>CM040117.1:86921725-87264633 GCA_022559845.1 Amorphophallus konjac | reverse complement strand
ATGTTGCTTGATGAAAGGCATCTTGCCCGACCCTATTCCGATAATCATGCATGGACCCCAGACGTTGCTTGACGAAAGAACTCTACCTCGGGCCCTATCTCAATGTTCGTGCACGACCCTGATGCTGTGGCATGAGAGCACCCTACCTGGTCCCTACCTCAAGGGTCATGCATTGCCCAAGTGTCACCTTGATAGGCGTGCCCTCAAGATGATTATCTGAATAATGGGCATACTTCACGAGCCTTGACGCAAGATGAAGTGTCAAGCCCCTACCTCTGTGAACGCTCCCCAAGTACGACCATCGAGGTCTCACGATGCCCAGTTACTTCAGTCACAACGATGCCCTCGACACCCGACTGCTCAGCTACTCCAGTCGCTTCGGGGCCCGCAGCACCCGATCGCTCAGCTACTTGAGTGACAACGGTGCCCCCGGCACCCGACTGCCAGCTACTCTAGTCATAATGGTGCACCCGTCACCCGACTACCCAGTTACTTCAGTCACAACAGTGCCTTCATCACCTGACTGTCCAGCTACTCCAGTCACATCGTGGCCCGCGGCGCCCAATCGCTCAGCTACTCGAGTCACAACGGTGCCCCCTACACCCGACTGCCGAGTCCAGACGGCGCTGGGCTACTCTAGCCCCAATGGCGCTCAACAACTCCAATCACAACAGTGCCCCCGACAGTCGACTGCCCAGTTACTTCAGTTACAATGGTGCCCTCGACACTCGACTGCCCAGCTACTCCAGTCACATCAGGGCTCGCGGCACCCGACTGCCCAGTTACTTCAGTCACAATGGTGCCCCCGGCACCCTACTGCCCAGTTACTCCAGTCACAATGGTGCCCCCAGCACCCGACTGCCTAGTTACTTCAGTTACAACGGTGTCCCTAGCACCTGACTGCCCAGCTACTCCAGCCTCAACGGGCCCCCCGACACCCGACCACCCAGCCATTCTAGTCACAACGGTGCCCACGTCACCCGACTATCAGGTCTAGACGGCGTCGGGGTACTCTAGCGCCAACGATAGTCAACAACTCTAGTCTCACCGGTGCCAATGGCACCCTACTGTCTAGCTACTCCAGTCACAATGGTACCCACAGCACCCGACCGCCTAGTCCCAGTGACGCCCGACTACTTCGGCCCCAGCGGGCCTCAGGCTCTCCACTCTCAGCGGTGTTCATGGCACCGGATCTTTCTAGCGATGATGTCCAGGGCACCCGACTCTCCCAGTTCCAACGGCACTTGGTCACCCCAATCGCAATGAGGCTTAGGGCACCCGACTACTCTAGCCACTACCATGCCAACGGTATCCAACTACTCTAGTCAAAGTGATGCCTACGACGCTCAACAACTTCAGTCACAGCAGTGCCCACATCACCTGACAATTCCAAGCTCAACAGCTTTTGGTCGCTCTAGTCAGGGTGAGACTCACGCCATCCGATCGCTCCAGTGTCAACAGTGCTCGGCCGCCTCTGTCTCAACAGCGCCCAGCCTCTTTAGTCACAAGTGGTGCCTTCACCATTCGATCGCCTCGGCCTTAGTGACGCCCAACTGCTCCAGCACAACGGTGCCCATGGCACCCCTACTGCCCCGACCTTGACATTGTCTCATATCGAGAATACATTGTGACGCCCCCTCGGGCGGCATCCTGTTGAGTCACAGGTTCTTTGACTGACACTATGTAGAAATGCGGAACTACCCGCACAATAACGCAATGACCCGGGGACCGTCATAAATGATGGAATTGTCCCATGACTTGCAAGCGTTTGTAATCGGGTTCTCATGCCCCCATATAAATGCCTTCCATGGCATATAGTTATGTAGCCCCATCAGGGAACGGATCCCCATCCTCGCTGGAATAAGTCTCTCCACCCCTAGTTATCCCTGCTGCGTTGCTGTTGCCCTGTCGCTGTTGCATGGACTAAGCCCTCCCGATGTCGTGGCTCCAAGTGTCCCTGATTTCTCTTCGGCAGTAGAAACAAAGGTGTTCGGGCTCCACCCGATGTAAAATAAACACTGATTGCTTACGATCGGTGGGGAAGACGTCTAGTACACGAGCTCCCACAATCGCCTACACTCATACCAGTGGAACCTCCTTCTCTCCACGTGGCGCACAACATTTCGTGCCCACGTGTCGTGCCCTGGTGGCACATCCCCAGTCAAACACTTGGTTCCGCCGGTGATCGTTGAGAAATCGACTGACACGCCTGCATTCCATCCAGCCATCCCTGTCCAAGTTTTCCAGAACGATTAACCATACGTCATTCCTTCCTGTGCGTTCCTATCGTTCTTTTCACCCTCCTTTCAATACCCTCGGAATTCCCGTGTGCCAAGTCGACCTATCTCGGCCTTCCATAAACGGGCGAGTGTGCGTCCCCGTCGCGAGGAAAAATAAAAGGGATTTCCCCACTCGCGTAAACAAATTGGCACGCCCGGTGGGACATCTCCTACCTTTCTTCTTTTTGTCGAAGAAGAGTCACACCTGCCAAGTGTACGCCGCAATGCCCTCTCCTTTTCTTATCGGAGAGGAAGAGGAGGACCCCCGTTCAGGCTACAACATGCGACCGGTCAACATCGAGCGACCAACCTGCAAGCAACAACAGCAACAACAAACCGGGGACGATAGTGGCCTACGGTCCAATCATCATCACTTTTCACGTCGGGCACGTACGGTTGGCAACCCCGATCTTGTTCGGCAACTCTACCTCGGCCTTCGGCTCGCCTTGATCCTAGGGCGCCATTACCGTGGCCGACGAGCAGCCCAGTCCGATGACTGTGCATATAAGTAGCTGGCCCCTCTGCTCCTCCAGCAACGAAGACCCACGCTGTCATTGACCACTGGGTCCCCAGCTCCGCCACCACCCGACATGGGTCTCCGACCTCGAGTTTCCAGTACAACGTCACCACCGATCCATTCAGGCACCAAGCATTGGGTCCCCAGCGATGCCGATTCCCAACATTAACAATGAGATCCGGGTCATTGGCACCTCAACACCTGATACGGGCGCTGAACCCCAGGTCTTTGCCGTGCCAGCTTCAACGCAAGCCTCCAACCTTAGATACCAGGTGTAGCACCGACAATGGCCTGTGGGGGCATCACACCCAAGGATTCAGCCACATCAACCCCTAACATGGGCACCAAGCCTCGAGATATGGCCATTTTAACACCCAAGACGGGCTTTCAGCCATGGGTCTTAGTTCCAGCAACACCCTATGCAGTCGTCTAGCCCCAGGGACTAGCTCCAGCGACACCCATGATGGGCTCCCAGCCCTGGGTTCCAGCTCTATCAACACCCAAGATAGGCTTCCAGTCCTGGGTCTCAGCTACATCAACACCCGAGATGGGTGCTCCGCCCTGGGTTTCAGCATTCCAGCATCATCAGCACCTAAGACGGGCTTCCAGCCCTGGGTCCTAGCTACATCAACACCCAAGATGGGCATTCCACCCTGGGTCCCAGTATTCTAGCATCACCAACACCCAAGAAGGGCGTTCAGCCCCGGGTTCCAGCCTCAACAACACCCAAAACGGGTGACCAGCCCCGGGTTCCAACTACATCAACACCCAGGACGGGCTGCCTGCCCTGTGATCCAACTCCATCAACACCCAAGACGGGCTTCCCGCCTCGGGTTCCAGCATCATCAACACCCAAGACGGGCGTCCCGCCCCGGATCACAACTTTATCAACACCTGAGATAGGTATTCGACCTCGGGTCACAGCTTTGTTAGCACTCAATATGGGTTTCCAGCCCTAGATCCCACCCTCATCATCTCCCAATACAGGCTTTCAGCCACGGGTTCTGGTGATAACTCCAACGGCCTAAATGAATGCCAAGCTCCAAGTCACCACTATGTCGGCCCCAGCTCGGGCATCGAACTCCCGAGTTTTGGCTACATCGACACTCACCAGAAGCGCCATGCTCCAGACAGCCCCGGACCGGGTTCATCCGATCTACCACATTGGTGTTGAGTCAACCTCAGCCCTGCAAAAAAGGGGGGGGGGTGCCATAGCGGCTGCAAAAATGGGTGACCCATCGCCCCCGCCCCTTCCTCTAGAAGACAGGGCGAGACTTAAAGAAGCCGATGCATCAGTAGCACACCGAAGGCAACCACCCCGGTCTAGTATCCAGCCTTCCAAGCCCAAGCAAGGGGGCAACTCAAAGGGGGAGCGTCGGTTCTCCCTCTTTGACGGACACTATGTACAAATGCGAAGCTACCTGCACAATTACGCAATGACATGGGGACCGTCATAAATGACGGAATTGTCCCATGGCTTGCAAGCATTTGTAATCAGGCTCTCATGCCCCCATATAAATGTCTTCCATGGCATATAGTTATGTAGCCTAGTCAGGGAACGGATCCCCATCCTCGCTGGAACCAGTATCTCCGCCCCTAGTTATCATTGCTGCGTTGTTGTTGCCATGTCGCTGTTGCACGGACTAAGCCCTCCCAACGTCGCGGCTCCCAAGGTCCCTGATTTCTCTTTAGTAGTAGAAACAAGGGTGTTCAGGCTCCGCTCGATGTAAAATAAACACCGATTGCTTGTGATCGGTGGGGAAGACTTTCAATACACGAGGTCCCATAATCGCCTACACTCGTACCAGTGGAACCTCCTTCTCTCCACGTGGCACACAACATTTTGTGCCCACGTGCCGTGCCCTGGTGGCACATCTCCAGTCAAACACTTGGTTCCATCGGTGATCGTCGAGAAATCGACTGGAACGCCTGCATTCCATCTAGCCATCCCTATCCCAATTTTGCAGAATGATTAACCATATGCCATTCCTTCCTGTGAGTTCCTATCGTTCTTTTCACCCTCCTTTCAATACCCTCGGAATTCCCGCGTGCCAAGTCGACCTATCTCGGCCTTCCGTAAACGGGCGAGTGTGCGTCCCCACCGCGAGGAAAAATAGAAGGGATTTCCCCGGGTGCGTAAACAATCATGTTATGTAATTTTCTATTTTCATGAGTCTAGAGAATCATATTGTTAAATGAGTCATTGTCAAGTTGTCAACTTTGATTTATTTGATCAATAAAGTTGAGGTTTTTGTCATATGGTACTACGTACAATGTTTATGATGTTGTATGTGTAGCGCTCTGATTGTCTTGCTAGCTCGAGACTTACTTTGCCGGCTATTCACGTTCCCGATTGGTTTCCGCTATATATATCTCAGGGCGTGACAGTTAAGGTGATATCTGAGCCTAGGATTATTAAGTCCTAAGAAAATGTCAAGTCAAATGTTAAGTCCAAGGTTCTAGGAAGGCCTAACCTATGAAGTAGGAAAGATGTATTTTTCCAAACCCATGTGAGATTGGGTAGAGCCCGGGATAAAATAGTTCTATTGAAACTTAACCTCTAGATTAAACCCCCATGAATTCTAAGGAAAATAACAAATTATTTATTTTCTCAGGCACCTTACTTTCCTAATGGTTGCGAACCGAGCAAACTTGGAAGCCATGCAACAAACTGTTGCGGGTGTTACTTAGGTCCTTCAAATGGTGGGACAAGCAGGCGCGAGTGATCTTCACCAAAATTTTTGAAGCATAATCCTCCACGGTTCTCTGGATCGTCTAATCCAGATGAGATGAAGAACTGGGTAGATGAGATGGGCCGTATTTTTAATGTTATGCAATGCACGGATCAGGAGAAGGTCCTGCTAGCAACCTTTCAACTCAATAAAGATGCTCGTACGTGGTGGAAAGTCACATCGGCTCATCTTCAAAATCAACAAATCAGCTGGGAGGAGTTTCTTGAGTTCTTCCGTGAGAAGTATTTCTCAGAGCATGTCCGAGAGAAGAAGCTGGCGGAATTTGCCTCCCTAAGGCAAGGAATGTCGTCCGTGGCCGAATACGAATTGCAATTCTCAAGGCTTGCACCATATTCTCCACACCTGGTCAGTACGGAGCTACTAAAGGCCAATAGATTCATGGATGGATTGTGGCCTATCTTCGTTAAGCAACTAGGCTCGCAAAATATTCAAACTTATTCGGTGATGGTCCATAGAGCCCATTTATGTGAAAGAACCCTTGAAAAGGTAGAGAAATTCAAAGGGAAGAATGAAGATTCTAGCCGTAGGCATGAAAAGAGAGGGAGGAAAGAAGACAAGTTCAGCATCACGGGAACCTATAAATCCCGTGACAACAAGAAGAGGTCACGTAATGGCAATGACAACGGCAAGAACAAACGAGTTGAAGAAGAAGAAAAGCAGGTCATGGAGGCTTGCACTTTTTGTGAAAAGTTCGGACACTCGGCCGAGGAATGCTAGAAGCGTCTCGGCGCTTGTCTTCGTTGTGGCAGTCGAGAGCACCGCATGCACGATTGCTCGCTTATGAAGGAGCAATCGTCCAAGAATGATAGAGGATGCAGGCAGTAAGGTTGCCTAGATGTTGTCACGGACGATGAACCCACAAAAGAAGGAGACATGGTGGAAGGTACTATTTTAATTCATTCACATCTAACTTTTGTCTTGTTCGATACTGGAGCTTCACATTCTTTTATATCCACTGCTTTCGCTAAAGCCTTACCTGTTTCATCAGTTCCATTACCTTCGGACCTACATATCACTACACCTTTAGGTTCAAGAACTGAACTCAAATATCACTACCCTAATAGGGAGGTAACCATAGAAGGTCATAATCTTCCTACAAACCTTGTATGCCTAGACATGGAAGGCTACGATGCAATCCAAGGTATATATTGACTGTCGAAACACTACATCGACATTAATTGTCGCCATAGGCGAATCTCTTTCTACAAGCCTGGCCATCCAAAATTCTCTTTCCATGGTATCAAATATCAGAAGCATCTTATCCTTATTTCATCTCTTCACGCCTGCAAACTCATTTCACAAGACTGTGAAGTTTCCTTTGCTTCCGTAGTAATCAACGAGTCTAAAGAAATAATTCTTGAGAAAAATCCCGTTTTCAAAGAATTTTCGGATGTCTTTCCTTCCAAACTACCTGGTTTACCACCCGCAAAGGAAGTAAACTTCTCTATTGAATTAATTCCTGGAGCAGCACCTGTCTCTTAAGCTCCTTATAGGATGTCCCCCACTGAGCTTAAGGAGTTGAAGAAGTAACTGCAAGAACTATTGGAGAAGGGTTTTATTCGACCAAGCACATCCCCTTGGGGTGCGCCGGTTCTATTTGTAAGGAAGAAGGATGGATCTCTCAGGCTATGCACCGATTACCGGCATTTGAACCAAGTAACAATCAAGAACAAATATCCACTATCGCGTATCGATGGGCTATTCAACCAGATCTCTGGGGCGGAATATTTCTTGAAGATTGATTTAAGGTCTGGTTATCACCAACTGAAGATTAAAGATGAAGATATCCACAAGACTGCATTTCGAAGCAGATATGGGCATTATGAGTTCGTGGTTATACCGTTTGGGTTAACCAACGCCCCTGGAGCTTTTATGTAGTTAATGAACAACATCTTTAGGACCTACCTTAACCACTTTGTGATCGTATTTATTGATGACATTCTTATATATTCCAAGACCCAAGAAGATCATGAAGAACATTTAAGGATAACTTTGCAAGTATTAAGAGAACATCAACTCTATGCGAAGCTAAACAAGTGTGAGTTCTGACTGAAGAAAGTTTTATTCCTTGGCCACATTATTTCAAAAGAAGGTATCTCTATGGATCCTTCTAAGGTTGAAGCGGTCAAGAACTAGAGCAGACCAACGACCATGACTGAAGTTAGGAGTTTTCTCGGTCTACCTGGTTACTACAAGCAGTTCATAAAAGATTTCTCTAAGATCATCGTTCCTTTAACCAGGCTAACAAGGAAGGAAAACCCTTTTATCTGGTCAGCTGATTGTAAAGAGAGTTTCTTGACTCTCAAGGAACATCTCACCACTGCACCTGTGTTAGCACTGCCAGTTGAAGGTGGAGGTTTCGAGGTCTACACCGATGCATCAGGCATAGGCCTCAGTTGTGTCCTTATGCAGCATGGAAGGGTGATCTATTATGCTTCGAGATATTTGAAGCGGCATGAGGAGAATTACCCAGTTCACGATCTAGAACTTGCTATAGTTATTAGGCCTGACAATTATCCGTTTAAAATTCAAACCGAATTTGAATTCGTATTCGTTTAATCGGATAATTATCTGAATAAAATATCTGACGGATAATGTAATCGGATATCGGATATCCGATTATTAATCGGATACGAATTTAGATATTGAGATATCCGTGTTGGATATTATCCGACCGAATATGAACCCTTAGATAAAATCTAAAGATACACATATTCTATATATAATTAACTCAAATCTTAATATATTGTTTGATTACTCTTTTATCCTTTTTTGTCTCTAAATATAATTAAAAAATAAGAAATCCACTTACACCCATTTGGTAAGTTATCTCCTATTTTTTAGGATGAAGTCTAATCTTTTGATAACATCTCTCAAAATAAAAATAACTTCCACTTTTTCTTTTTTCTAAGAAAACAACATACGACACTTTCACACGGCTCACACGACTCACCTCTAAGTAGGCCTAGCAATTATCCGTTTAAAATTCGAACCGAATTCAAATTCGTATTAATTCGATAATTATCCGAATAAAGTTTCCGATGGATAATTCGAGTAGTAATCAGATATTTCAATTATTAATCAGATAAGAATTTGGATATCACACTATCCGCTCCGTATCCGATCCGTTTACAGGTCTAGCAGTTATCTTCGCCTTGAAGATATGGAGACATTACCTCTATGGGGAGAAATTCACCGTATTTTTAGACCACAAAAGTTTGAAGTATCTATTCTCCCAGAAGGAAGTAAATATGAGGCAAAGGAGATGGTAAGAGTATCTCAAAGACTTTGACTTCTCCATTCAATATCACCCGAGGAAGGCTAATGCTGTAGTGGATGCACTCAGCAGGAAACCCATGGTTATTTTATCTAGTCTCAGGATGGGCATGACAAGCCTCCTTGAGGACTTTGCTAAGTTGAATCTAGATATTGACACGAAGAATGAAAGGTGTATTATCGCCAACATCCGGTCACAACCGATGTTGATAGAAAATATAGCAAAGTTGCAAGAGAACGACCCTATACTGGTTGAGATCAAGACTAACATTGATCAACGGCCAGTTTTCTCTGTCGCGACCGATGGAAGGCTATTATTCTGAGGTCGGATCTATGTGCCAGATCATGCTGAAACAAAGAATCTCACCATGGAAGAAGCTTATAGATCGAGATATGCAATTCACCCCAGTGCTACCAAAATGTATCAAGACTTAAAGAGGAACTTCTGGTGGCCTAACATGAAAAGAGAAGTGGCAGATTTTGTGTCCCGATGCTTAACCTATCAACAAGTCAAGGCGGAACATCAAAAGCCCGCCGGTAAATTGTATCCTTTAGAAATTCCCGAGTAGAAGTGGGAAAGTATAGAGATGGATTTTATCATGAGTTTACCTAAAACAAGAGGTGGACATGATGGTATATGGGTAATAATTGATCGATTGACAAAATCTGGACACTTTATGCCCATTAAAAGTCGATGGTCCGTGGATGTTTTAGCAGCATTATATATCAAGGAAATTGTCCGATTACATGGAGTCCCTGTCACAATAATATCTGACCGAGACCCTCGCTTCACCTCACACTTCTAGAAGGGTCTACAACACTCCTTAGGAATAAGATTAATATTTAGGACTACATTTCATCCACAAACTGATGGCCAGACTAAAAGAACCAATCAAGTAGTTAAAGATATGGTCAGGGCTTGTGCTATAGACTTTGGTGAAAGCTGGCACGACCATTTGCCTCTAGTTGAGTTCGCCTACAACAATAGCTATCAAGCTAGCATACAAATGGCACCGTTCGAGGCATTATATGGAAGAAGTTACCGTTCACCTATCTGTTGGAATGAAATTGGGGAGAGACAACTTCTAGGCCCAGAACTTGTCAGGACTACAACCGAGAAGGTACAACTTATCAAAGGGAGAGTCCAGATGGCACAGTCAAGGCAAAAGACTTATGCTGATATTAGAAGAAGAGACTTGGAATTCCAAGTTGGAGACCATGTGTTCGTTAAGGTTTCCCCAGGTTGTGGAATCAAGAGATTCGGCATCAAAGGCAAGCTTACTCCAATGTTTATTAGCCCTTTTGAAGTTCCAGAAAAGGTTGGCGAGGTCATGTATCGGATAGCTTTGCCTCCTCAATCATCTGGAGTACATGACGCGTTCCACGTCTCGATGTTAAAAAGGTACGTTCATGACCCATATCATATTATAAGTCATGACGATCTTATAATATAGAAGGACCTGACGTACGAGCAAAAGCCACATAAAATACTTGATCATGAGATACGTCAGCTTAGGAACAAAACTATTCCCATGGTAAAGGTCCAGTGGAGTAAATGCCTGGAACGGAAGGTACTTGGGAAACGGAAGAAGCAATGCGCAAAAGATTCCTTGAACTATTTGACTGTAAGTAATACGCCCTCCACAAACTCATGCAATGAATTTAGAGACCAAATTCTTTTTAAGTGGGAGAGGGTGTAGCACCCTTGATAATTTTCTAGAATTATTAGGAATTTAAAGGGATTTATTTAAGCATTTAATAAGGCTTAAAGACTTAATGGACCGATTAATTGATTTATAGGTCAAGGCCTATGATAAATAGGCCGAATAAATAACTAAGTGGTTAAGCCCACCTAAAAGAATATTTAAAGCCTTAAACCTAAGTTTTTGGCCCAAGCCCAAACCCTAGAGATGTAATAGGAGTTAATTCCCAAATTAAAATAGATAAATAGGGAAAGTATGGGATAATTAGAAGTGGAATTTGAAATAAACTTAAATTTTGGAGAGAGGAACAGGTCGCGGTCAGTCGCGCGACCGCGTTCTGATGATAGCAGTCGTGACCCAACCGCTACCTTCTTCCAAAAATGGAAAGTGATAAACACGGGAAAACTTGGATTTCTATCTCCAAACCAGCCATGATTCGATGAGATATGGCAAGGAGACATGTCTAGGACTCTTAGAGATTGACTCTACCTCCAATAAGGACTCCTAGTTCGACCTAAAACCCTAACCCTAGACCAATCCCTATACATAGGACCCAGATCTGTTTTGTGCAAACCTTAGTTTTGGAGCGCGAGGAACAGAGGTAGAACGTCGCCTACGTAAGTTCATCCCTTAGAACTTTCTATTCTCTTTAGTATTGTCAAACTCCCTTCTGATTTTCCAGTTAGGAGATCAAGCGGCTGAAGAGTAGGATGATCAGAAGTCGCTATTTCTACGCACGACGCACAGGAATGAGAGCCTTCTTCCGATAAGAAATTCAAAGTTAAAGGACTATCCCAGAGGTAGGTTGTCTCGTGATTGGCTCAAATAATATGTTAGGCGTAAAAGTCCTTTGATCTTTCCTATTTTCATACTTTCTACACGGAGTATTTCATGTTTTAGTATGATCGCGCAATATGGCTTTACACTCATGCTGTCCATATAATCTTAACTAAAAGATAGCAATTTTCTTTGATCACTTGCCCCTTTTCATGCATGGTTTACATGTTAGCATATTTTTCTTTCAGTTTGATGCTAGGTTGCATCTCTAATTGCCATTGAATAGGCTCTGCAAGCTGGACTTTTGCTTTTTGTTGGCCCAGAATACATGGCAGACAAGAAGGGGGGTTGAATTGTCCCCCAATCGAGATGACAGATTTTAAAAACAATCTAAACTAATCACAGCAGAATTAAAATTAATTACATTAATTCACCTAAACACAAGTGAGATTAATGTTCTCTCAAGCTAACCGATCGCACACGTAAAGTATGTCTATCCAAATATGAACAATGACAGATTGCAGATAGCAGACGTAGCAATGTGTAAAGGTGCAGTGAGTAAAAATCTATAAGTTGACCTATGAACGGAGATAGAAGAAATGGACAATCACACAGGCATGCCACACGAACACGAAGATTTTTAGGTGGTTCGAGACCATGACGGGCTCCCGACGTCTACCCCTCACCGAAACCCGATGAGGCTTCACTATCACGCTACGAACCGTAACAACATGGGGATGAGCCCCAACACCACACACCCTACTTCTGTAGTAAATCACACACACGGGGCTTGGCCCCAAGACGCTGCCACCGCAGCATACACTCACACACTCGGGGTTCTCACCCCGCACTAAAACTGCACACAGAGACGTAGCTCCGTCCACACACAAATATTCTCAGTTCAGTAATATAGAAAGATGTTCAATACATGCTTAACATAGGATTGATCATATAGCAGCAATAAAGAGGGATATCAAAGAGATTTCAATTTATCTCCTTATGGATGAAGGCCTTAGATGTCTCTTCCTTGAAGCTCTCAATGGTGGGAGGTCGATCTATAGCAGGATGAAGCGGCCGGTCCTCCTTCTTGAAGATCCAAGCTTGTCTGCAATGACAGCAGCTCGTACAAGATGAATATCTTTAGATCCAAGCTTCAAACCCACCTGCAAACACTAGAAAATGATGAATCTCTCAAAGCCCTCTCCTCTCCACCTTGTGGCCGCACTTCTTCTTTCTTCCTTTGCAAGAGATTAGAAAGTATTAGCCCATCGGATTCTTTCCTTGTGTACATCACAAGGATATATATAGCAGCAATAAAGATGAACAAAAGACCACAAAACCCCTTTCAAAACCCTCTCAAAATAGCCCTTAGATATGTATAGGAACCCTAAGGGTAAGGGTGTAAAAGAGCAAGCCAGATGGTTATGAAATCATAGGGTTCAAACCATTTACAGCAGACCCGATTCGGACCGCCCAGGACAAGTGTCGACTCTTGTTCACAGGTTTTCTGCCAAAGAACAAAATACCAACACACAGGCGAAAGTGTCGACTCTTAGAGTCGACACTTTTGGCCATGTGTTCTACCACGCTAAGAACAGCCCCCAGGCCTGTAAGTGTCGACTCTCAGAGTCGACACTTGTAGCCTGCTGCACTCAGGTAACAGGTTGGCCAACAAGTGTCGACTCCGAGAGTCGACACTTGCAGAGCCAAACCAGAAAATTGCCTTTGGCAGTCAATTAGAGCCAAAAGCCATGAATATGCAATAACCCCATCTTGGCAACACGAATTAAATCAAAAATAGATTCTTACCATGTCTACAAAGTTTAGAGAGAAAAATGGAACCTGCACTTGGTGTTATCAAAATATTCAAGACAATCTTAAGGAAATGCAACTGAGTATTCAAGTGCATTAGCAGTTTTTTCAACCTGCATGTTCATATATTGAAATGAAATAACCCATGTGAGTGATTCAGGGCTTTTTCAAGCCAAATCCTTCATAAGTTCACATATCAAATGTGATCCAAGCAAACCACTCAAGAATTCCAAGTCAGTCCAAAATTCAAAGTTCATTCAAAAAATTTAGAGTCAATTCAAATCAAACCAATCATAGATTCAGTCCATATCAAACTTTAATCAATGCAAATGAAATGTTCAGTGACTTAGCCATCATTCCTTCAATTCATCTGTAGTTCAAACCCTCATATGAAAAGTTAATTCATCAATGAGAATAAGACAAGGTCTTACAATTCATTCACACCAATCATAAGCTGATTTAAACACAAGATAAAGTCACCACGACTAAAACCCCATATGAATATGCATGAAACATCATTTCATCAAAATTCACATGGATTTAATTACTCACATTCAAGCTCATAACCTTATGGCCAAAAGCCAAATTTTTGGCCCTTGAAAGAATAAGTTTCAGAATTGACGGATATACACATTAATCACACATGAATGTTATGCATGAGAACTCCATATTAGAGTTGCATGAAGTATATGCATGAAAGCTTCTCAACCCCATTTGAAAACATGATTTAGCCAAGTTAAATAACATGGTTAGAGGGTCTTAAAAACACCAAACAAACTTGGATAACCAAGATTTATAGAAAGCATGTTAGGCAAAAAGCCACATAAAAAACCCCATTAAAGATATGCATGAAGGCACTTGAAAACCCATTTTTCCCAACTCAATATTAGAAGGTTATTACCATGCATTCATTGTGGTATTCAAGATGTCTACCATCAATATCAATCCTACAAAAGGCACAATAGAATCAAGTTCAATTTTCCTCAATCCAAACATCAATTCCAACGCAAAACTGAACTTTCACAGCCCATTAACATAAAGTGTCAAGTCTATGCATATGTGTGGACATGATCTGTGCATATATGGACATGTCTGAGCATATATAGCCAAGGTCTAAGCATAATGTCCAACTAAGGTCGATGCATATAAGGCCAAGTCTGAGCACATGAAAAACCCAAGTCTAAGCATGTGAAGGACCAAGGTCTATGCATGCGAAGACAAGGTCGATGCACATTTGAAAAACATCAAGGATATGTCGATGCACATTATGATGGGTCGGTGCACATTTGAAAAAGACCTCATAGACAAGTCGATGCACATGATTAATCAACCTAGCAGAGGTCGATGCACACTGTGAAACACCAAAGGTAGGTCGATGCACATTGTGAAATAGCAAAGGTAGGTCGATGCACATTGTGAAATACCAAAGGTAGGTTGATGCACATTGTGAAACACCCTATAACAGGTTGATGCACATTGTGTATCAGCTATTGACAAGTCCATGCATATTTCTATGGGTCGATGCACATTAGAGAAGCAGGTCGATGCATGTGTGTAGATAGGGTCTGTGCATGTTATGAAAAGTCGATGCACATTTGTAAACCACTATAATCAACACACATGAACTTAATCAAGTTAAGAGCATCATGCAACCAAGTGCAAACATGAATCTCATTCAACCCAAATAGTTCAATACTCATGTGAAGCAAGTTAAGACATTTCAACAGTCCATTTGACAATCCACTGAAAAACAACATTTTCACATGAAGTCTCCAAAGTGTCAAGCACACTATGCATGAATCACATTCATGAAATCCACCATGCATTTTAAAACTACACAACATAATAATCAACATATGTGCTCATTTAGCATCAAGACATTTTCCACAAGACACGCACACATGATTTTCACTTCTATTCATACGCAAACCACACAATATATTGTAACCATCAAAACCATTATCAAAGACAAAGAGGGAGTGCAACGAACCCAACACTTTTGTCTGGAGAGGGACAGATAGCGGTCCTACAGAGACCGCTACCTCAAGATAGCGGTTCTCGACAAACCGCGATCTGGTTCCAGTAACCAGATCAACTCTGTTCATTCCCTATTATATACAATAGTATTCATGCCTTATTTCATTTATTTATATTCTCTAATCATGTCATGATTTGTACTGTGTCTCAGCATGTGTTAAAGGCTTATTTTCATCTTATGTATTTTCACATGAAAATTTTATATGGTTTGTAATAAAGGGATTTCCATTACTTAGTTACACGACGGTTATGTTCTTACACGTTTCCTTCTTATATTATCTCTTTTTTGGTTACTTGCACATAGCCCATACTCCGGTACGTTGCTATTAGTCACCGCACTTTATAGGAAAACCTTCTTGGACATTGAATGGCTCTCCGACGGATATTCCTTCTACCGGACTAGGAATTCATGTTTCAAGGCCTCCGTAAGTCTCCGCGAGCCTGAGATTCTAACTAGGACACTAAGCTAGTTGTACCCTAAAAACCTAAAAGTCTAGAAGAGCACGTCACGATTTCTGCACTCTGTCCTGATAGCGGCCAGGAAGTGACCGCTACCTGCAGATAGCGGCTGGCCAATGACCGCGCACTTCCAGCCTATTGACTGTGTCAACCCAACTCTTTCCTGCATCGACTCACCTTCTATGCATCTACTTATCGCAGACTCACTTCGACTGCTACTTCATGATAACGATCTTGATTCAGCTGCGTTCTGTCAAACTTGTTTCAACCCGTGGTTTGACCAAAAGGGGTTGATTATACTCTATTTTAGATGACCTTTTGTCTGCCTGGAACCTGAAACTATGTCTAACAAGTCATTAATGAATTATGAAAGTAAGAAAGCTACTGTTATGCTGCCAGATTCCTTCCGTAGCATGATCTCCCATTAATTCATTCTTGACCTCTTTATCAATGTATTGGTGCATTCTTACCTTGTTTATTATCACCTTAATGAATAGTTAAACTTTACTTTCTTGGCCAAACTTTATTGTTATTTCTCATGGAAGTAGCTTGATTTATAACTTAAAGATGCAAGGGCGGGCACGGACGGTGTCCAAGGGCTCTAGTCTAGTCCCCTCGGCAGATGGCCGGAAATATACTATTAACCATGGGATATAATGATTAATGGCATTGCATTGCGTTGGGAATACTTTTTTTATAAACGAGTGAAATCCATGAGGCAATCTTATGAAATTTACATGCTTGCTAGTACATCCTCGTTACATGACTTTCTTGTGCATAGCCTTCTAAGGTTATGAAAGTACGTTCTCGTGATATTACATGCTTGATTGAAAGGCCAACTTATATTCTCATGATCATATATTCTTGTAAATTATATCATTATTTACATTCCTATCTAGTTACTTACTATGGTTTTGTTCGCATGATTCACCGCATTTTCATGATCTTACCTTCTAAAGCTAAAATGTTAACCATGTAAACTTACCATCATGTTGACACGAAATACCTACTGGGCGAGTGCTCTCATTCCCTACTTTTCCAATCTTTTCAGGAAACTCTAGCGGGTCGGAATCGACTACTCAAGTGGTGAGTCTGAGAGCAAGTAAAGATCGAGAGAAGCCTAGATAGAGTCAAATTGAGTCTATTATTGTAATTAGAGACCTTCACTGTATTAGGCGGTGAAGTTGATCATGTTTTGTAATTTTCTGTTTTCTTGAGTCTAGAGAGTCATATTGTTAAATGAGTCATTGTCAAGTTGTAAACTTTGATTTATTTGATCAATAAAGTTGATGTTTTTGTCATATGGTACTGCTTACAATGTTTATGAAGTTGTATGTGTAGCGCCCTAATTGTCTTGCTAGCTCAAGACTTACTTTGCCGACTGTTCATGTTCCAGATTGGTTTCCGCTGTATATATCTCGGTGTGTGACATGGGATCTAGTGAAATAAACTTCTTTTCATAATGAAACCCTCATGTCCAAAATAATTTCTTGAATGAAGATAAGCAATTAGAATAGTGAGGATATGAAAATATGTCAGACCCAACACGACCCAGTAACGTTAGACCCGCTACGGTCTAATATCGCTAGGTCCGTAGCGGCTATCGTCAGTCTACTGACAGCTTAGGAACGTGGCCCAATCGAGGCCCACTCAGGACTGACCGGTCCACAGGCATGATCCCCGCACGCATCGTCTCGGACACCGTGAGATCTGCCAACGGGTGGACATTGTAGCTGAAGAGGCGTGACCTCGTGCTGGAGTTTGAGCCGTACGATCTTTGATGAGCTTCGATCACCTGCCACCAGTGAGGATACTGCAAGGTACAAAACGGATCAGAGGAGCCCAGGGTTGTGACCACGAGGAAAACCCTCTGATACGTAAGTCAGTAAATTGATAGAGTGCAGGTGGAAGAAGTGTGGGAGGAGGAAAGAGATGGGCACGAGATTACTCTCCACCAACAAATGTGGCTTTAAGTGCTCAAACTTGCCTTACCTCTCCAGAGTGTTTCCTTTGGTTTATATAGTTGCTCGCTCCCCATACTGGAGTCAAGGAAGCCTGAGGAATTCGGAGGCGTTACGTCCTGGTTGAGGGCTCTTTATTGCTGGAGGACTCTTGCCCTCCCTTATCCTTTTGGGCTTCCTGCTCTGGGTGGCAACGTAACATCCGCCTGGATAAGCGCGGGGTGTCCATATACAGAACCCTCGAACTCTTCTCGAGCGATAGGGGCGTCATCGATCGGGGGCCCGAGCTAGAGCTGGGCGGGCGATGCTGGCCACGCTTGGCACCCTTTCTTGAGACCCTCAAGCTCCCCTGAGTCGGTTATGCTCGGCAGCAGTTTAGGCTCTCCCCGAGCGACCGTTGCTCAGACTTCCGGGCCTGGAGGCCACCTAGGAAGTGTTGGACCGAGCAGGTTGGGCTTCAAAATAAGTGGGCCCATTAGTGGGGCTATCACTTGGGGAGTTCAGCCTTGTTGGGTCGGGTTGGACCTAGTTGGGCCGCTCCGGGTCATATGTCTTTTGGGCCGCTAATTTACCCCTCTCCACTTGCCCCCCTACTCCCAAGCCAAAGGTTTGGCTCGGAGAGTCAAGTATAATCGGGCTGTATTTGTGGCTCGGATGGGGAGTGTCCTTTATGAGCTTATTTCAGCTGCAAAGTTCAGGGGCCATTTAATGCGGTTGTCCTGATATGAGGGGGCACAAGCATAATGATTACACATTATGTACCAGTTCGGAGGTGCCTTTTGGGATTTTGAGGTGCTGCGGCTGTTCTCCTAGGGTCATTTAGGGCTAACAAGTACCCTCGACGCCTGCACTCCCCACCTTCTCCATTACTTGGCGGTGGTCCTCTTAGGGTCATTCAGGGTTTACAAGTACCCTCGACACCTGTGCTCCCCGCCTTGTATCTGTGGCTCAATTGGGGATTTGGTCATCGCGAGCTGTCCCAGTTTCAAGGTTTAGGGGCCGTTAATACGGCTGTCCTAGCTTGTGGGAGCTCGGGCGAGATGACAAGTGTTTGCATTGGTTCGGGGGCATCCTTCCGAGCTAGGCGACGTCGATCCAAGCTTAGAAACTTCTGAGGGAGAGGTCCCGGTGTCGACCGACTTAGGGAAAAGTCCTGTTCCCCAACGGGGACAGTTCACTCTCCCGGCCTCCCTCTATGATCGCTGTCCACTGCTAGTGACTCCATCTGCTCGAGATGAGTTCAGTCCGTGCTCCCCTCCGATGCTCCTTGAAAGGGTTATGGAGGGGGGAATGTTTGTGGCCAAACTTGAGGCGGAGCTGGCGGGTTACTTGGCGCTGGTGGAGAGTGGCGAGGCGGCACAAGCCAAGGCGAGCGAGGAGAGGCGCCAGAATAAGACTGGCCGAGATTGAGGCAGAGGTGGCCAATCTCAAGATGAGGTTGGTCGAGCAATATCGCGGCTCGGAAGAATATCACGCCTCCTGGGCAAGTTTGGTCAGTCGCTTCCCTACCTAAGCCAGTTTCCACACTTGGTGGAGTCAGTGGCTCGGTCTGAAGCTATGAACCTTGTCTGCACCAAGCTATCAGTCTCCGATGCATCATTTTTATTTTTTTATTTTTTCTTTTTTGTTGTGCCTATGCACATTCGAGCGGAGGTCGAGGCGAGGTCGGCCGAGGTCGGGGAGAAGGCAACAAGGGCCGAGTCGGAGGTAGTCGAGCGATGTCTGGGCTCGGAGGAATATCGTGAGGCCCTCAAGAAGACTGCCTTTACCTACTACGAGCATGGTTACCGGCGCGGATAGCGGAAGGGTTTTGCGCAAGGCTTTAGGTGGGGTAGCAAATCTCGCCTAGAAGCAGGTCCTCGATCAACTTATTTTTAACCCCAGATGACATTATGACTCGGGCGAAGAAGGTTCAACTTCTCCCTCTTCTTCATTGTCGAGTGACGGGGTAGGTATCGAGGACGCTTCTGCTCCTGAGGGAAGAGGATCGCCAACTCTGGTAGCCTCGGGAGAGCGCGCGGTCAAGGCAGTTCCCACGCAGGTGGGGTTAGTGCCCGAGCTAGCCATCATCGAGGGAATCGGGGGCGCGCCGCCCTTTATATCAGGGACCGAGCCGAGCGAGCAGGGCCTTCCGACCACCGAGCTTCGAGAAAGGTCGCAGACTTCCCACCTATCTCCATAGATTATGTTTTGATTTAAATTGCACTTGCCTCCCGGGGGTCGGCAGGTTCTGGGAATCGCTTAGCCAAGCCACGTACGGAGTTCTCCTGTCGTCGGTAATGCCTGTACAACGGTCACGAGCTCGGTTTCCACGCTAGGTCGTTCTAATTTCCTCAAGGAGGACCGACCGGGTCCCTTTTGGGCTAATAGCGGAGGCCAAGCAAGAGAGGGCGTCCGCTCGGGAATTTTCTTCCTGAGCTATTTGGATCACCTAAAAACTCTCAAAAAGTCAGGCTATCTCCTTCACCAGCTGAAGGAACTTGATCATTTGCGGTTCCCGAGCTTCGTAGTATCGTTGTCCTTTGGCGAGTTGGTGTAGATATAGTCGACTGAGCCTTTTCGCGGTGCCGACTAAGATCGCCCGACCGAGATCAACTTGGGGGAGGGAGTTGAGGAAGGCACGACGATTGTCACTCAGATCCAAGCGGAAGGATCCCGAGCAACGGCTGATGCCGGCCTCTCTGAAGGTTATGGCTGCCGAGCAAAGCAGACGGGTCATGGAGGGAGACTTGTTCTTGGCTCAGCTAGGGGGCCGAGCCCATAGACAGCCCGGCACGGGCGGAGATGGGTGAGCCGACAGAGGCCAAGTTGCACGTCGAGGTAGACTGAAAGTTCGGGCGACTCAGTTCCGAGCTTGGGGTCCTTCCCCAAGAGGTGACGTCATTCCTCTCCCAGGCTCGGGCAGCTCGTAGAGGCGTGCTGTCGCCATCCGAGCAATTATCCCAGGCTCGGTACTCGACCGAGCTTAAGAGCAGACTCTTGGAGAAAGAGCACCAGGCTCATGTGGCGAGCTCGAGGCAATGAGAGACCGAGTGGGAAGAGCTTGGGAGCCTCTTCTGACAGCAGAATGCAGGGAGGAGGAGGTTGAGGTGATGCTTAGCAGAAGCCGAGGTGAAAATAACGGATCTCGAAGCAAGAGAGGCAGAGGTCGAGGTGAAGGTAGTCAAGCGGTATCTTAGCTCGGAGGAATACCAAGAGGGCTCCGAATAAGGCCACCTTCACCCACAACAAGCTGGGCTACAGGCACGGACTGGGGAAGGGCTTTGCGTTGGGGTTCAAACAAGCAGTGCGCTTGGCTCAGGACCAGGTATTTGATAAGCTCATCTTCAGCCCCGGGCAGCGATGCGATTCTAAAGAAACCATCCCGACTCCCCCATCTACGCACAAACCTGATGCTTCCGATGAGGGGAGCGAAGATCTCCCCGGCCTTACAAAGGAAGGCCCGTAAACCCAGACATCTCAGGAGAACACCCGGTCGAGGTAGTTCCCACATAGGTGGGGTCAGTGCCCAAGCCAGTGGCTTCCAAGGGAACCGGGGATGTAGGCCTTTTCCTTTTTTGTCACGCTCCTGGTCAACAGTGATGCATCTAGGCATGGTCAGGCCCGTAGCCTCATCGAGCCAGTTTCCACACTTGGCGGAGTTAGTGGCTCGGTGTGACGCTGCTGGCCCTCTGCCGAGCTATCACTTTCTTGTTATAAGGGCTACCGCCCCCAACGTATAATTTTGCACGAAAATAAAATGTTATTCATTCTTCTTGCATATTGCGCATAAATGGTATCGAGAGTACAAGATTAATCATAACATCGAAAATAGAGTCTGCGTAGTGCTGCAGCACTCCACGTCCACGGGATCGGGGTTCCATCCACTGTTGCTACTTGGTAGGCTTCTTCCCCGAGCGCCTCGACCACTCGGTAGGGGCCAGCTTCCCTACCGCCTCTAGAGGTCAAGAGGTTTGCTCGGTGGAACGCTTCCGCTCCCCCTCCTTCCTTTGGCCGAGAGGGTCTCGACAAGCGGTGAGAACTTTCTCATACTCTGCATAACACAGAGCCAAGGCTACCAAGTCAGCGAGGGTGGAGGGGGGATGGAGCACCAATCCTTGCCGGAGTCCTTCGTCACGGGTGCCCCCGGTCAGCACGGTAATGGCAGGAGCGACATCAAGATGAGTGATGCGCAAGGCCTCTGCTCGGAAGCGGTTGATATAGGCCCACAGCTTTTCCCTCAGGGCTTGCTTGAGCGCTAATAGCCCCGCGATTGACCTTGGGGGGTTGTTCCTGGCGAAGCTTTCCCTGAAGAGTTGCCTAAACTATCGGAAGCTAACGATGCTTCCGGGGTGAGGGCTCGGAACCATGCTTGAGCGCTCTCGACAAAAGTCATCACGAACGCTCAGCATTTGACGGCGTCGGACGCCTCGTGCAGGGTCATCAGGGTGTCGAAGCTGTCGTAGTGGTCGGCTGGGTCGCCCTGGCCATCGTAAGATTTGAAGGTGGGCAGGGAAACTCGCGGTGAGATCTCTGCCTTCAAAATATGGTCGAAAAATGGGGATTGCTCCTCGTCATCCTTTGTAGAACTCTTTTGTAGGGCGCAGAGGGCACGCTCCTGCTCGGTGAAGCGCCACTCGAAGTCTCGTAGACATAGGGACAGCTCCGACTGACACCGGGGTGGAGCCGAGGGGGCTGTGAGTACTTCCCCAGCTGTTGCCCCGCCGCACCTCGGTGGAAGCATCTGCTTCCGTGTGATGTGGAGGTAGCTCAGATTTGTTCCCCCGCAGATTGGAGGAGGCTTCTTGTTCCAGGGGCGGAGGTTGTGAGGGCCCTCTAGGCCCATGCCAGATGAGTCGTCCACCTTGGAGAGTAAAACATCCTCCAGTAGTCAGCCTGTAGTGATGCGGGATGGACATGGGACTTGACTCCAAGTTGATATGCAAACCTTGGACTCTAGACAAGCTCGTGATCGTCCCTTAGCGAGGGAAGCGTACGGACGTGCGCGGTTGAGAAACCGGCAATGAGCTAGGGTGGTCGGCTCTCTCTCGTGCCCGGATCAGGTCACAGGACGGGTTTCGCACTCTCACTCGCAGTGGTGAATAACAAAATTTGACGAGCTAATTAGCCTATCATGCTTTCTAGCAGCGGCATATGAAATTTATACGAAATAAAGTAAAATACCGAGTAAGGGAGCGGACACGATACCTCCACGCGTCGAGCGTGGGGAAGGTGACCCCGGCCGAACTTGTACTCCCGGAACAGTAACTAATTAAATTACAGTAATGAATATTACTTCCCACTCCACGCAGAGAGGTAATGGGCTACACGGTGGGACCCGGGAGTAGCGGGTTTGGGTTGACGGGCATCGTTCTGTGTAGCTTCGGCGACACGCGTACTCACGAACGTGGGGCCCACGTGCTGGTCGGTAGGGCCGAGTGGGCCCGGAGTGGCACCGCTGTGACGGGGGCGCCTGGAGGGACGATCCCTGGGAAGGGATTGTATGGGTTTGCCTTTTGGAAGGCGAGTCGATTCCGATCTCCAAGTGTTGGAGTTGCTGCCCACGGATCTGAATTGCTATTTCAGACCCGCGCGACCCGACGAAATCTGCTGCTGCGATCAATCCCGACGTCGGATCGACGTAAAATTTATGCCGTTAGAAAGCTGATTCAAAATAATTCGACTAAGGACAATGGTAGGAATTTTGTTTGGCTCTGTATTTTTCTTGGGGGATTTTTGAACAGACTGACTGACAGACTCAGAAAACACATGATAGAAATTGATTTTCCTGAGAACAGGCGTTGACCGTGACTAAGACTTTAGATCTGGGCGTTGGGCTCTTCATGAAAGTTAGAGAGGGGGAAGTAAGGAAGATGGGGATATTTTTTGTGGATTTTATGGTGGAGGTTTGGATGGGGAAATGGATTTTCGAACACTGGTAGGTCGGATCTGGACTGCATAGGACAGAACAGAAATTTGACATAGTTTTAATTTTTTTGTGTGGAAAAAGAACTTCTAAAAGCGAGGTAAAATTTTTGGAGAGGGGCTTTGGTTTGCAGAACACCCAGTCCAAATTTGGACCAATCAGAAAAGGGGAAGTGGGTCGAACTATGGAAGAACTAGCTTGATGTGACACAGGACAGAACACAGATAGATCTGGAGGGCTGGGAATAACGAAATGGGAAAAATATAAAATGAAGGCTAGAAAATGGGAAACTTTTTTTAGGAGAGGGTATTTGCGTGGGGAACCTACCCTCAAAATTTGGGTTCCATAAGATCTGTGGATTCAGAGCTAAAAATCGGACAAGGGGGCTCTGTTCTGATTTGGACAGAATTCCGGCGGTAAGGCGATGGCAGCTCGATGGCGGCTCGATGGCGGCGGCGGCGGCGACGGTGGAGCTGAGCTTCACACTCAGGGAGGTGGTGGAGGAGAGGCTTCACACCTCTGAAAGGAGAGCTCTCACAGCTCTAGATGGGGAGAGAGGGGCGCCCTTGGGCCAATTGAGCACAAATGGATTTTTTCTCACATTAATGCTAAGTAATTCATAAATTACAAGGTATTTATAGAAAATGTAAAAAGACCTAAACTACACTCAGATCTAAATTAGGGGAGGGGTATACAAGGGACATCACATTTAATCCCATGTGGTACAAAAAACAAAAATTAAATATGTCTAGTGGAAGGGGGCGCCCTCTTGACCAAGAGCTTCCAATTTGGACTTTTTGTCCACCTTGTCCCCCCCTTGGTCCAAGTCTTCTAGAAGCTCACCTTGGACCTTTGACCAGCCCCACATGGGCCCTTAGGGATTAGGTGGACCAATGGGGAAGGAGATGGGGGCCCCTTGCTGATCCTACTGGACTTTTACACAAAAACCCGAAGATCCTTAAGGAATAACAAATTGGCTTATAAAGCCTTACAATTGCAAACCTACTTCCCAAGGATATAAATGCAAACTAAAAGGACACAAATACAAAATAAAAAGTTAGTGCCCGGTGTTGATTCCCATCAAGTAGGCTTCTGCATGTGGGGGACTCGTCCGGGGAAGCCGTGACTTCTCCTCCCTGGCTGCCTGGGTCCTTATCAAGTTGACGAGGATATCCAGTTTAGCGTTGAGGGTCTGGAGAGCGTCTGGGTTCCCAGGATGGGGCTGTCCCCCCGTGGCCGGCAGAGGTGGGGCGTTAGTTTGATCGTTGGCGTTGGAGAGGGGGCCCGTAGTAGAGTAAGAGGGCACAGGTTCCCCTCCCCGACTGCCATCGCCTTCCCTTTGTCATCTGCATTTCTCCTGCTGGAACTTCTACGCACCATATTGTCTCTTTGCTCGTTTCCCATAGACGACGCCATATGAAGAGGCGTGACCTCGTGCTGGAGTCTGAGCCGTACGATCCTTGATGAGCTTCAATCGCCTGCCACCAGTGATGATACTGCAAGGTAGGAAACGGATCAGAGGAGCCCAGGGTTGTGACCCCGGGGAAAACCCTCCGATGCCCAAGTCAACAAATTGATAGAGCGCAGGTGGAAGAAGTGTGGGAGGAGGAAAGAGATGGACACAAGATTACTATCCACCAACAAATGTGGCTTTGAGTGCTCAAACTTGCCTTACCTCTCCGGAGGCTTTCCTTGGGTTTATATAGTTGCTCGCTCCCCATACTGGAGTCAAAAAAGCCTGAGGAATTTGGGGGCGTTACGTCCTGGTTGCAGTCTCTTTATTGCTGGAGGACTCTTGCCTTCCCATATCCTTTTGGACTTCCGTCTCTGGGTGGCAACGTAACGTCTGCCTGGATAAGCGCGGGGTGCCCATATAGAGAACGCTCATACTCTTCCCGAGTGATAGGGGCGTCATCGGTTGGGGGCCCGAGCTAGAGCTGGGCAGGCGATGCTAGCCACGCTTAGTGCCCTTTCTGGAGACCCCTGATCTCCCCTGAGTCGGTCACGCTCGGCTGCCGTTTAGGCTCTCCCCGAGTGACCGCTGCTTGGACTTCTGGGCCTAGAGGCCACCTAGGAAGTGTTGGATCTAGCAAGTTAGACTTCAAAATAAGTGGGCCCATTAGTGGGGCTATCACTTGGGGAGTTTGACCTTGTTGGGTCAGGTTGGATCTAGTTGGGCCGCTCCGAGCCACATGTCTTTTGGGCCGCTGATTTACCCCTCTCCAGTAGTCACGATCACGGGGCTAACTCCGACGAGCACTGGATCACGCCCACGCCGCCAAGATGCCTGTCTCGATGTCCTTCCCTAGAAAGCGGGCGAGTGTGCAACGGATGATCCGAGGATCAGGGCGGCACACCGCTCCATTAACTAGGCCCTCGCTAAGTCGGGAAAGGTATGACACCACCACAACTAGTATAAAGAAGTCCCGGGTAGACCTACGGGAGAGAGGGCTAGACACAGGGACACACACGCAAAGACAGAGAGCCAGGGAAGGAATCCCACACATAAACGCAGAATGAGAGATAATGGCTCTCATGTTTTGCTCTCGTTCACTTCGCCTACCACTTCTCCTCCTCCTTTCTGACTCTCCTATTTTGCTCTCATGTAACTGACTTAAACATCGGGAGGGTTGTCCCCTGGGATCACACACAGGGCTCCTTCTAACGCTCCATTCAGCGGTTGCAAATTTTATTGGGATAGCGAGATGCTTTTTCCACCAAATAAATCGTAAAGGTGTAGTACAAGGCCTAGGTAACACTTTTTAGCCACTACATTTTTTGGCACAGTATGTGGGAAACAAACGAAAAGTCATAGCATCTCGTGGGAACTACCGCAACACTAGCAACTACTAGGGGTCCCCGGGCTCCCGACGGGTTTCTCAGGAAGTCTCGTCCACCTTGCACCCATCCGATAGTGCTTATTCATAGAATCCTACAAACGAACTGACAGAGATGCACTGCCAGATTTAGTTGTTGACGGAGGCATACCAAAGTCTCCTCAATCGGCAGGCAGAGCAGGAGCACACTCCAATGGCACCTCCCAAAAATAGAGGTGCACCGACAGTGGTAGAGTCACGTTGGGTGCATGAACCTTCACTCCCCTTCGCCGCCTACACTCTTAACCGGCGCAGCCAACCCTCATGGCATCCCGTCAACCCGCTGCACTCCAACCATGAGATGGTGCAATAGCTATGGCACTACGAGGAGATCGAGTGTGAGCTCAAAGGTAAGGTCCACTACTTGGATGGCATTCTCCAGGTGGCCTAGACCAAGAGGTTGATCGACGATGACTCCGACTTTCATGTGCCTTTCTCCCAAGATATCATGGACTGGCCGATTCTCCCGAAGCTTCAACTGCCACCGTTCACTCTATACGATGGCATTACCAACCCCGCCGACCACATGCACAGCTTGGAGTCCAACCTGGTGTTCCACCGGGCCTCGGATGCTATCAAGTGTTTGGCATTCATCACCACCCTACGGGAGAACGCTTAGATGTGCTTCGAGTCACTACCTGTCGGGACCATTACCTTCTTCCAGCAACTCAAGAGGATATTCAAGGAAAACTTCCTCAGCTAAAAAAAAGAGATCAGGACTACCGTGAGCCTCCTTGCCATAAAGCAGGGCTGCGAGGAACCCTTAGGACTTCGTTATCTGCTTCTACAAGGAGGCCCTCCACATTCTTCGGTTGGATGTTAACATCACCTCGATGGCACTGACGCAAGGCACCCAAGACGCCATCCTTTGAAGAGCCCTTGGGGTGGAGTCTCTTACCACGCTGATGGAACTCCTAGCCCACCTAGAAGCATGCCAGCTGCGAGGAGAGCAATGCAACATTAGGTTGAGCGGCCGAAGCTGATAAATCTAACTACAAGAGACCAGCCGAATCTTCCTATTGGGAGAGGACAAGTGCGAGCATTGTAATCGGGAGCGCCACGATCGGGACGGGTGAAAGGAGAAAGCCCTCTACAAGCACTATACTCCTTTGACAACCCCTCCCAAGCAGATCCTCATGGAGATCCATGAGGAGCCTTACCTCCGCTGGCCCCGGAAGATGAAGTCTGATCCTCAGATGAGGAATCAGAGAAGGTGCTGCCACTTCCACTGGGACCATGCCCATAACAACGGGGAATGTGTCCAACTCAAGGAAGCCCTCGAGGACCTAGTTCGCCGAGGGCTCATGGACAAGTTCTTCACCAAGGCCACCAAGCGACAGCAGTAGAAGGCCGACACGCCAGCCCCCATCAATAACCAACCCAATGGAAAAGAGATCATGATGATCTCAGGAGGGCCGACATTGGGCGAGGATAGCTCCAGTAGGCGTCGTGTGTATGACTCTCGAGTCAACCAGGTGGAATGCGATGTCACCGGTCGCCGCAACCCACCTACTCGGATTCCCGTACGGGACCACCTCAGAGAGCCTATCATCTTTTCAGACGAGGACTTGGCAGGTGTGACCACTCCAACGCCAAAGTGGTCTGGACGTCATTTCTTACAATTGCCTTGTCCTTATGTGCAGTAACCCTGAAAATTATCTAGTACTTTTTTTAGATTTTTTAGAAATTAAATAGATTATTTTAATATTTAAGGCTTAATGGGCTGATAAATTGATTATTAGGTTAAGGCCTTTTGACAAATATGCCCAATTAATAACCAAGTGGTTAAGCCCACTTAAGATGGGCCTTAAACCCAAAACCCTCAGCCTTTTGGCCCAAGCCCAACCCTAGAAGCGTAATAGGGTATATTTACCTAATTAAAGTAGAAAAATAGGAGATAATTAGGACTGGAATTTGAATCAAATTCAAATTTTGGCGGGCTAGGCAAGTCGCGGCCAGTCACGCGACCGCGTTCTAGTGATAGCGGTCCTAACCTGACGGCGTTCAAGTTCCGTAAATGAAAACTGATAAACCTAGGAAAGTTTAAATTTTTGACCACCCAATCGTCGAGGATCGATGTGATCTGGCATGGGAACTTACCTAGGACTCTTAGGGGATCAAATTGACACCCTATAGGACTCCTAATTCGACTTAAAACCCCAGCCCTAGGCCATTCTCTATAAATAGGTCCTAGATTCATCCTGCGTAAACCCTAATTTTGGATCGCGTGGATCGAAGGTATGGTATCATTATTTTGAGTTATTCCTTTAGGGTTTATTGTTCCCTTTAGTATCTTCAAACTCTCTGCCAAATTTTATGTTAGGAGATCAAGAGGTCAAGGAGTTAGAATGATCGGAAGTAGCAGTGTCTACGCAGGACGCGTAGGAACTAGAGCCCTCTTCCAGCGAGAAATTCTCAAATTAAGAGCAAACCCAGAGGTAGGTTATCTCATGATTGGCTAAAACATCAAGTTAGGATTAAAAACCCTCTGGTCTTGACCATATTCATGCTTTCTACGTTGAGAATTTCATGAGTTTCTTATGACTACGCAGTAGGTCTTTTTAGTTCATGATGTGCATAACATATTAACTAGAAAGATAAGAACTTTGATTAAATCCATGCCTTCTTGTGCTTTAGAATCATGGTATCATGCTTTAGCTTCAGTTTTCTATTAGCTTTGCATCGTTATTTGCCATAGAATAGGCTCTGCACGCCGGATTGTCATCTCTGTCTATTGCAGACATAAGGCGGTCCTGTAGAGACCGCTACCTTCAAGTAGCTGTCCTCGATCAATCGCTATCTGGTTCCTGTAACCAGATCAAGCCATGTTTATTTCCTATTTAAAATATATTATTATTCATGCCTTATCTCACTAATTGCACCTTCTGATCATGTCATGGCTATTTGCTAATGGTTAGCTTGTTTTTAAAGGCTTATCTTTACTTTATGTTAATTTCATGCCAAACCTTATATAGTTTGTACATAAAGGAATTTTCACATGGATTACACGGAGATTTATGTTTTAGCACGTTCCCTTCTCATCTTATTTTCTGTTTTTCTATTACTCACACATAGCCCGTACTCCGGTACGACGCTATTAGTTCACAGGCACTTGTTAGGAAACCTTCTTGGGCTTGAGAGCCTCTCCGTCGGATATTCCTTCCACCGGACTAGATTATCTTATTTCAAGGCTTCCGCAAGACTCCGCGAGCCCGGGATTCCCACTAGGACGCCGAGCAGGTTGTACCATGAAAACCTAAAATTCTAGAGAGCACTTCGTGTTTTCTGCGCTTTCTGTGAACTATCTTGATAGTGGCCAGGAGGAGACCGCTACCTACAGATAGCGGTTGGCCCATGACCGCTACCTTGTTTCAGTCAGTAGACTTCTGGCAGAGTTGACAGGTTCCTTCTCTTGCGTTGACTCCGCTCCTGATAGCGGTCTTGTCACGTCCGAGCTTTTAATACAGCGGAAGGAATATCGGAACGTGAACAGTCGGCATGGTAAGCCTTTCGCAAGCAAGAAATCAGAGCGCAAGACAATTACATAGAAGTAATTGCACAAGTAATTTTTCTCAAATTTCTAACTTTATTTCATAACCATAATCAATTTACATAAGATCACTTCTTGACAACTTTCATCACTATGACTCAAGAAAAATCAAAATTACAATATGACTAGACTAGACACTTTGATCATCTGAGGCTTCTCTCATCTTGAAAACCTTCATTCACTCTCGGACCCACTGCTAGCATAATCTGAATCTGATTCACTAGTACTTCCTGAAATAGATAAGAAAATAGGTATGAGCACACTTGCCCAGTAGGTATCTTCGTATCAACATGACGGCAACATTTAAGTGATTAACGTCTTAGCTCTAGAATTAAGATAAAATAAGAATGCGATAAATAAGCGATATAAATCAGAATAACCAAGAATCATGAAATAACTGAGCAAGTAGATGTGAGCGAGTATAGACCATGAACAAGCAAGACTATCATGTAGATGTACATTTGGCCTTTCATGAACAAGAATAGTATAGGCCATGAACAAGCAAGATTATCATGTAGATGTACATTTGACCTTTCATGAACAAGAATGTACGAGCATGTAACTAGAAAGTACTTTACAAAACCTTGTAAAGGCTATGCATTAACAAGCATGTAAATTTCATAACGAGCCTCGTGAATTTCACTCATTTATAAGAGAAAGTAGTCCCAGCGCAATGCGACGCTAGTATCATCGTACCCCATGGTTTATAGCACGTTTCCGACCATCGGCTGAGGGGACTAGCATGGAGCCCTTGGACACAATCTGTGCCCGATCTTGCATCTTCAAGTAATAAATCTAGCTACTTCCACGAGATATAACAATAATGTTGGCCAATAATTCAATTCCAAATAACAAGTTTCATGATCAAGTAACCAAGGTATAGAACGTACCAAAATTCGATATGATTTCAAAGAATGATTTAAGAGAATATTATACCCTGGCGGCATTCCGACAGCATAACGGTACATTCATTAAGTTTTATATCTTAATATTAACTTGTTAATCATGTGTTGAGACTCTAGATAATCTGAAAACCATATAGGAACTCAAGAAAATTGACCCCAAAGGTCAAACCTCGGGTTAGACAGGTTCAGAGATAAAGCGGTCTTGAGAGGGGGATTTCTGTAGCCCATCTAAAGAGCAGCCAAACTAGGTCCATCAGGACCAAACGAGGCCCAACTCATCCAAGTGATAGCCCCGCAGGGCCCACTTAGGCTAAAAAGCCAAATAAGATCATTCGGGATCACAACCTTCCTCGGCGGCCCTTAGGCTCGGAAGGCCCGAACATCGGTCAGGTCAGAGAAAGACCCACGCCTGATCTATCCCCTCGCCGAGATAAAGGCAGGTGCACAATGCCCACTCCGACCTATCTTCACCCGAGCTATGCCTATCACCCGGACAGGGTTGGCACCCCTCATGCTCGAGTCAACCGACGAACGCTTATCCATACTGCCGTTGAGAACCCTTTATAAGCAGGAGTTTATGAGGATAAGGGACCCATGATCCCTCAAGGCTATAAAGAACCCACGATGAGGACGTAAAGAGCCCACGTTGCGGATGTAACTCCCACCTGAAACCCCTCAGCTTACGGGACTCATGAGGCCAGTGCACTATTTAAACCTGGGACTCCCTCCAACGAAAGGTAAGGATAAACATACGTCTAAACTTCCTGAGCAGGAACCACTTCACCACCTTGGTGAAGAGGGATCTCGTCCATCTCCTTCCTCCTCCCTACATAGCTTCCACCATTGCTCTACTGACTTAAGCATCGGAAGGTTTTCCCCAGGGAACCATTCCTGGGCCCCCTGATTCATTTCCCTTCCTTGCAGTTCACTATCCGGTGATCATCTCCTCAGCTCAAGACCAGCACGAGATCACGCCTCTTCATCTGGCGCCGTCTGTGGGAAACGACCAAAGAGCTAGCATGGTGCGAAGAAGTTCAGGGAGGAGGTCCGTCGGTGACAGGGGAAAGGCCATGGTGGCGGTGGGAAAAGGTCCCTCTCAAGCCTCACAAAATCCCCCCTCCAATGCCAGCACCCCTATCGACGGACCGCCCCCTCCCCCCTCGGCTGTAGGGCTACCACTCAACGGCAGCGCTGACGACTTCCAAGCCCTCAACGCAAAACTGGATGTTCTCGTGGAACTCATGTGGACCCAGGCGGCCAGGGATGGAAGGTCACGCGCCCCTCCGGAGAACCCTCCCCCCGAGAACGTGTCCCAACACACCGTCGGAGGCCGCTTCACCCTCCAAGGTTGGCAAATCATCTGTAACAGGTCAGGAGGACCTTCACAAGCCCCCCCTCCGGAACAAGAAGCCTCATCCATGTCGAAGAGGGGAAAACCTGGGGCATGCCATCTGAACCCAGAGACCGAAGTCCCTAGGGAATGCCAAGATAGCCCCCCCAGCCCGACAGCACAGCGACAGTCGGAGCTATCCCTCAGACTGTGAGAATTCGAGAGGCGTTTCGTAGAACAGGAGCGCGCCCTGCAGAAAGTCTCTTCCACGGAGGACGAGGGGAAATCCCCGTTCTCCGACTATATCTTGAAGGTATAGGTATCTCTCAGAACCTCCATCCCGACCTTCAAGCTTTATGACGGCCAGGGCGACCCGGCCGATCACTTCGACAGCTTCGACGCCCTGATGACCCTTCATGGAGTGTCCGACGCCATAAAATGTCGAGCCTTTGTGACCACCCTGGTCCAAGGCGCCCAAGCATGGTTCCGGGCCCTCGCCCCCGGATCCATCCGGGACTTCAAGCAATTCGGGCGAGTATTCAAGGAGAGTTTCGCTGACAGCGGTCCCCCAAGGTCGGTAGCAGGGCTTTTGGCCCTCAAACAGGCGCAAGGGGAGAAACTTCGGGCTTACATTACCCGATTTAAATTGGAAGCCCTGAGGATCCCCCGCCTGGACGTCGCCTCGGCCATAACCGCGTTGACCGGGGGCACCCGCGACGAGAACCTCCACCGCGAACTTGTCCTCCACCCTCCCTCGACCCTTTCTGAGCTAGTGAGTCTGGCTTTGCGCCATGCCGAGTGCGAAGAAGTGCTCAGCGCATGCCGAGACGCAACCGGCTCGGGTCGGGAGGGGGACAAGAAGCGGGCACCTGAGCCAAGTTCGGGTCCAGGAAAAAAGAGGAACCGAGACGGGGAACGCAAGGAACCGTCATAGAAGTACGAGCGGTACACTCGTTTAACCACTCCGATTTACGAGATTTATGAGGACATCAAAGGATCGGGCCTCCTCTGCCAACCCGAGCCAATGAGGTCGAAGAACCGCAATCGCAACAAGCATTGCCCATTCCACAGCGATCACGGGCACCACACCGGCGACTGCCACCAGCTCCAGGATGAGATCGAGTGCCTCGTCCATCAAGGAAACCTATCCTGATTCGTGGCCGGGCACAAGGAAGACCGAGGCGTCCCAGAGGAAATCGACAACGCCCCCCGAGGGGTCCACATCAACGTCATCGCTGGAGGAGCTACATCAGGAGGAGATAGTGGCCGAGGAAGGAAGCGTCATGCTGAGCGGACGAGCCGAGCCATCGAGCCTCTTAGGGCCCCGCCAAGTGAGCCCCAGGTCATAGTCTTCTCCGACCAAGACCTAGAAGGGCTAAGCACCTTGCATGACGACGCCCTAGTCATATCGGCCACGATAAACCATTGTAGGGTAGACATGATTCTAGTTGACAATGGAAGTGCCCCTGATGTATTATCCTATGAATGTTTCCTTAAGATGGGGGAGGATCCGTCTAAACTCAGCCCGATCCGAACCCCCCATTGCGGGTTCAATGGCTAGGCCACTTATCCCGAGGGAGCCCTAAGCCTGCCGGTTACTCTTGGCACCCCACCCAAAATCGTTATGGTCACGGTGGACTTCATAGTGATCAAAGGTATGATAGCATACAACGCAATCTTCGGCCGAGGAATCCTCAGCCGAACGAAAGCGGTGCCTTCTACCTATCACCAAAAGATGAAGTTCCCCACCAAAAATGGGTTGGGGGAAGTCCGAGGTAACCAGGCCACGGCCAGAAGGTGCTATAATATCTCGGTTGAAGCCACAAAATCATACGGGAATAACAAGGGCCCCCGGGAAGTCGGGGAAAAATCCGCAACCGCCGAGCCTGGAGGTGAATTGCTAGCGGTTTTCCTAAACGACGACCCGACCCTAGGAGTAAATATTGGAGCCGACCTACCGTCTGAGGTCCAACAGTAATACAAAGAGTTTCTTTCCGCGTACATCCGAGTCTTTGCGTGGTCTGATTATCAACTCCCCGGGATACCAAAGGAGACAGCGATGCATATGCTCAACCTCGACCCGACCATCAAACTCATACAACAACGGAGAAGGAAGCACGCGCCAGAGAAGCAGGCGATCATCAAGGAGCAAGTCACCAAGGGGAAAACGACTGGTCTTTTTAAACCGATCCTGTACCCGACGTGGCTGGCCAACGTCATCCTGGTGCCGAAAGCTTCGGGAAAGTGGCGGATGTGCGTGGACTTCACCGACTTGAATAAGGCCACCCCTAAAGACTGCTATCCGCTGTCGAGCATCGACCAACTGGTTGACTCAACCTCAGGCAACGAGATACTCAATTTTTTGGATGCCTATTCAGGTTACCATCAGATCAGAATGAATCCAGAACACATCAAGAAGACCACCTTTATCACCAACTTCGGCGTATACTGCTAAACTCGGATGCCTTTCGGGTTGAAAAATGCTGGAGCCACGTACCAGAGGTTGGTCAACCATATGTTCAAGGGACAGCTCGGTCGGAACGTCGAGGCCTATATTGATGACATGCTCGTCAAGACCCCCAAGGCCGAGGACCACTTCACCGACCTAGCTGAGACCTTCGACACCCTCCTGAGGTACAATATGAAGCTCAATCTTACCAAGTGTGCCTTCGAAGTAAGATTCGAGAAATTCCTGGGTTTCTTAGTCACCCAGCGTGGGATCGAGGCCAACCCCGACAAGATCCAGGCCATCTTGGACATGCGCCCACCCACTTGCATCAAAGACGTTCAACGCCTTACCAGACGCATTACCCCGCTCAGCAGATTCCTGTCCCGTGCGGCCAAACGATGCCTACCCTTCTTCAAGCTATTGAGGGGGCCCAAATTGGCATCTGCTACGTTCACATGGGATGAGGAATGCCAAAGAGGGTTCTCCGAGCTTAAAGAGTTCCTGGCTTTGCCTCTAGTGCTGTCCAAGCCTATCCCAGGCGAAGCCCTACATCTCTATCTCTCGGCAACCCCATCGACAGTTAGCTCGGTCCTAGTCAGAAATGACTCGGGAGTCGAGAGACCGATCTACTACACCAGCAAGGTGCTCAACGAGGTTGAAAGGAGGTACCCCGTAATCGAGAGACTCGTGCTAGCATTGGTTACCTTGGCCAAGCGCCTCCGACCCTATTTCCAAGGGCACTCCATCACCGTGCTAACCGACGAACCATTGAAGAGGGTCCTTGCTCACCCTGAAGCCTCGGGATGCCTCGTCAAGTGGGCCATCATGCTTGGGGCCTACGATATATCGTACCAGCTTCGCTCGGCTATCAAAGACCAGGCGCTCGCTGACTTCATCGCCGAGAGCACCGTCCCGACTGAAGAAAGATGTCGGTCCGCGCCCGGGCCAGCATGGGAACTGTTCATCGATGGATCCTCCAACTCAGCCGGAAGCGGCGCTGGAATCCTCCTGAAGTCCCCTGAAGGAGCAGAGCTACAATACGCCTTGAAGTTCAACTTCCAGGCATCCAACAATGCTTCCGAGTATGAAGCTCTCATCTCGGGAGCCCGTATGGCCCGGCGGCTGGGGGCTGAGCGAGTCAAAATTCACACTAACTCCCAGCTGGTCGCTAGCCAGGTCAACGGTGATTACGAAGCTCGAGAAGCATCGATGGTCAAATATCTCCAGCTGGTCAGAGCCGTGGCACAACAGTTTGAGAGTTTTGAGGTAGTCCGAATAGCTTGGGAGGAAAACTCCCGAGCGGACTCCCTCTCTCGGCTGGCCTCCTCTCTTGACCCCGATGGTACTCGATCGGTCCTCCTCGAAGAGCTGGAGCGACCGAGCATCGACTCGAAGCTCCTGGCTGTTGACTCGGCCTCCCTAAGCGACTGGCGTACCCCGTACCTATCGTGGCTCCAAGATTCTCAAGAGCCTCCTGACCCTCGGGAAGCCCGAAGATTGAAGTACCAAGCTCGGCGATTCGTCACGCTGGATGGCACTCTTTACCGGAGATCCATCTCCGGTCCCCTCCTGAAGTGCCTCAACACTGATGAAGCCAAGCGAGCGATTCAAGAAGTTCACGAAGGTCTGTGCGGAGCACATTTAGGAGGAAGGTTGCTCGCCAGGATCTTGCTACGGCAAGGTTACTGGTGGCCCACTCTGCAGCGCTACTGCTCGACTTACACACAACACTGTGACCGATGCCAGTGATTTGACCACTTGGTCCATCAGCCAGCAACGGAGCTCATCACCTTAGCCGAGCCATATCCTTTCGCTCGTTGGGGAATCGACATCCTCGGGCCATTCCTTACGGCCCAGGCCCAGAGGAAGTTCATCATCGTCGCCATCGACTATTTCACCAAATGGATCGAGGCCGAAGCCACAGCAAGGATCACCGAGACAGTCATCTGGAAGTCAATCATATGTCGTTACGGCATCCCCTGGGTGATAGTAAGCGATAATGGTCGGCAATTTGATTCTCGTTATTTCTGAGACAGATATGCCGACTTGGGCATTCGTAATCACTTCACCTCGGTCTCCCACCCTCAAGCTAACGGGCTGGTCAAAAATGCCAATAAGACTATCTTAAAAGGCATCAAGACCAGGCTCAGCAAAACCAAGGGCAGCTGGCTTGAGGAATTGCCGAACGTACTTTGGTCACACAGAACGACTCCCAGAACGGCAACCGGTGAAAGTCCTTTTCAATTGGTGTACGGCACAGAGGCCGTCATCACGTTGGAGATTGCCAATCCCTCCCTCCGAGTCATCTGTTTCTCTCCTGAGGCAAACGATCAAAAACTGCTCGAAAACCTCGACCTAACAGATGAACTCCGAGAGATTGCCGGCATCCGAGCAACGGAATACGAGCGCCACCTCACTCGATACTACAATGCCAAAGTCTGAGATAGACACTTTCAACTGGGAGATTTCATTCTCAGGAAAGCCGAAGCCTCTCGACCACTTGAGGCAGCGGGCAAGCTATCCCCTAATTGGGAAGGCCCCTATCGAGTGATCGAGACTCTCGGGAAAGGAGCATACCGACTATCCACGATGGAAGGAGAGCCCATCCCTCAGACATGGAACGCGACTACACTACACAAGCTCTACTTCTAAATACCGAACATTGTGTAAGCAACATGGAATAAAATAAAAAGTTTCCCTTTCCTTTATTCAAACAACTCGCTTGTACATCAGGAAGGCCGAAGCTAAGAAAATACATGCCAAAAAAGCAAAAAATCCATCTGGCGCCGCCGTATGAGCCCATCGCTCGGCTGACTCGGTTGACCTTCCTGCGTCCAGCCACTGACTCTGCCTTGTGCAGAAACTGGCTCAGATAAAGGGTAGTCGACCCCGTTGGCTCGGGTAGCTCGGGACAAAGGTGACAGAGGGATTAGGAAGAAGAAGGCTACCTTCCAAGTTGAACTTGGAAGAGGAAGGGGAGAGGGAACACATATGAAGACATATTCCCCACCAATCTGCCAACTCTTTGGAAGGAAGGAAGCTCAGGCATCCTCCGAAGAGTGAATGAAATGATGAGAAGAGCAGAAGAGGGAAAAAGAGGCTGCGAGAGGGAAAAAGAAACCAGCAAAGCTGGACGAGGAGGCAGGGGAAAGCCCGAAAAGGAGGGAGCTTAATTGGCTTCCTCCCCCCTCCATGGAACGAGCAGGAAGGGACTGGCGGTAGGATGCCTGATGCCCCCATCCATCCGCCATCTCGCCCCGCCGCAAGCACCGTCGGAACTGATAAAAAGAGGACGACGTGCCTTCGCACGTCAAGCCCTCTTTAACCTTGCCCACCGGCCATCGATCCCTCTTTAAACCCGAAGCAGCAAGGACTCTCTGCCCTCCGTCATCGGTAGCCTCATCTTCCAGAGTATCCTCCATGTTTCGAATATAGCGGCACAACGCTACGTGAAGAAAGAATGAGGAAAGACTGTCAGGGAAAACCCTAAGCGGTGGAGAGGAAGGGACGCCCTTCAGACCTTTTATAGGTGAAGGGAGGCTATTTGCCTTAAATGATTCTCTCCTCGAAAACATGCCAAAAGGACCTCTTCCTACGAATGGTCACCTCAAAACTCCTCGTTTCCGCCCCAGCAGGACACACGTAGCGGCCAAACATTCAAAGCATGAGAAAACGGAAAGACACCCTGTCAGAGGCTCGCCCAACCATCGCGTGAAAATCACGCAGAAAGTATCGACACTTTCCAACTACTGTGGATACGCTGAACAAAATACGGCAATGGCGATACGGAACGGTTAAGTCTTCGTCATAATGCGAATGCCTTATCTATTTTCCTACACAACAGAGAAAGTTTTTTCTTCAAAAGGAAAAAGACATACAAAAAGAGGAACCAAAGCAGATACATTAGGCCTCTGGCCCACCTTGAAGCTCGGAAATGGAAGGCTCAGGCGGTTTGCCCTCGGCACCCTCGGCGACGGCCGACCCTGGCACTAACCCCACCGGCCTGGGAATTATCTCAGTTGCGTGCCCTCCCGAGACATCCGGAGTTGGCGACCCCTCGGGCGAAGAGCCCTCTTGATCTTCTTCCTCCGACGCCGAAGCAGAGGAGCCGGAGGATGACAGATTCGAGTCGTAGCATTGTCCGGACGGGAATTCAATTATCCCAGACGCCTGCTCCTCGGCATAAGATACGGCCCGGTCGTAGCCCTGCCTGAACCCCTTGCAGATGCCTCGGCGAAGCGCTGACTCGTGGTAGGGGAGGGCAGCCTCCTTAAGGTCGACCCGGTAGGCCTCCGAGCATTTGTACTGCTCAAGCGCCTCATCCCCGGCCAATCCCACCCTACCAACGAGCTAGACCTTCTCCCACTCTGCATCAGCTATTTTTCACTCGGCCTCAGCCGTCCGCTCCTCGGCCTCCGCCGCTCGCTTCTTCACCTCGGCTCGATCGGCCTCGGCCTCGGCCTCCCCCCGAAGGCACTCAGCTTTCTCCGCCCGGTCCACCAGCTCAGAGCACTCGGCCTCCCACCGGCCATCCAGCTCAACGCGAACAAGGCGTTCCTCTTCAAGAAGCCTACTCTTCCTCTCGACCGATTCGCAGGCCTTAGATTGCTGCTCGGTTAGTGCCCGGGCCTCCACCTAGCTCGACCGTACCAGTTCCCTAACTGAGGAAAGCTCCTACCGAAGCCCATCACACTTCTCGGAAAGCCGAGCCAACTTCCTGTCAGACCCACCGAGGGTCCAGGCCAGGGTCGCCCGCTCTGACTCCAACCGAGCGTATGCTTCCGTCAGAGTGGCCCCCATCTGGGCTAGGACCAAGTTGCCCTCCATAACTGCCTCGAGGGCTACGGACGGGGAGTTCTACCTACTTCCACCCCTCACCTTTGCAGCAATGCCCTGACACACCTGATACAAAGGGCCCTGGATGCCAAGACTCTCCAAGGCCGCCGGAGTGGAGATCCCCCCTTCGGTCGATATTCCATCGGTCGGCCCAGACCGAGCCGCGGCCTCGGTCGCCTCTCGTGCCTCGGTCAGATTTTCTAGCGACCCTCCGACCTGGACTGGTTCAGCACCTGCACCGCCACCTGGAGCGTCGCCCACCCCAATCTCGACCGCGGCCCCAGCGTCACCTGCCTCGTCCACGGTCCCCTCGGCTTCTACCGAGGGGAGAACTGGGCCAGCGCCGCTGCCAATCACAGAAGCAGCCTCGGCCCCCTCGGCCCCGACTGAGGGGAGAGCCGAACCAGCATCATCACTAACTACAAGAGCAGCTCCAACCTCCTCGGCCCTCTCTTGGTCGGCAGATAGGAGAGCCGGCATAACAAGGTCGGCCCTGTCTCGCTCAAAAGAGGGGAGAGCCGCCGAGCTAGAGCTGCCCTCAACGACGGAGACGAACCAACTGGAAAAAATTGAGAAGCTTAAGAACGAAAGGCTCGAAGGGAAGGCGGAACCCACCTTTCCACGACAGAAGGAAGGTACAGATATGGCCTGTATGAGAGTCCAAGCTCGTCTCATGTGGAGCAGCTGCGGCAACGCAAAACTTGTGGGGCAGGTGGAACTGGTGCTCCAGCCTTCTCACCTCCGCCTCCCCCAATTCACAACAGCTTGGAACCGCCGCCTTCACCACCGGCTCATCCTCCCACTCTCCAACATCCGGACGCTGATCTACCATGGAATCCGGAGAAGAGCTTGAAGAAAGAGGCTCTCGGGACCCCGAAGATTCCAGAGGAAGAGGAAGCCACCAGACTGCCTCTGCGGTTATCTCCGCCAACTCCGTGAACGTCGCTGCAAGCCTCTACTCTTCCGTCGTGTCCTCACCATGCATCAAAGAGGCTAAAGCAAGCACAAAGGCGAGCCAAACCCTAAAGACAGAGGGAGTCTGGAATGATAACAAGCGCCAAACACCTTTATCCCCATGCGGGAGGCGGCGCCCCGTTCCGACCTCCTAGAAAAAGGGGGCCCCTTTATTTCAAATCCGTCAGGATTATCATTATTACGGGCGCAGGTGACCACGACACGTGGCGTCTTAACACCGCCAGATCTCCACCCACCCAAGCCACGCTGGTCCAAAACCCTAACGGCTACTCTTCCGAGCCCACCAAGGCTCGGGAGTAGGAGGGGGACAAGTGGAGAGGGGGATTTCTATAGCCCATCTAAAGAGCAGTCAAACTAGGTCCATCAAGACCAAACGAGGCCCAACTCATCCAAGTGACAGCCCCGCAGGGCCCACTTAGGCTAAAAAGCCCAATAAGATCATTCGGGATCATAACCTTCCTCGGTGGCCCTTAGGCTCGGAAGGCCCGAACATCGTTCAGGTCAGAGAAAGACCCACACCCGATCTATCCCCTCACCGGGATAAAGGCAGGCGCACAATGCCCACTCCGACTTACCTTCACCCGAGCTATGCCTATCACCCGGACAGGGTTGGCACCCCTCATGCTCGAGTCAACTAACGAACGCTTATGCATACTGCCGTTGAGAACCCTTTATAAGCAGAAGTTTATGAGGATAAGGGACCCATGATCCCTCAAGATTATAAAGATCCCACGATGAGGACGTAAAGAGCCCATGTTACGGACGTAACTCCTGCCTGAAACCCCTCAGCTTACGGGACTCATGAGGCCAGTGCACTATTTAAACCTGGGACTCCCTCCAACGAAAGGTAAGGGCAAACATACGCCTAAACTCCCTGAGCAGGAACCACTTCACCACCTTAGTGAAGATGGATATCATGTATGTCCTTCCTCATCCCTACGTAGCTTCCACCATTGCTCTACTGACTTAAGCATCGGAGGGTTTGCCCCAGGGAACCATCCCTAGGCCCCCTGATCCGTTTCCCTTCCTTGCAGTTCACTATCCGGTGATCATCTCCTCAGCTCAGGACTAGCGCGAGATCACGCCTCTTCACGGTCGTTTACTAGACCGTTTCATGCAAAAAGCGGTTAGAGTCTAGACCATTTCACAAATAGAGTCGACGCATGAAAAAGAAGTGTTGACGTAGGAAAACTTTTTGGAGCTTTAGCGGTCTAGTGAATGGCCGCTTAGTATCCTTTAGTGATTTAGTGAAGGGCCACTAACTGAATCTGGCGGTTAACCATAGGGCCGCTAAGGTCCAGAACACATAAAACTCCAGTAAAGTGCATTCTAGACAATTGGTTTTAATGGTACAACCAGCTCGGCGTCCTAGTGGGAATCCCAGGCTCGCGGAGTCTTACGGAAGCCTTAAAACATAATCCCCTAGTCCGACAGAAGGAATATCCGACGGAGAGGTTTATAAGTCCAAGAAAGTATGCCTATAAGTGCATAGTGTAACTAATGACATCATACCGGGATATGTGCCATGTACTTAGAAAAATGACTCGAGATAAGAGTGGATCGTGTGAAAATAGCGATCAAAACAATGTTCTCATACTATCATGAATCACGTCTCATAAACATAAGAAGAATTATTTAATTACAAAACTATAACATTTAGGCATGAAATTACATGATAATGAAAATAATATTTCAAAATCATGCTCATGCTAAAACAGGGTGTTTCACAGGAAATACATAAAATTTTGAGTGAAAAATATCATAATTATAGAGTTCTACTTAGGCAAAATTAAATTAGGCTCGGGCTAGTTCTCAGAACCAAAAAGCGGTCTAGTGCAGACCGTTTTCATGAGTCTAGCGGTCTATCGAGGGTCCGCTTAGCCACCTCCGGCGGTCACAGGTAGACCGTTTCTGTCTGTTTGACAGAAAGTTGAGAAAATAGTAAATTAAACACTAATCTAGGGCATGTTATGCATGAGAATCAACGAGGACATACTGTAAAACATGATAGAACAAAGATAGGTCAAGAATATGCATGGGTTTGTGTATAATGAACAAGAAATTTTCTTTTTAACTTAATTAGGGCTAAGCTTCATGCATGGAGAACACACTAAATGCACAGTCCCAATGAAGCATAAAATTCTCTATGTACAGTACATGAAAACGATTGAAATCAGGGGACTTTTATTCCTAACATCAAGTTTAAGTCGTTCATGAGATAACCTACCTCTGGTCTTGTCCTTAAACAACGAATTAAGGGCTGAAAGTTGACCCTAGTTCTTGCTTATCCTGAACTGAATCAACAACTTCGTGACCTTCTAACTCTTGATTCCCTTTACTTGTGACCACGGAATTTTAAGGGTAAGAAAAGGGTACTATAAGGTACAAATATCTCTAAAGAACCCCTATCTAATTACCTCGTTTAGGGCTTCTATCTTGCTGATCAATCCGGCCCGATTGCACAATTTCTTGAGATTCTTGTGCCAAACTAGCGACTTTAGACGCCTCCAACTTTCTGTAGGCTTGATCTCCTAGAATGAAATTTTGAGAGTAGTTAGACCTTAGTATTATGAACAAAAACTTCTTAAGAACATACCTCTAATTCATCCTCCTTACCTTGGTTCCACATGAGCCAAAGTAAGGGTCGCGCATGTTGGTTCTGGGGTCTATTTATAGGGTTAGCTAGGGTTTCCATGGATTAGAACGAACATAGAGTCCTCATTGAGTCATAAAATTGATCTAAATCTATCTTAGAACCTTATAGCTAATAGATTGCAATGATCCCAAGTGATTAGGATGCCAAAGTTTCAATCTTTTCATGCCTTCTTCTATTCACGGAATCTGCAGTGCTTAGCGGTCTAGTCTAGACCGTTTTTAGTTCCCACGCGGTCGCCTGATAGACCGTTTCTATTGTTGGGCACCGAATTTGAACAGTTTCAAACTCTTTTGATATTATCTCCTATTATTAGCCTATTTATCCCTTAAAAGTCCGATAAATGGTAATTTATCCGAAAGTATCATATTCTAAGTCTTGTGGGCTTGGTTTTTGGGTCATTTGAACCTATTTAAAAGATTAGATTCATTTAAATAAATATTGGGCCTTAATAATTAGATTTAATTAACTATAATTCATTTAATAGCCCATTAGCCTTGAATTAATTATATTTATTTATAGAAAAATCTTAGAAAATCCAAATGTGTTTCTAGAAAATTCAAAAATATTATTTACAAAATCTTGGGGTATTACAGGTCTTGACTTGGCCGCTACCTCAAGATAGCGGTCCTCATTGAACCGCATTATGTCATCCTTCTGTCCAACCCGAGGTCTAACCCAAGGGCTGAATATACTCAATTTCAGATGGCCCTATGACTATCTGACGTCCAAAACCTTAATCAAGACACTAATGCATTATGGTAATTGATTAATGTACCATTATGCTTGTTGATGTTTTTTCTTATGAATGTGTGATGAGATGGGAATGGGGTGGTGGATGTGATTATGATATGAAAGGTATGAAAGTGTGTGAAAAAGTGGTGCACTAACTCAAGCAATCAACATGAAGTCTCAGCATGGGGGTATGTCATCAATACTGCAAAACTAATAAGGAAAAAGAAAAATGCACGCCGTGGCGTGGAGCAAAGGAATAAATAAAAACACACACCGTAGGTGTGGAACAACTAAAATAAAGAGGAAGCAAGCAATGTGATGAACAAGATGACAAATACCCAGATGAAGGATAGTGTGATCGCCACCAAGGCAAATATCGTAGTGAAACTACAACACGTACCTTGGAAAGAGCCGAGTGAAGTCACCCGCCACGGGAGAGAGAAAACCAGATACTGCAGCGGTAAACGGTCTAACAGACGACCCCTAGAAGATAGCAAACGCTCCTACGATAGACCGCCTGAGATCTGTAAACGGTCCGATGAATGGCCGCTAACGCACCCAGAAGAAAAACTTGGAACTTGCATCTCCACCCCTCCTGGCCGGCCATAAGAGCTGGGCCTTGTGCAATGAGTCCTGTAAACCTGCCAAAGAGTGTAAACATAGAGAAAAATGACCTAATTAGCCCTTGGGACTAATGTAATATCTATAATGCAATTAGACTAAAGTGCATAAAAGGAAGGGTGAATACCTGGGGGTTGGTGTTTTTTTAACCCCTATGGGGCATGGAAAAGATAGGAGGATGTTTAAAAAAATGTGGTGTGAGTGCAGAGAACGTGGAAGAAGAAGAGGGAATATGCTATGATGATGCAAAGAGAAGGGGGAAAACTAAGAAAGAAAGGACTCAAAGATAACTAATAGAACTTAATACACCCTTAACCAGAAGCCTTATGGACGTAGAAATGACTTCTCCCTTGCTAGTATTCGCTTCAGAATGCAGCAGCACTTCGTGGCAAACTCCAGAAATCTCCTCCTCAAGCCATGAAGTCAAGGGTCCTATTTATAGACCCTCAAACCCTAGGTTCGAATTGGAGGGATAATGACACAAAAATAGACCTAAAACCAAATAAATCTTGAAGATAATATTGCCAAGAGTCCATATGATGTGACACAACCTAGGACTCAACAAGCAAGCACAATTAAGCATTCAAAAATGGACCGATAATGGCAACCGCTTACCCGATGCTCACTAAGACCCGGGGGTAACTTGGCAATGCCAAGGGGAGGTTGTGTGGGCTGGGCCCTTGCTGGTAGTGGGCCAGAAAAGCCAAGGTTTGATTCCCCAAGGGTATGGCTGCCCAAATCAAGGGTCCGACGAAGTGCCAAAGGGCACGGGTTCCACTCTCTTCCCACGATGATCACTTATAGCAATGAGCTTAAGGATCGGGCTCTTGTCACGGCCAGCGGAGTTTATGAACTAATATTGAAAGAACAAGCATGAATTAGAGTAAAGTTTTGGAGCACTCACTCGATCGGTTTGAAGAAATCGGTCCCGCTCGGAGACGAGGGCGAGCGGGGAAGCGTGGGTTCCCCACACGCCGCGCCGGGGTAGCTTGACCTGCCAAAATAATTTACAACACTACACCTCTCATAGGAGGGGGATCTTGGGGTGGGGGTTAAGGGATATTACAACCAAAATTACCTCCACATAGGGAGGGGCCTTCATCCGGCCAAGCGGGGAGGGGAAACTATGGTTAAAAGCATTGAACGATGAAGTCACCGGTTCTGCCTGCTCTCTCCGAACAGGGATAGGTAGACGGTGTTGCTGCTGTAGAGCTTGCTCAGTAATTTCCCTGATGATGAGACTGGTGAGGAAATCTTCGTAGCTGGGAAGGGAATGCTTCAGAATTTCCTCAATTTCTTCTGGAGCCGCTGCTGACCGGGATGGAGGTTTGAACAGAGCTTCAGATTCTCAGACCTACAGTTGCAGACTTCTAACAGCAGATTGCCGAGAACGCCCCGGCTGCTCCCAACCTCGGAATCAAGCGCTGTCAAAGTTTTTGGAATTGTGGACGAGTCCTCTTCGCAGCAATACTGACGGGGAAGCCAACCGATGTCAGAGAGGACTAGGGGATGCAGAACAATGGCGACTGATCGGTGCAGACTATGAGTAGCAGATCTGTGTAGCTGAGGAAGAAAAATGAGAACTCTGGATCACGAATGCCGAATGAAGTTCTGTTTCTTGATTCTGAAAGTAGACTGGACGATGAAGAACTTTGAAGAAGAACTCGTGGACTGATTCCTCCGGGGTTCTTCGTGGCAGAGCTTCTAATCTGGCTCAGGTCCTCAGTCAAGGCAGAACTGCGCAGTTGTGGGAGAATGGATCTCCTAGACGGGTCGGAGATCGGAAGAAGATGAAACCACTTCTGTTGCGAAGGAGACTGGTAGACGCTTCCGACAATGGCTCTTGGGTCTTCAAACTCGTCCGGAGAAAGTCGTGGTGGCCGCTGCAAGTGGCTGGTTCATCTGTAACCTCTGGACAACAAACTGCAACTTCGAAGTAACTTCTAATGACCAAGAAAGAAGAAGGGAAAGGGGGTAGATGAGTGTGGGAGTGACCCCTGGTTGTAAGGGGGTGTTGGAGGGGGTGTTCTAAGATGTGGGAGGTGGAGAATAAGGTCTGGAAGAGGGTCCAATAGATGGTGATAGTGGGGGCTACGAATTTGGTTGGAATGGAGAGAGGGAAAGGATATTCGAAAATAGGTTTAAGGGTGGGGTTAATTTTTTGTCTTGGGAATGGGGGGGTTGTGTTGGGGAAGGGAAGGGGTGATTGGGGTAGTGGGAAGGGTGCTTGGGAAAGTGGGAGGGGTAGTTGGGGGTTGGATGGTGAGGAGAGGATTGGTGGAGGGGGTCTTGGGAAGGGGTGGAGTATTGATGAGGGTTGTGGGGAATGGGAAGAGGCTTAAATGGGTTAGGTGGAGAGTGGAGGTGGTTGGGAAGGGAGGAGAGAGAAGAAAATTCGAATTTGGGTGTTGAGGAGAGAGAAAGTGGAGTGAAAAAGAGAGATTAAGAGAGGGAAGGGTGGGGAATCTGTCCCCTAGGGTTTCTCACCTAAAAAATGGAATCTCTCCACTAGATAAGAAGTGTAAACTCTCAAAATGACAAGTTTTTTCATTCATTGATTCATTAATTTGAAATGGGGGGGAATGGGGTCCTATATATAGGAAACCCACATTTCTACCAAAGTCCTTGACAATTGACTCAATGACAAATAACCGAGGGGGTAGGGGGAGCCCTTGGGCCAAGCCCAATGAATTGGGCCCAATAGCTAACTAGACAACCTAATGACACTCAAACTTAAGGAAATAAACACAAGACCTAGGAACATGACTCAATTAAAAGGGAAAATACATCAAATGACTCAAATAAAAATTACATAGGACTCAAAATTAAATGACTAGACCATGCCGGATGCAATGGGAGGTGATGTCCCCATCATACTCCCGGGGTGCGGAGAACTCGACTCCGTCGAGTAAGTGTCCTTCCCTCCTTGGACGGTGTAGAAGTGGTGCTTCCCTCAAGTCTTCCGAACGAGACCGATCCATCCACCTGCCGAGATAGCGCTTGTATACTTTGCTCCTGGTGGTAGTGACCTGTTCATCCAATATTCGTTCAATGCGCTCACGCTGGGCTCTCTTGGCTAGTGGACTCTCCTCACGGGTGGGTGCTCTCTCAACGGAGGGAATAGGCTCAATATCCTCACTAGGTACCACCGTGGGTCCCTTGTATGGCACTAGGTCGGCAACACTGAATGTGGGACTTACCCCATATTCCTCAGGGAAATCTAACTCATAGGCATGTGCACTAATACGCCTCAGGACCTGGAAGGGACCAGCCCCACGTGGCCTCAATTTGGAGATGGCTCCCGGGGAGAGCCTCTCCGTTCTGACCATCACAAAGTCACTCTCATGGGATTTTTGGTGACGTCGATGAGAGTCGGCTCACCTTTTATAAGTCACATTCTTCTTGCTAATGTGCTTGCGGATCTCTTTATGCAATGTTGTGAATGCAGACATTCCGGGGGTGATGGGTGCACCTGGGCAACCAAAAGTAGACCTGTCGTGTAATGTTACAGTGTAGACTTTGGTTAGCCTAGGTGGGCCGGGGCACCCGTAGGTGGCCCTATCATGCAAATTGGTGATAAATATAGGAGGACCCGGACATCCACAGATGCCTTTGACATGCTTAAGACCCATGATGAATGAAGGTGTACCATGACATCCGAATATGGACCACTCATACTTTCTACTTGACATGTGGGTGATATGAATGAATGGACCCAACATCCTGTTCATGCCAAGGGGTGTGGAAAGCCTAGACACATGCATACTTTTCCCAAAAGTGACTTCCAAGTGTATAGGTGTGGGACAACCTTTGAATTCCCATTGGAAAGGATCGAATGGATCTAAGAAGGTGGTCATCATGGGGTGGGGCATCACCTTATTACCTAGGGATATATGGTCCAAGGTTATGGCTCCGAAGGTGTAACCCGGGTCTAAGATGGAGTGAATTGGGTCAAATATTGTGAGTTGGTTTAGGGAAAGGTGGGTGGTGGATAAAGTGTTTGGGTCACACGAGTCTCTTGACTCCCATTGGAATGGATCATATGGATCATAAAATGGGTAACCTAGGAGGAGGAACTCCATGTCCTCAAGATCCTCAAAAGGTGCTAAGTCTTCCTTCTCCATGATAGTTGGGCCAATGTTCTTGGCAAGTGGGTCAGCCATGAGTGGAGGGCTTGACTTTCTACCCGAGATAAGAAGCTCTAAATCGAGGAGAAGGTTGGGCTCATCGGGTGTAGGGAGGAATAGAAGGAGGTCGCTAGTGTAGTAACCAATGGTGCAAATTGAGGTGATAGACCCTATGCATAGGTGTAGGAGGCTAAGGCTCCTAGGTTGTTCTACCATAGGGGTCAACATGCTAGTCATCTCTAATTGCCATGCTATACCCTTGAGAAGGTCCTCTAAGGTCTCCACTTGATAGGATGCTTGGATTGTGGTGTGATAGGAGAAGAAGGGCACTAAGGGAAGGTCTTGTTCTATGGGAGGGAAAACATGGGCCCGGATCTCTCTAATTGGGCTCTCCTTTAGCCAACTAACAATGGGTTCTCCTAAGATGAGCTTGGTCCCAACTAGAGAGGGTGATGTAAGGTGAGGACCATCGTGTGATGTTTCTTTCTCAACTTGGACTTGGGTTTCCTCCAAGGTGGGGAGTGGGTTTGGAGTGTCCTCAACTATTGAATTGGGTATGAGTTCTTCTACCAAGGAGGTGAGAGGGTCTTTTGGGGTGATGAGGGTTGGTGTGTGGTGCTCCCGGGGTGGAGGGTAAAGGGAAACTTGGTTTGGGATTGCTAGTGTGGGGTTTGGGAGTGGAAGTATTGGAGGCTTAGGTTGGGATAGGATTGGGGTTGGAAGTGGAAGGTGGGTCGGGTGATGGGATTTGGTTTGGGTGGTGGTGGCTGACATGGTTCTAGGTGGAGGGATAGAAATGGGGTCCACTTGGGTTTGAATGGTGAGAATAGGGTGAGTGGTAGTCCTTATTGGGAAAACTGGGTTGGTTAGGGGTCTCTTCCCCTTGGGATCGGCCAGTTGTGGAGGGGGGAAAGTGGGGGCCAATTGAGTTTGGATAGTGAGGTTTGCGGAAGGGGGTTTTGGTTAGAGTGTGGGGACCCTTAGGGTATTTGGTGGAGAGGTGGATGTTTGATTTATTTGGGCCTTAAGGGAGAGGACTTGATTGCGAAGTGAAGTTATGATGGTGGAGAAGTGATTTGTTGGGAGTGGTGGGGGAGGAGGCCTAAAGGTGGTATCAAGTTGATCGGGTTGGGATGGAGGAGTGGTAGTGCACCTCGGGCTAGGAGTGTTTGAGTAGAAGGGGTGGGAATATTTGGGGATGTAGATCTTCCTAATTCAACCTTCATATCATCCCATTAGGAAATCGGCTCTTGCCTCCTAACCCTCCTTAATCCCTCTATGTGTTCCCACTTACTTTTGGCTTGACCTCGAAGTCGTCCCTTGGCCTTTCGGACTCTCACGGATCCATATACCCAAGTGTTTTCAAAGTACTTTTCTATGGTAGCCTCCCATCTAAGATAGTCACTAGAATGTGATCCGTCAAAGATAATATCCCTATCTCGGATGAAGTCCATGGGTGGTGAGTAGGCTAAGTAGGTGGCCATGATGATCGGGGAAATCAATGCAAGGGTCGGATTGATGATGACTCCAATGTAAGCATGCCTTAGGACTTGACTTGATAGAGACAAGTCAATGACTTGCTCTGATACCAATTGATGTGACATAACCTAGGACTCAACAAGCAAGCACAATTAAGCATTCAAAAATGGACCGATAATGGCAACCGCTCACCCGATGCTCACTAAGACCCGGGGGTAACTTGGCAATGCCAAGGGGAGGTTGTGTAGGCTGGGCCCTTGCTGGTAGAGGGCCAGCAAGGCCAAGGTTTGATTCCCCAAGGGTATGGCTGCCCAAATCAAGGGTCCGACGAAGTGCCAAAGGGCGCGGGTTCCACTCTCTTCCCACGATGATCACTTATAGCAATGAGCTTAAGGATCGGGCTCTCGTCACGGCCATCGGAGTTTATGAACTAATATTAAAAGAACAAGCATGAATTAGAGTAAAGTTTTGGAGCACTCACTCGACCGGTTTGAAGAAACCGGTCCCGCTCGGAGACGAGGGTGAGAGGGAAAGCGTGGGTTCCCCACACGCCGCGCCGGGGTAGCTTGACCTGCCCAAATAAGTTACAACACTACACCTCTCACGGGAGGGGGATCTTGGGGTGGGGGTTAAGGGATATTACAACCAAATTTACCTCCACACAGGGAGGGGCCTTCATCCGGCCAAGCGGGGAGGGGAAACTATGGTTAAAAGCATTGAACGATGAAGTCACCGGTTCTGCCAGCTCTCTCCGAACAGGGACAGGTAGACGGTGTTGCTAATGTAGAGCTCGCACAAGAATTTCTCTGATGATGAGACTAGTGAGGAAATCTTCGTAGCTGGGAAGGGAATGCTTCAGAATTCCCTCAATTTCTTCTGGAGCCACTGCTGACCGGGATGGAGGTTTGAACAGAGCTTTAGATTCTCGGACCTGCAGTTGCAGACTTCTAACAGTAGATTGCAGAGAACGCCCCGGCAGCTCCCCACCTCGGAATCGAGCGCCGTCAGAGTTGTTGGAATCGTGGACGAGTCCTCTTCGTAGCAAAACTGACGGGGAAGCTAACCGATGTCGGAGAAGACTAGGGGATGCAGAACAATGGCGACTATTGGTGCAGACTATGAGTAGCAGATCTGCGTAGCTGAGGGAGAAAAATGAGAACTCTGGATCACGAATGCCGAATGAAGTTATGTTTCTTGATTCTGTAAGTAGACTGGGCGATGAAGAACTTTGAAAAAGAACTCGTGGACTGATTCCTCCGGGGTTCGTCGTGGCAGAGCTTCTAATCTGGCTCAGGTCCTCAGCCGAGGTAGAACTGTGCAGTTGTGGGAGAATGGACCTCCTGGACGGCTTAGAGATCGGAAGAAGGTGAAATCACTTCTGTTACGAAGGAGACTGGTAGACGCTTCCGACAATGGCTCTTGGGTCTTCAAACTCGTCCGGAGGAAGTCGTGGTGGCCACTGCAAGTTGCTGGTTCATCTGCAACCTCTGGACAGCAAACTGCAACTTCGAAGTAGCTTCCAATGACCAAGAAAGAAGAAGGGAAAGGAGGTAGATGAGTGTGGGAGTGACCCCTGGTTGTAAAAGGGTCTTGGAGGGGGTGTTCTAAGATGTGGGAGGTGGAGAATAAGGTTTGGAAGAGGGTCCAATAGATGGTGGTAGCGGGGGCTGCGAATTTGGTTGGAATGGAGAGAGGGAAAGGATATTCGAAAATAGGTTTAAGGGTGGGGTTAATTTTTTGTCTTGGGAATGGGGGGTTGTGTTGGGGAAGGGAAGGGGTGATTGGGGTAGTGGGAAGGGTGCTTGGGAAAGTGGGAGGGGTAGTTGGGGGTTGGATGGTGAGGAGAGGATTGGTGGAGGGGGTCTTGGGAAGGGGTGGAGTATTGATGAGGGTTGTGGGGAATGGGAAGAGGCTTACATGGGGTAGGTGGGGAGTGGAGGTGGTTTGGAAGGGAGGAGAGAGAAGAAAATTCGAATTTGGGTGTTGAGGAGAGAGAAAGTGGAGTGAAAAAGAGAGATTAAGAGAGGGAAGGGTGGGGAATCTCTCCCCTAGGGTTTCTCACCAAAAAAATGGAATCTCTCCACTAGATAAGAAGTGTAAACTCTCAAAATGGCAAGTGTTTTCATTCATTGATTCATTAATTTGAAATGGGGGGGAATGAGGTCCTATATATAGGAAACCCACATTTCTACAAAAGTCCCTAACAATTGACTCAATGACAAATAACCGAGGGGGTAGGGGGAGCCCTTGGGCCAAGCCCATTGAATTGGGCCCAATAGCTAACTAGACAACCTAATGACACTCAAACTTAGGGAAATAAACACAAGACCTAGGAACATGACTCAATTAAAAGGGAAAATACATCAAATGACTCAAATAAAAATTACATAGGACTCAAAATTAAATGACTAGACCATGCCGGATGCAATGGGAGGTGATGTCCCCATCACCATAGAAACAAAAAGAAGGTTCTGAGAGCCTCTATCTAGAGAGAAATCAAGAGATCAAGGACTCTAGCTCGACCACGGCGAAGCAGCGGAAGAATAGACAGAGGAGGACTCTCTGTCTCCCCAAATGGTCTCGCGATAGACCACAAGGCACAAGAAACGGTTTAGCGATAGACCACTAAGCTTATTCGTCCAGAAAGAGATAAGATCAAAGAAACCCAACAGGACTCTCTACCCCCTAGCGGTCTAGCAAAAGACCGTCAACGCCCGCCAAACGGTTGTACGATAGACTGCTAGGCTAGTAGATGTGGCAAAAGAGATAAAGGCAGATAAATCTCCAAGTTAATCCACAAGATAATCCTTATCAGCCCTTATCCAGGCCCAATAAGCTGAAATGTCAAAAATCAAAGGAGCTAGGCCCAACCAGGGAGAAAAACCCATAAAATTAGCCCAAAACTGACCCAAAATGACCCAATAAGGGGTGAACAACTTGGGACATCATAAAATATAGATAGGGAGATGACCCAACTCATTGTTCATAAAACGGGTGTCAACAGATGCCCCTCCTTAACGTCCTCTTTGCAGGGGAACGAGCGGAGGTGAAGCAAAAGCGAAATGGAACATGGAGATGAAGCGAAAATGAAGCGGAGTGGACTGAAAAGTGGGCGTTAAGGTAAACCGACACCCATCCTCAACCAACGAGCGACAAGAATCTTCCGAAAAACTTCGAACCAATCACAAGGAATGGCAAACCGAATGATGCATGCCTGGAGGAACTAACAACTAAAGGAAATAAAAACATGACCAACCTTCTCACTGAAACGCACAGCTGATAGGCGGTCGGAGCGAACAGAAAAGGAAAAGAGACGAGCAACTAAAACTCCAGACAGGAATCTCTAGCTAACCAAACCGAGCAAATAGACCAAAGGAAACCTTCCAACTCAGAGTGGAATGATTCTCCTTACTCAAGACCATGGATACATAGCTAACCACCATTACTGAGATACTTTAGACAGATGAGGGCACATAAATGATCAAAGATGCGCATGATGCATGTTGGGCTAAAATAAAGGAAATCATTAAAATGAATGCAAAGAAAGAGTAAAAATAGAAAAATACTCAAGAATAGTATTTCTAGACTGGAGAAATCAGGGTCAAGACACTATCTGCAATCACGGCGTGCAAGATAGAACCATCGTCCCCCAACTTTTCCAACCTAACGGCCTATCCAACGATTAAACATGTGCACCTAGATCATCATCATTTTTGTTAAAGGGGAACATCAGATCCCAGAACACACGAATGACCAGCCGGTCCTCGAGATAATATATCATAGATACCATATAGTAATGCATTAAGGGATCAAGGAATCGGGATACTTACCTGACTTACCTGCCTGGCGAGCAATAACGGCATATGATGGCGTTCATACTTTTGACAAAGAGAAGGGTTAGCCATCAACAATTATATCATTAAAATAAGCATGATGCATCAGTAAGATATGAACCATATCAAAATAGAGCCAAGAATCAAGCAGATATTTCATTTCAAATCATCAATATGCAACTGGGACAAACGGTCTAGGCAAGGACCGCAAAGGACTCTTGACAGTCTATAGATAGACCGCTTGAGCAAGGGCGGTTCACATTCTTTGAGGAGGGTGACCCAGATGAAAATGATCTACAGGAAGACCGCTAAGAGGGAATAAACGGTCTGGCGATAGACCGCATGGCTCTGAGCAAATTCAAAAAAATAGAACGAGTGTTTCATTCTCCCATACGCCTCAATCTCGTTCCTAATCAAACCAACCCACTCCGGCCACTCCGGCGACCACCGCGATCGAGCATCCGTCCCACCCCAAAATGGTGGAGAAGTGGCCTTTGAAGCATTTTCGGCGGTGGATAGAGGAGGAGGAAACGCCTCCGGTGGCGGCGAACCCACCGACGGAGGAAGAAGGTCTGGCGGCCCAAACCATGGTGGGAGAGGCTCCCACGGCGGAGGAAGAACATGAGAAGGATGTGGAGGAAGGTGATGACAAGCCTACGGCCGAGGAAGCATCGGCGGCGCCGGCCGGTAGAAGATCATCCGAGGTAGGCCCCGAAACCTCTAGAAACCGCATTTTTAATTTTTTAGATCATGCATGCGTGAGGAATGGCATGGGAATGGGTCTGGGGACCCATTAAACTGATTTTTAGGCCTCTAAGGCCATTTTCAAAGCATGGGGAAGTGAGGCCAACAATGCCCAGTCGCTGAGTGCCTAGCAGTCGTTCCAGCAACCGCTAGGAAACTAGACGGTCCAACGGGTGATCGCTTGGGAAGAAGAAACGGTCCAAGGATGACTGTTTGTGACCAGAGTACTTTTTTATTATTATTTTTGTTAAAAATGCAATACACTGCATGAATTATGACCTATATGTATGACTGATGTTTGATGTTCTTAAATGTATGCAGGGAAAAAGAAAGACCATAATTTCTTGGCTACAGGTCCGGGCAGTCTACTTAGCACTACCGGATTACCAGAGAGAGCGACTAGCAGCGATGGGCTTTGGCGAGCTGCTCAGCATTGAGGTGATGCGGATAGACACTACATTACTGTACACGCTTCATGAGAGATGGGACCCTATCAGTAGAGCATTTTTGTTCCCGTGGGGACACATGATCCCGACGCTCGAGGACGTCGCGAGGATAACAGGACTGAGAGTGCACGAAGCGCCGGTGACGGGTACCACATATGCCAACTACCGAGAGCTAGCATAGGAGCTGCTTGGATTGGAGCTACTAAGATTGGGGCGCCACTCGTCCATGCTAGGATGGGAGACACTCCAGGAGAGCTTAGGACTGAGGGGAGCGGCTATAGCCGTAGGAGAGCTACTTGAGGAGCATCTCGGGAGGTTGATGGACAGAGCCCGAGGGATAGTGGCTGCCAGACCGGGACCAGAGGGAGACATCACCCTCCGCCGCTTCCTGATGCTACTATTCGGGAAGCTTCTGTTCGCGACGAGGGCGGATGGAGTGAGTGTCAGGCTCCTCCCACTACTGAGGGACTTGGACGGAGTTGGAGGATATGCATGGGGTGTCGCAGTGCTGGCGTTCCTCTTCGAATCGCTTAGCACTACCGACCGGCAGACGATGTTGGGCGGCTTCTCACCCTTACTTAAGGTAAAAATGCTTAACTCTGAATGCTTATGATTATACTTATGTTTATGATATGCTGACCTTTGACCAAATGCAGGTATGGAGCTACCTGTACCTCCTCGGCCTAGGTCGGGGAAAGGAGGTACAGCCGGACCGAGTACCCATCGCGAGGCGGTAGATGGCGGTTCGAGACACGGGATCACTGCGACGCCTAGTGCAGGCAATTCAGGAGCACATGGACACGTTCCTGTATGCATGGGTAAGCTTCTAGACTCTTTAAATTTCTAAATGCTCTTATAAATGCTAACACTGACTTGAATGCATGCCTTTCAAGTGTGCTAGACACCGTACCATGATGAAGGTCACGAGGGACAGCCTTGGGTGGAGGTGGCCCTAGCCTATGCTGGAAAAGAGGTGTGGCTGCACTGCCTAAACATCATCGAGTCGCTTCACCACCGCCTGATCATGAGGACTCGAGGTGTGCACCAGTCGGACGTGGAGTTCCCGACGTGTGACGACGAGCAGGTCGGATGATCCTCGAAGGGCTTGAGTGGGGAGATCGACTGGGTTACCCGAGCGATCGACCAGGTACGAGACTGGACTAGGAGGGGCAGAGTGGTAAGAGCCCACGCCACCAGCTACGAGGCCTACCTGAGGGCCTATGTCAGGAGGTACGGCGACCAGGTGTTTCACGGCACCCGACGACCGGTACGACTTCTAAACTCAAACTTCTAAATTATCTTCTAAATGCATTGACACCTATAATGATGCACTGACTATTTGACTTTCTATATGTAGCTAGACCCCCAGGGCCAGATAGCGGAGCTCTAGGGACTCCTCCATTCTACAGTGCAGTAGAGAGACGACCTCCAATGCTCTCTGGACCTCTTGGTAAGTTCTGATCCTTAGACTTAAATGCTAATGCTTATGAACTTGACTAACATGGACTTCTAAATGCAGCGAGCTGAGGGAGTAGGACGACAGGGACCTGACGCTCCGTCCTCATCTTCCCAGCCAGTGGGCCAAGTAGAGCGGGACGCCGACTTCACTCCAGCAGTCGCTCGGGCCGAGGAGGCCGAGGCCACTCTTACGGAGAGGGTAAGCAACTGACCGACTTCTCTTTAAATGCTATATGAAAATGCACTTTGACTAATATGATGAATGCTTATGCAGACGAGGGAGCTGACTGCAGCGTTGGGCAATGCAGAGTGCCTTCGGGCCGAGGCAGCTGAGGTAGCCCATCTCCGTGCAGAGGTGGAGAGACTTAGGGCTGGATCAGCAGATTTGGAGCGCTACAGGATCGAGGCGAGAGAGGCTCAGCGCCAGGCGTATGATTTGAGGATCAAGCTACGGACCATGAAGAGGATGGTCTGGATGATGGGTCGAGGACCTACAGCTAGTGCGTCACAGAGCGGCGCACAGAGCAGCACTTTCCCAGACTTCCTTATTGGCTCCTCCGGCCATCGGAGGAATGAGGAGGGAGAGAGGCAGCGACACCGGGAGGAGGGGAGCACTTCCATGGCCCCGTCAGTGAAGAGGCACGAGGGCACCGGGGACACTGGGGGTCCAGGAGAGGGACCCACTCGGGCATGAGTTGTACTTTTTCTCTCTCTCTCTCTCTTTTATGGACACATGTACCCGACTCTATGTTAGTGAATATATGATTTTTTGGTCTTTTTAAATGCAAAATGTGTGAATGCAAATACTGACTCACTAACAACGACTTCTAGGACTGACAAGGAGAGCAAGTGGGAGAGAGAGAGAGAGAGTTGAGAAAGCTGAGGATTTAAGTGAAGAAAGATTGATCAAAATAGGGGGAAACAGGGGAAAACGGTCTTCTGGAAGACCGCCAGGAGGAAGAAAATGGTCGAGTCAGGACCGTTAGGCGAGCGGGAGAGAAGGCGGTGAAGAAAAGGAAGAAACGGTCGTCTGACGACCGTTTAAGGGGTCTTAGCGGTCGCTTGATAGACCGCTAGGGAAAAAAGACAGTTAAATCCGAGCGGGACTCTCCGTGAGAGTCCGAACCCGGGGCTAGAAGCACCTAATCCATGTTAAAACTTATCCTAACTTAATTTGAGGCTAATTAGCCTTGACTCTAATGCATTAGGACTAGCAATAAAGCCCTATAACTAGGAATACACCTAGAATTCGTAACTCTCAGAAATCTCTACTCTAAACCTTGAAATCCTCCTCAAAATCACTCAAAATCACTATGAAGAGGAGCTTTGAAGCTAGTACCATGGGAGAGATGGCCTATACCGGGCCAAAGGCGGGTAGAAAAGAGCATGGGGAGCTGCAGCGGCTGACTTCAATCTCCAAGCACCTGAGCACAAGTCCTTCAAGAGAGGCAAGTTCAAATCAATCTTCAAATTCTGAATTTTCCTTAATTCTCCTCTCATGGCATTCCTTCTTCTTCTTTTCCTCTCTTTTTCTTCCCTTTCTTAGCTCCTTCCTGGCCCAAGATGCTATTCTAGCCTGAAGTTGGTGTCTCTCATGATAAAGGAACTCTCTTTAGAAGTTACTTCAATCCTTAGGGCATGGTACCTTCAACCTTTATTGGTCTTAGCCAAGAATTTCTAGAAAATTTCTTATGATTGGCCTAGCATTTCATCCCTAGTGGAGTTATGGCACCCTCAAACACATACATTCATATTCCCAACCTTTGAAGCCACTGTCCTTATAGAAGAGGTAGAGACCTACCTAGCCCTTCCTAAGACTAAGGTGGGGGATGAAGACTCGGCGTGTCACACGGTTGAACCCATAGACCCATCACTCATCTTGGGAGATTTCCTCCCCAATCCAAAAGATGTGAGAACCATGATTAGCCCTCGCCATATTCATTTAATACCCTTAGCTCAATGGATCACTTCTCATTACAAAAACAAGTGTGGGAAATATGAAGCCATAGCAAAAGCCCTCTCCATTTGCTTGTGCGGGGTTTTACTCTTTCCTACCACCGACCACCTCTTAGATATCTAAAATCTTAGCATTATTAGTGGGTTGTGGCGGGGTTTATCTATCTCCCAAGCCATCCTTTCTTACCTTTATGAAGGCCTCAGTTCAGCTTCATTAGGGGTTCCCTTCTTCGGGTAAATGATCATCCTTGAGTGTTGGATGGGAATTCGGCTCAAATTTCTACCCAAGGAGGACTTGCCTTCAGCTAGCCGCATATTCGGGAGCCATCTAGTCTTCTTCATAAGAGGCGCATTTGGGTTCTCTTCACAGGTTGAATGCCATACCGCGGACAAGAAAATATGGGACGATTGGCGCCTCTTCCTCAATACCTTGCCAACTGACAAATTTGTGATGCGACCTCGGGCTCTTCAAGACACAACTCTCAGATTACCTCGGTGACTAGGCCTAGACCTACAGCTGGTGGGGAACACTACCTTGGTGATCTACAACCCACACCATTGGTGTCTACAAGTTGGACTACCTCGCACTACGGTTCCATCATCATCACACTACCCTCCCCTTCATGCTAGGAAGATCGGGATCGAGGAGGATGAACGGGCGGTTCGGAGCGCTCTGACCATGTGGGAGATCAACCGAGTCCGTACCTTGCCAGTGGAAGTGATAGAGAAAGGAGAGGAGTACCATACTTATGTGAAGGAATTACGCAAGATCCGGCCTTATGCAGATAGCAAATTAAATGTAATTTGAGCTTTCTTGATCATGTTTTTAAATTTTATTGAAAGAACAATGTATCATGACTTTGAATGAATGAAAGATAAGATTGTTTTAAAAGATTTGCAATGGGATCACCATTTTTGTCTTGATGAATCAAAGAACAGGATTCTCTGTTTGAGAAACGGTCCAACAAAGGACCGCCACAAAATCCTAACGGTCTGGCGATAGACCACAAGGGGGCGGACTCAAAAAAACTCTGAGTTTTTTGACTCTCGGGTGAAGCATGCGGTCACCTAACAGACCGCCAGAAGAACGCTAATGGTCTAGCGATAGACCGCCATAGTGAAGGGATAGACAAACATGAGTTTTTGATTCTCGGGTGAGGAAAATGGTCGTAGAGTGACCGCTAGTGAACTTCTAGCGGTCCACCAGTAGACCGCAAGGGACGAGAGATAGAGAAACTTGGAAGCTTTGAATCCTGGGCAATGGGACCTGTGTCTGCACACACTTAAAATAAGAAACAAGTTAGATCCGTTCTTAGACTCAACGCAGCCAATTAGAGAATGACAAATTCTTGATATTTGGTCAAGGGGTGGAGCCTTATTAAATAGGCAAAACTGCAATAAAACTATGAATGCAAATGCATGCTATGCAAAAATATTTGGTCTTTTTGATGTTTTTTTAGATATCTAATTTTTTTTCAGATTTTGAAATATTTGATTTTTTTTTGTTTTTGAAATGTCTGATTTTTTTTATTTTTGAAATATTTGATTTTTTTGGGCTTTTGGTAAAATTTGATTTTTTGGACTTTTGAAATATATGACTTTGTTGGTTTTTTTAAAATATCTGATTTTTTTAGACTTTTAGAAATATTTGATTTTTTGGAGTTTTGAAATATCTGACTTTTTTTGATTTTTTGAAAGCCAATGTCGTCCCGGTAACAAGAGCCCTACCGGTTACACTAGGAGCCTTCCGAGATCAACGTGCTTTTTGAGGTGTCAAACCCTGGCCAGGGCCAACCTGTGTGACAGTGCTTCTACCGAGGTCATACCCAGAGTATTATTTTAGTCCTTAAAAGAAAAAAATGAGTTTGGGGGGAAAAGCTTAGACCAGGTATAAAGGTTTTTAGGACTTGAGTTCCTCTCATGACAACCCCTTTAGAGATCTAGTCTGCTGCGCCGGGGCTTTGTGTCCGTCATCGAACCTTCATCCATCCTTGGCACACATATGACCGGGATCATAACGTCTCGCGGGGAACTATACTGCCACTCTTGCCATGCCTAGTTTCAGACCTTTTAAAGCTTTTGATCTTTTGAATTTTTTGAGATTTTGAAATGAACTTTGGATTTTGCTTTGATCTGCTCCTTCTTATTTTCCTCTTTGATGTTACTGTCGCTTTTTCTTGTGGAATGAGGTCATAACGGACTGCCCCTATTTGAGACCTTCTCTCGTCAGGGTATCTAGATCAGTCATCGCCCCCTTATTTGCCTTTTGCCCCTAGATTCAGCCGAAGAGAGAAACAGATAGGGGCCTTCACTTCCCCCAAGTATGGCTAAGGGAGAAACGGTGTTTACACAAAATTGGGAGACCCGACCAGGGATGTCGTGAAGTGTGTGAATTGCCAATCTCGGAATCCTCCTTCGTGGTCAAGGAAGGGACACCTCGCTATCGGGACTTTGTTAGCCTGACTCTAAGGGAAAAAGTTGTTGTGCCCCTGGCCCCTGTGGCTTGTGGTTTTGATGATTGGCTTTAGGGGTTTGTGATGATTGGTTTTAATGTGAGTTAATCACTGTGAGTCACCATGGTTTTATTCAGTCATTCTTATATTCAGTCTGTCATTCAAATGTTCATTCAGTCTTTCATATGTTCAATCAGTTTATCTGCTTACACTGTGAGTCATTGCATTTGAAGTTCAGACTGATTATCTGCTACATAAAGCATTGATATGCATTAATAGAATCTGCACATTTGCATCAGGCAGCAAGTGTGTACAATGCCCTGTGTAGGCACGACAAGTCCATACACTGGTTGCACATTGAACAGCTGTAGGCACTTCTAAGTCTACACATAGTGTAGCTTGCTGGCATAGTCTGTACACTCATCTGTTTGCATGTGTCACCAAGTCCACACATTGCATCATGTGTTTCTTCATGAAGTCTATACATCCTGCACCGTCTCATGCAGCATCTCAAGCCAAGTCCATACATAGTTCATCAGCACTTAGAAGTCTGTACATCGGTCTGTCTTGTTCAGCGTCTTAGTGCATTTAAAGTCTGTACAGCGTCCGTCTCAGCCAGCGTCTCATGCTGCGTCTTAGGCAAGTCTATACATCACCTTCGAGGCATCAAGCCTATACACTGGATAGTGGTCATAAAGTCTGTACAGCATGCCTTGTTGTTCACACCCTTTAAAGTCTGTACATCGGCTTCGCATCTGCAAGTCTGTACATTGGCTTCATATCATAAAGTCTATACATTGGCTTCGCATCTGCAAGTCTGTACATCGGTTTGATATCAACAAGTCTGTACATTGGCTTCAACTCTCCAAGTCTGTACAGCCACACTTAATAGGTAAAGTCTATACATTCTTCAGCTGGAACTGTGCAAGTCTGTACATCGTTATTTGCCAAAATTTGTACATTGGCATCTGTTCCTACGTTGCACTTCCAAGTCTACACATTGGGTTCTTTACCTACGTTCAGCTTTGAAAGTTTGCACATTGGCAGTTTTACCAACGTTACCTTGCCAAAGTCTATACACTCGTTGTCTTCCATTGTTTCAAGTCTGTACAACCTTTCCATTGGAAAGTCTATACATTGGTCGCTGAATGATCTTCAAGTCTATACAGACCTTGACTCGTTCTAGTCTATACATCGACCAGCTATAATTGGCAAGTCTACACATCGTGATTTCATCGCTTCAAGTCTGTGCAGTCTCTCCCTCAGCAAGTCTATACACTGGGGTCGTTCAGCTGCAAGGACAGGATGTCTGTACTTTGGGTGCTCATGCATTGCTCTCATCGAAGTCTACACATCCGATAGGCTTGTTACAAGTCTGTACACCGAGGAAGCTTGAAGGTTCTCAAGTGTATACACTCTACACACTTGGTTATCTAATGCACTTAACTACAAGTCTATACACTATGCTCGCATGAAGATATCCAAGTCTATACACTCTCTCAGTGTACACACTTACTCACTTGCTGTTCTTCAAAGTATGCACATCACATAGCTTCACATATTTGAAGTCCATACATTGGTAGAGTCTGTACATCAGACGTGCATGCTCGCCTGTCCCCCCAGATGCTCTCCTGGGACCGAGTATGCCCTCCAGTGACTGCTAATGCTTCCCTAACTTTGAGGATGCTCCCCTGGAGTAGTGATTGCTCCCCAGAGATAGCATGTGCTCCACATGCTCTCCTGATGCTGGTGTTACTGTCCAGAGGCCATAGATGCTCTCCTAAGACTTCATATGCTCCCGTGCGAGAACGCACAAAGTCTATACAGTCTGAAGTATATACAACGCATTTCATTCACAGAGACAGTACAGGGTCTAGACTTAAGCTGATAATCTGATACTCTGTCTGACAGGTGCTCTGCTCGTGAAGCTTAAGGATGGCACGTGATCCAAGGCTGGAAGGCCAGACCAGATGATGACACGTGTGCTGAAGCAATGCTGATGCTACCACGTGGTCCGAGAGTTTTGGGCGGGAGATGTGGAAGCCACACGCCCTACCCTAATTGCTGCTGCTGCTGCTATATATACGAGCCTTCTTCCACAGAAAAAGATAGATCGAATTGGCGAGAGGTAAAGTCCATACAGAGAGCCACGATCCAGACAGAGAGGAGAAAAGAAGAGAAGAGCAAAAGAAAAGTAAAGAGAGCAGAAGAAGAAAAAAGAGAGCAGAAGTGAAAGAAGAAAAGAAGAGAAGAGCAGAAGAAGAGTGAAGAGAGTAGAAGAAGAGTGAAGAGAGAGATAGTGCTCGTGAGAAGTGAGAATAAAGAGAGAAGAAAGAGAAGCATAAAGAAGAGGGAGAAAAGAAGAGGAGGAGAGACTCTATTGCAGATCAGTTCAGTCTGTTCGTGGATCAAATCCATAACGACTATGCTCATTGAGAGCTACATCTCTTGTGTTTCATTTCCAGCTTTTGTTGCTGTGCTTTTTATGTTTCTTTATTTTTTATTTTGTTTCTTTGGTTAGCCTTGTTCTTCCGACTGCCCTGCTGGGGATCGGGTTCCTCCTGTGTATTCAGGAGAAGGGAGACTTGTCTCCAGTTCTGGGCTTGTGGATTGCAAGTCCAGGGGTCCCTCCGGTTGGAGGAAGAGAGGTCTGCGACCTCTGGTTGCTGGTGACTGGGAGTCACTAGCGGGTTCCCTCCTGGTCTGGAGGAAGAGAGACTTCGGTCTCTGGTTTCCAAGTGGCTGGGAGTCACTTGGGGTGTCCCTCCGGTTGGGAGGATGAGGGGAGGCTATTCCCCTGGTCAAGCTGTGTGGCAGCACCTTGTTCGCAGACTGAGTCTGCTTGGTTCCAGCGTTTGCTAGTGAAGTTTCACTCCGGTTGGGAGTGAGGGGTGGATGTAGGTCTGGAGGACCGAACCACCTAAAAATCTATTGAGCAGTGGTTTGCTTTGTGTGTTTGCTTCCGCTAGATGCTTGGATAGGTGCGCTCCATGTGCTTGCTCATAAGTTTAATTGAATTAGTCTTATTCTGTGATTGCGTCTAGCATCTGAGTTTTTATTTGGGCATTATTCATAGAAGGATACATTCACCCCCCTCTGTATTCGGGCCTAGCACCCTAACAGTTGGTATCAGAGCGGGTGTCTGCATACAAGGTCCAGCGACCTGCAGATCGATCGTGCAGTCTTAGGTGCTAATTTATTTTAGTGCATCAATATTCTTGTTGCATTGAATCTATCGACTATCTGTTTCAATGGCTTGTCCACCCGTCTTAGTGGTTCTGATTTCAACTAGTGGCACAGTGCTTTACGTAGTTATGTTAAATCTGTTGGTCCAGACCTGTGGAAAGTGATTTCACATGGTCCTCATGAATTACCAAAGAAAAGGTCCAAATGGACTGACAGTCACGAATCAATGTATGAGGAGAATCAGACAGCTATAAATCTGATGAAAGCAGCCACTGACAAAGCCTTTCACTCATGTTTCCTTGATTGCAGATCTGCAAGGGATATGTTAGAGATGATGAAGAGAGCCGGGAAAGGAAATCAAACAAGCTGCATGATGGCCAATAGAAGAAATCAAAGTGGCAGCGATCAAGGCAGCAATCAAACTGAAGAAGATGATGATGATGAGGTAAATCACTTTGAGAATTTTTCTCTAGAAGATTGGGAGAATGCATATGCTGAATTATTTGAATCTCATGAACTGTTAAGAAAACAGTATAAAAAATTGAAGAAGGGAACTGGTTTAGATAGTTCAAGCTCTCCTTGTAGAAATTGTGTTGAATTGAAAAATATTCATGATGCATGTATGTCTGATTTTCAAATATTGAAGAAACAAGTCTCATTATTGAAAATTAAAAATCAAGATCATATAAATGTGATATCTGAACTCAAAGAAAAATTCAACTCAGATAATGATAATCAGACTCTTGTTGACTATCATGACCAGTATGAAAAATTGCTGAAAAACTTTGAAAGTGTGAACTCAGATCTAAACAAGCTGAAATCTAAAAATGATTCTCTGAGAATATCTGCTAATAAAAATGATAAAAAATTTGAGAAACTTGAGCAGGAGAAAAACTTGCTTGCTAAAAAACTTGAAGCCATCAAATCTGTGAATGTGGAATTACAGAAAAACATTGAAAAGAAGGAAAAAGATTTGAAGGAATTCAAGGCTGGAAGAAAACTTGAAACTAATTCAGAAGATCAGCTTCTAATAAATGAATTGGTTCAGAATGACAAACTTAAGCAAGAAAATGAGAAATTGAAAATGCTGAACTCCACTATGTCTGAGAGACTTCTAGCTTTAGAAAGAGGTAAAAGTGTTTGCTTTGAAGATTCTGATAAACTGAGCAATCTAGAAAATGAAATTGAGAAATATAAAACTACTAACAAAGTTTTGAATGAAGCTATGAATTGCAGTGAGCAAGAGATTGCCAGTTATGAGTTACAAATCACCTCTTTAGAAAATGAAATCCAAGACTTAAAGAACTCTCTGTCAAAGTTTGTAAGTGGACAAGAAAATCTGGACAGGTTGTTAGGAGTTAAGGTCAATACTCAAAGGGAAGGGTTAGGCTACAACAATGTCAATAAAAAGGCTTTTGAAAACAAGCTGACGACATCCTTTATCAAAGCATCAGATGTAGCCACCACCTCAGAAAATAAACAACCAAATGTTTAGAAAAATCAGAAACAAACTGAAAAGTTGAAAAAGGTTGATGGATCCAAGCTGAAAACTGTTTTGATTAAAACCTCTGAACAGGAAAAGCTTTCTACTTCATTCCCAATTCAGTACAAGGCTAAGAAAATAGGAAAAGAGGATAAAAATTAGAAAAGGACTGTAAATCAGAAAATAAATGAAAAGGGTTCATCAATGTTTGCTGATCACAGTCCTCACACACACTCACATGCATCTAAAAAGAAGATTATCTGTCATTACTGTCATAAAGCTGGACATCTGATGTATGAGTGTAAGTTGATGGAGAAGGATGATAAGAATGCTAGGAGATATCATGATAAAAATCCTTCATCTCAGAAAAGGTAAATTGAGTGCTTTCATTATGGTAAACTAAGACACAAAATTTCACAATGCTGGTTTGTTGGTGATAAGAATAAATTTCATGCAAACGATCATGCTCTTAACAAGAACAAGTTTGTTCCAATAAACCAGCATATGACATGCTTTAATTGTGAAAAATTGGGTCATAAGAGATTTGAATGCTGGCTGAATGCTGGTAAGAAAAGTTCTAATTCATGCTTTCACTGTGGCAAGATGGGCCACATTGCAGCCCACTGTTGGCATGCTCAGGGTAGACAATTCAATTCTAAAACTGTTAAACTCCCTACAAATGGAAATATTTTTGGAAGTAATGTTTTTAGAGGCAAGCACAATGAGTACTTCAAAAGTGGGAAGTATGGCCATACAGTCAAGGACTGTTGGCATATTCAGGGTAGAAATATGAATCTCAAACATACTAAATTCCCTGTAAGACAATTTGCAAAACTTTCATGTTATAACTGTGGGAAGCCAGGTCACAGGGCTGCAACCTGTTGGCTGGCAGGATATCAAAACCAAACTGGTTTTGGCAAACAGAATTTTTATTCTGTTAACAAGAAATCTCATGCTTATGCACATAGAATTCATGCTAACAAGAATGTGCATAAATCAGATCTGAAAACTGCTCCTAGAAATGTGCTGAGAAAACCTGCTAGGAGTAATACTGTTCTGTCAGGACCCAAGACTTCTTGGGCACCTGTTTGTGCAAAATAACCTTGCTATGCAGGTGTGCCTTGGGACTGGAATAAAGGGGTAATGATCCAAGGCACTCAAGAAGAAAACCCCATACTGAACTTTTCAGGTAAACTTCCTGTTCTTCTTGTTTTTAGTTTTAATGCATAGCAAGTTAAATCTGTTTTTGCATTTTCATTCATCATTTGCCATGTGCATTATTTTCTGATCATGCATTTGCTGAGAGTTCTGTGCAAATATCAGATTAAAAAGCGCTGTCTGTATCTGATGCATACATAGGCTAATTGCAATTGCTTGATAATTATGTTATGCATAGACTCTGAAAACAAATTACATTTCAAATTTTATGAAAAATCTAAACTGCCTATGAGTGTGACTTGAAACTTGTGTGTTGCAATAGCTCACTGAAATTCTGAATTGCATATAGGACTGCTTGTTGAATAATCATGCATGACCTCAATGGTATATAAATGGTAAGGTACCAAAGGGCAGGAAGGTCTGTCTGGAGATTCTTACTATGTGTGAGTTGGTCTTTTAGACCAAGTGCTTCGCCTAGTACCATGGGTCATCTTGCTGGTTAGGACAGTCTGAATGTGCATGAATCATTTGGTATCATATGTTCAGTTTTCAGTGCAAACATTGCATATTTTCAGGGGAGTTAGTTGCATATTCTTGCATAGCATTCAATGTTGAGTCTTTGCATGTCCATGCATACATATAGTGCATTGCATTTCCTCATATTGAAAAGGCCAAAAAGAGAGTTTGAATGCATATTGTGAGGGGGAGTCAATGCATTGCATATAGGTTGTCAAATGCATACATGTGTCAGAACTCATTGCATATTCTCTCTTATTGATTTTGTTGACAAACCTTAATCATATTCTGAAAACTTTGAGCTTCACAATCTCTCTTAACAATTGGTATTCCTCCTATCAATTGGTATGATTTGGGTTCAGAATTCAATCAGCCCTTCATGAAGATTTCAATGGGCTATCTCGATCATAAATCTGAAAATTTTGAACTAGAAATCTTCTATTATACAGTTTTATGAATGTCTGAAATAATTCATGTGGTTTAAGTTTAATGTTCATGGAATTTGACTTTAAAATCTCTTAAAAATATCTGAAGCATGTTTAATAAACCTTAACCATTTGTTTCATGCTGTGTCTTGTGAAAAATTTCTGAAATCTGCATTTTTGAATACATGACTATAATTGGTTAAGTACATGAAACTATTATTGATTTGAAGCAAATGAATGTCTCTGAAATGTCTAAAGGGTTATATCTGTCAGAGCAATGACATTGGTCATTGAGAAACACAAGTCCAAAGGACTGTGTCATGAGGTGCCTTAGTTAACTCTGCATAAAATTCATTGAAAATCAGTTAGAGCAATGGCATGCACACTGAGAAATACAACTCACTCATTAAAAATGATTTGTAGTATGTCATGATGTGTAAATGCTAACTCTGTTCACATAAAGTATGACAGTTAGTCACACTAAGGGCTTAGGGATATTGGCCTCTAATCAAGGTATATCCTCTAGTTGCAATGTGTGCACTGAACTAGAGTGCTCGTAAAATTTGTAGCAAGAAATTTCTTGAACAAATTGAAATATCTGAATATTAATACTAAAATCAAATTGCTACAACCCTAGAAAAAATCATATGACTTCATAATTGCTTGATTTTAATACTAGTGCATGTAATTCTGAAAGAAGTCAATAGATTTGATTGTGTAAGACAAATGGAGATTAATCAAGATAAATATGAAGGCTTGGTTAATTTCTTATTAAACCATGGTTTTAGATATCAATACAGAATTTTACTGATAAACTCTGCATACATTATGGTTAAACCATGTTGAACAATAACGCTCATTCACAAGCCCTTATAATGGAAGACTTTGAAAAGCTTATGTTTTGGATTTATGAGATTGCTATCTCTTTGAAAATCTGACTGAACTTCTTATGATTGGAGCTTCTTTGAAAATCTGCTACTTGAAACTCTTCTGCTAAATATCATTGATTCATTGACCTGAACCTCTCCTTGTTATCCATCTCATAAGATTCCACTTATTGAGGGGGAGCTTCCATGTCATATGCATCATGCTGCATAGAAACTCTTACAGGGGGAGCATTGTGTTCTTGCATTCATATTTCTAGGGGGAGCTCTTGCATTTTGGTATCTCTTTCTGCTGGTATCAAAGGGGGAGATTATATCAAAGGGGAAGATTTTTGCCAAAGGGGGAGAATTTTATTCAATCATTGCATGCTGGTGATTTTCATAAACACTTGAGGTATGCTCTTGGTGTAAGGGCATGACCCGAAGTGAATCCCTAAGTTGGGAATAGGATCACCGCCGACGTCATTGGTCGGCGCTCAGCCATGCCTGACACGGGGGGGGTCTACCTCGGTGGCCCCCTTCCCGGATCATATTCCAGCTATGGATCCTCTGTCAGGGTCTCCGTCACGGTCGCATCGCTCTTTTGCTGAAGTTCTTATCTCTACTATGAAGCCACCTGTTGTTCGGGACACTGTTCATGAACCGGCGATGACAGACGGTGGAGAGCCTGCCGTGTTCTTCAGCCACGAGGAGATTATTGTGTCCCTGCAACCATTCGCCCACTCATTTGTGGCTCGCACTCCTCGTGGTAGGCCACCATTCCCTGAAATCAGAGACCACCTTTCAAAGCGATGTGGATTCAAAGAAGATTTCTTGATTAGTGCCCTGGATTCTCGGCATCTTCTTCTTCGATTCCAGAATCAAGATGATTACCTGAAGCTACTTCTACGGGAATCTCTATTTGTTTATGGTCGGCTCTTCAAGTTTTTCAAATGGACTATGCAATTCTCTCCCTTGACGGATTCGCCATTACTTCTAGTGTGGATTGCTCTCCCGGGCCTCCCGGTGAACTTTTTCATTGAGCCTCTTATTCGTTCAATTGCTGGGAACATTGGACAGGTATTGAAAATAGACCATTCCACTTTGAATCTATCCAATACTTCTGTAGCGCGGGTTTGTGTAGAGCTGGATGTCTCTAAACCTCTACCGCATAGAGTCTGGATTGGATTCCCTGGTGGTGGAGCTTGGCAGGTTATACAGTACCCTGAAGTCCCTGCATTTTGCTCAGGTTGTTCTCGCCTTGGTCACAGGTTGGAGGAATGTAAAAGTTGCATTCAAAACCCCTCCGCTTCTTTAAATGTCCCTGGTCAGGTAAGGATGATCCCAAAACCCGTTGCCCGCTGGCAACCTGTTACTTCCAAAAAGAATGAGAATAGCAGCATGTTCGCCAAGCTTCCAGATGATTTAGATAATCTCAAGGTCTCTGATAGTGAAGAGATACTGGTATCCGATTTGCAACAAGCAGGTGATGATGAAACTGCTAGAAATGCTAAATTGGATTCTGCCCAGGAATTGTATACTCAGCCAGATAATACCAGCTCCAACCCATCCTCCTCAGGTGAGCTCCCTTCAAGCCAAATTCTTGCTGCTGTCTCAGATCATCCTGAAGTATGCTATCTGACTGAAATACATGATGGCACCTCTTATCATTCTGGTGAGACTAGATTATCCCATCCTCCTCTGAATGCTAAACTGGGCCCCCTGATTAACTCTATTTCGCTCCCAAGTGAGCTCCCTTCAGCCCAATTTGCTGCAATTGATAGGAGACCTATAGCTCCTGTTCCTGTGATTGAGGTGGTGGGTTCTCAGCCCCCTATGGAAGCACAGATGATCACTTATGGATCCAATACACATACACATTCAGAGCATATTTTGACAAGGAGAAAGGATATAGCTATTGAAGCTGCTAATGAAAATATCAGGGATATGCATTCAGACAGACCTGGAGTCACCACTAGGGCCATGACAAGATCAAGGTCCACGGGTAACATCTCTACTACTAAGCAATCCCAATGAATTTCATTATCTGGAATATCAGGGGAATTGGGAATGACATATCAATTGGTCGAGTAAAATATCTTATCAAAGAGTATTCTATTGATTGCATTTCTCTTCTGGAACCAAAGATAAAAGATAGCAATTTGGACTGCATTTGTAGAAAGTTGGGCATGTCTAAATCTATTGCCAATGAGGTTGGTATGGCACATATCTGGGTTATGTGGAAGGACACTCTTGACTTCTCAGTGATCAGCAAGGATGCTCAACAAATAACTCTATTCAGAGAAAGTTCCACTTTGCCAGATTTCTATGTTACTTTTGTTTATGCTAAATGTATTGCCCATGAGCGAAAAGCCCTCTGGAGCTCTATTGTAACTGCTCATTCTCTAATTCAAGGACCTTGGCTTGTTGCTGGTGATTTCAACTGTATTCAATCAGTTGATGAAAAGCTAGGTGGAAATAGCCCAAATCTGGGTGCAATGACTGACTTTAATGATTGTATTTCTGACTGTTATCTCATGGATGCTGGATTTCTTGGTTCTATCTATACATGGCATAACAATCAATCAGGATCGCGTGGTATTTGGGCCCGACTGGATAGGGTTCTGTATAATACTGCTTGGCTTAATCAGTTCCCTTCCACCATAGACCATCTTTCTAGACAAGCGTCTGACCATGCCCCTCTCTTAGTCAGAACTTACTTAAATGACAGATTCAAGGCTAGATTCTGTTTTCAGAAAATGTGGACACATCATGAAAACTTTTTGGAGGCTGTGAATACCTGCTGGGATAACAGCCCCATGGCTAGTTCTCCAACTACAACTTTATACCTCAAGCTCAAGTCTTTGAAGATTATGTTGAAAGGCTGGAACAAAAATGTATTTGGAAATGTGCATATGAATTTAGCTATAGCAGAGGATGCAGTCCTAAGGGCTGAATTATCATATGACCTTCAACCAACTGATGCCAACTCTCTGCTATTAGAAGAAGCCAAGACCACTTTGTCTGACAAATTACTCCAACATGAATGCTACTGGAGGCAGAAGTCTAGGGTGCGATGGCTCACTGAAGGGGACAGAAACACTAAGTTTTTCCACTCTACCACATTGGCCAACAGACGAAAACATGTTATTTCACAGCTTCAAAATTCCAGTGGTCAGACTACTTCAGATCTGGAGGAAATGAAAGATATATAGCAGTCTCCCATTTTCAACATGCTTTCACTTCTCAAGATCATTATATAGAGGATAGCTTACTTGAGTGTATTCCACCGTTGGTAAGCCGGATTGAAAATGATTGCCTTTGTGCTGTTCCTACTGATTCAGAAATACATGATGTAGTTTTCAGATTATCCCCTGACAGTGCCCCGGGGCCTGATGGCTTCTCAGGAGCTTTTTTCCATAAAGCCTGGGATATTATTTCCACGACAGTCATCAAAGAAGTCCAAGAATTTTTTCTTACACAGCAAGCCCTTCCAAGGACTGTCACTGCTACCCTTTTAGCCTTAATCCCAAAAAAGCCAAATGCCAAGAATATCTCTGAGTTCAGGCCTATTAGTCTCTGCAATTACTTTTATAAAATCATCTCTGCTATTCCAAACAGCAGACTGGCAGCCATTCTCCCCAAGATCATCTCTCCTGCGCAATCAGCTTTTGTGAAAGGTAGGCAAATTGTTGAGAATATTGCACTAGCTCAGGAGCTATCCCATGAGTTGGGTAAGAAAACAAGGGGCTCTAATGTCATGTTTAAACTTGATATGGCAAAGGCTTATGATAGATTAGAATGGGATTTCCTCTTTTCGGTATTACATAAATTTGGATTCAGCAACAAATTCATTTGTCTTGTAGAAAAACTGGTGAGCAATTGTTGGTTTTCAATCCTTTTTAATGGAACACCTGCTGGCTTCTTTAAATCCACAAGAGGGATCCGCCAAGGGGACCCCATTGCCCCATCCTTGTTTATCATTGCTGAAGAGGCACTAAGTAGATCTCTGAATGCAGCTTTCTCTAGTGGCATTATTGAATGGTATTCAGGCCCCAGAAGATGTCCTAACATCTCCCACCTGCTTTTTGCGGATGACATAATGATCTTCAGCAAAGCCAGTAAAGCTTCAATCAGAAATCTGCTGAAAGTTTTAAGAACTTATGAGAGAGCTTCAGGGCAGCAGATTAATGTGTCTAAAAGTGGGTTTTTCATGCAGCCAAGGGGCAACAATCAAAAAGCTATCAAGGTCCAAGAACTCACTAGTTTTGCTAGGCATTCGTTTCCACACAGATATCTGGGATTCCCCCTGACACAAGGTAGATGCAAAAAAATACACTATGCAGGCATAATCAAGACTATTCAGAACCGTATCACTGGTGGAAATCGCACAAGCTCTCTTAGGGTGCCAGGTTGACCTTAATTAAACATGTCTTGACATCAATGCCAATCTATTTCATTTCCTCTTCTCCTCTCCACTCTAGCATTCACAAAGAGCTGGAATAGGCCTTCGCCAACTTCTTCTGGGGATCCTCTATACATGGCAGGAAAAAGCATTGGAGGGCCTGGCAGGCCATTAGCAAGCCAGTTACACATGGGGGACTTGGCATTATGTCACTCAAACACATGGAATTAGCACTAAGGGTCAAATGTTATGGAATGCTATTCACACAAATTCTTTTTGGGCAAGCTACTTCAAAGCAAAGTATATCCGAAACAGTCCACTTGAAAATGTTCAATTCAAAAATATGAAAGCTCTTGCTAGAAGGAGCTGGACTGCAGCAAAAGACCTCATTATCCAGCATAAAAGGGTGATTGTAGGGGATGGAAATCAAACTAATTACTGGTTTGACAAATGGTTTGGCAAGTTCAGGCTGGCAGATCTTGTGCCTACCAACCAAATTGCTAATCAATCTGCCTCTGTCCGAGAATGCCTTTTGCACCCCACACCTGCTGTTCTGAGCCTCCAGGATGCTTACTTTACCTCTGACATTAAAGCTGCCTTAAGGCAGATTGTTCTGAATCAGGACAAAGATATGGAGGTCTGGAGCCTTGCTCCTTCGGGTAAATGTAGTGTCTCCTCCACCATTAATTTCATCAACAGCAGCAACAATTCTTCTAGCCACATCCCGTGGGGTCAGCTTTGGTCAAAGTGGCTACCCACCAAAATATCTGTCCACCTATGGAAAGTGTTGAATCACTCCCTCCCACTTGACTCAAATATCCAGCAAGTTGGAATCTCTATATGTTCCAAGTGTCACTGTTGTCAGCAGCCCTAGCCTGAAGACTACAATCACCTCTTTGCACTCAGTGATATGGCCACCTATGTCTGGAAGTATTTGGATGCCCGTGGAATGCACATCGAAGGCAACTCTGTCAGATCTATAATCCTGAAGAATATCAACAGAACAAAGTCTAAGTCCCTATTTGGACTCTTTACCCTTGCCATTGTTGGGTATGGTTTATGGGAATTATGGTGTGCAAGAAACAAGTTCAGGTATGATGGAAAACAAACAAAAAAGCAGAGTCTTGTCCATAGTATTATCTTCCAAGTCCAACAAATTTGCAGCATTGTGGATCTCAAAGAAGCAAACAAAAGCCATAGGAGAATTCTGGAAGCCTTTGGACTGCAGAATGTAAATTCAGTACATCATTTTTGCTTGGCAGTTAAATGGACCAATCCCCCTTGGTCCTCCATAAAGCTAAACACAGATGGTGCCTCTAAGCATAATGGAGATTCAGGAGGTGGCGGAGTTCTTCGTGATCATAGTGGCAGTATTATACTTGCATTCTCTCACTACTACGGGAAGTCTAACAGCATAATAGCAGAAGCTAGAGCTCTTCTAGACGGGCTTAAATATCTTTACACTATTGCTCATAATTCGCCTGCATATATTGAATGTGACTCGAAAATTCTTGTCCAGACCATCAAGGGACAAGTCAGCTGCCCTTGGTCCATCCTCAAGTATGTTAGAGAAATTTGGAAACTTATCTCTCCGTCGGATATCATATCCCACACATATAGAGAAGGCAATATAGTAGCAGATTCCTTGGCAACTTTAGCATGCTCTTTGCAATGTAACAATTTTTATTCATCTCATGAGCTTCCCTCTTCTATAAAGGGAGCTGCTCGCCTTGACAAGCTAGGCATGCCTAGCATCCGCTTGATGTAATTGTGCCTTCAATATACCAGCAATAAAATTTACCTCCTGGTGATAGTCTGGTGGACCCCCCACCACTATCCCTAGGGAAGGCTTTTGATAAAAAAAAATTGCATGCTGGTTTGCTTTCACTTCTCAAACTATTTTCTTTTTGATGAAGTCAAAGGGGGAGAATAGTTTGAGTCATCAGAATGACTTTCATAAGAATGTATTACATCATCAGAATGACTCACTGTGTATTGTTGCCATCATCAAAAAGGGGGAGATTGTTGTGCCCCTGGCCCCTGTGGCTTGTGGTTTTGATGATTGGCTTTAGGGGTTTGTGATGATTGGTTTTAATGTGAGTTAATCACTGTGAGTCACCATGGTTTTATTCAGTCATTCTTATATTCAGTCTGTCATTCAAATGTTCATTCAGTCTTTCATATGTTCAATCAGTTTATCTGCTTACACTGTGAGTCATTGCATTTGAAGTTCAGACTGATTATCTGCTGCATAAAGCATTGATATGCATTAATAGAATCTACACATTTGCATCAGGCAGCAAGTGTGTACAATGCCCTGTGTAGGCACGACAAGTCCATACACTGGTTGCACATTGCACAGCTGCAGGCACTTCTAAGTCTACACATCGTGTAGCTTGCTGGCATAGTCTATACACTCATCTGTTTGCATGTGTCACCAAGTCCACACATTGCATCATGTGTTTCTTCATGAAGTCTATACATCATGCACCGTCTCATGCAGCATCTCAAGCCAAGTCCATACATAGTTCATCAGCACTTAGAAGTTTGTACATCGGTCCGTCTTGTTCAGCGTCTTAGTGCATTAAAAGTCTGTACAGCGTCCGTCTCAGCCAGCGTCTCATGCTGCGTATTAGGCAAGTCTATACATCACCTTCGAGGCATCAAGCCTATACACTGGACAGTGCTCATAAAGTCTGTACAGCATGCCTTGTTGTTCACACCCTTTAATGTCTGTACATCGGCTTCGCAACTGCAAGTCTGTACATTGGCTTCATATCATAAAGTCTGTACATTGGCTTCATATCATAAAGTCTGTACATTGGCTTCGCATCTGCAAGTCTGTACATCGGTTTGATATCAACAAGTCTGTACATTAGCTTCAACTCTCCAAGTCTGTACAGCCACACTTCATAGGTAAAGTCTATAAATTCTTCAGCTGGAACTGTGCAAGTCTGTACATCGTTATTTGCCAAAGTTTGTACATTGGCATCTGTTCCTACGTTGCACTTCCAAGTCTGTACATTGGGTTCTTTACCTACGTTCAGCTTTGAAAGTCTGCACGTTGGCAGTTTTACCAACATTACCTTGCCAAAGTCTATACACTCGCTGTCTTCCATTGTTTCAAGTCTGTATAGCCTTTCCATTGGAAAGTCTATACATTGGTCGCTAAATTATCTTCAAGTCTATACAGACCTTGACTCGTTCTAGTCTGTAAATCGACCAGCTATAATTGGCAAGTCTACACATCGTGATTTCATCGCTTCAAGTCTGTACAGTCTCTCCCTCAGCAAGTCTATACACTGGGGTCGTTCAGCTGCAAGGACAGGATGTCTGTACTTTGGGTGCTCATGCATTGCTCTCATCGAAGTCTACACATCCGATAGGCTTGTTACAAGTCTGTACACCGAGGAATCTTGAAGGTTCTCAAGTGTATACACTCTACACACTTGGTTATCTAATGCACTTAACTGCAAGTCTATACACTATGCTCGCATGAAGATATCCAAGTCTATACACTCTCTCAGTGTACACACTTACTCACTTGCTGTTCTTCAAAGTATGCACATCGCATAGCTTCACATATTTGAAGTCCATACATTGGTAGAGTCTGTACATCAGACGTGCATGCTCGCCTGTCCCCCCGGATGCTCTCCTGGGACCGAGTATGCCCTCCAGTGACTGCTAATGCTTCCCTAACTTTGAGGATGTTCCCCTGGAGCAGCGATTGCTCCCCAGAGATAGCATGTGCTCCACATGCTCTCCTGATGCTGGTGTTGCTGTCCAGAGGCCATAGATGCTCTCCTGAGACTTCATATGCTCCCGTGCGAGAACGCACAAAGTCTATACAGTCTGAAGTATATACAATGCATTTCATTCACAGACACTGTACAGGGTCTAGACTTAACATGATAATCTGATACTCTGTCTGACAGGTGCTCTGCTCGTGAAGCTTAAGGATGGCACGTGATCCAAGGCTGGAAGGCCAGACCAGATGATGACACGTGTGCTGAAGCAATGCTGATGCTGCCACGTGGTCCGAGAGTTTTGGGCGGGAGATGTGGAAGCCACACGCCCTACCCTAATTGTTGTTGCTGCTGCTATATATACGAGCCTTCTTCCACAGAAAAAGATAGATCGAATTGGCGAGAGGTGAAGTCCATACAAGGAGCCACGATCCAGACAGAGAGGAGAAAAGAAGAGAAGAGCAGAAGAAAAGTAAAGAGAGCAGAAGAAGAAAAAAGAGAGTAGAAGTGAAAGAAGAAAAGAAGAGAAGAGGAGAAGAAGAGTGAAGAGAGCAGAAGAAGAGTGAAGAGAGAGATAGTGCTCGTGAGAAGTGAGAAGAAAGAGAGAAGAAAGAGAAGCAGAAAGAAGAGGAAGAAAAGAAGAGGAGGAGAGACTCTATTGCAGATCAGTTCAGTCTGTTGGTGGATCAAATCCAGAATGACTATGCTCATTGAGAGCTACATCTCTTGTGTTTCATTTCCAGCTTTTGTTGCTGTGCTTTTTATGTTTCTTTATTTTTTCTTTTGTTTCTTTGGTTAGCCTTGTTCTTCCGACTGCCCTGCTGGGGATCGGGTTCCTCCTGTGTATTCAGGAGAAGGGAGACTTGTCTCCGGTTCTGGGCTTGTGGATTGCTAGTCCAAGGGTCCCTCCGATTGGAGGAAGAGAGGTCTGCGACCTTTGGTTGCTGGTGACTGGGAGTCACTAGCGGGTTCCCTCCTGGTCTGGAGGAAGAGAGACTTCGGTCTCTGGTTTCCAAGTGGCTGGGAGTCACTTGGGGTGTCCCTCCGGTTGGGAGGAAGAGGGGAGGTTGTTCCCCTGGTCAAGCTGTGTGGCAGCACCTTGTTCACAGACTGAGTCTGCTTGGTTCTAGCGTTTGCTAGTGAAGCCTCACTCCGGTTGGGAGTGAGGGGTGGATGTAGGTCTGGAGGACCGAACCATCTAAAAATCTATTGAGTAGTGGTTTGCTTTGTGTGTTTGCTTCCGCTAGATGCTTGGATAGGCGCGCTCCATGTGCTTGCTCATAAGTTTAATTAAATTAGTCTTATTCTGTGATTGCGTCTAGCATCTGAGTTTTTATTTGGACATTATTCATAGAAGGATACATTCACCCCCCTCTGTATCCGGGCCTAGCACCCTAACAAAAGTGTTTAAGATACAACCCATTCTAAGCGTGTGACAGCTCCTCACCTTCTGCGTTGACTAAGTGATATGCGTTCCCTGGATAAGCCTCTTTAACGACGAACGGCCCTTCCCAGTTAGGTTGCAATTTAGACCTAGGACCTCCAGACCTAATGAATTTACGTTTTAAAATCATATTACCTATTTGAAATTTGCGTTCAATTACCTTCTTTTGAAAATAACGCGAAACTCTCTTTTGATAAACAGACACGTGATTGGCCGCATTCATCCTCTTCTCATCTAAGAGTTCCAACTGGACGAGCAACGTCTCTCGACATTAATCGAGATTAAGTTCCTTATCGAGTTGTACCCTTAGGGAAGGTATTAAAATCTCATATGGGAGCACCCCCTCCATCCCGTAAGTGAGAGCATATGGGGTTTTCCATGTAGGAGTACGGACGGAGGTAGGGTAAGCCCATAGAGCTTCTACTAATCGCTCAGGCCAATCAGAAAATTTGTGAGATTCACATGTTTTCTTTATAATTTTAAGAAGGGTTTTATTAGTGGCTTCGGCTTGACCATTGCCTTGAGGATAATATGGAGATGAATGCTGCAATGCAATATTGAACTTCTTATAAAGGTCCTGGAGCTCTTGAGAGATGAACTGGGACCTCTCTCCGCGTACGCTTCCGCTTCAGCCCACTTGGTGAAGTACTCAGTGGCGGTAAGGATGAAGGATTTCTACTTGGTTTGAGAGTTGGGATCACTGAGCGGACCAACAATGTTGAAAGTCCACATGGAGAATGGCCAAAGAGCGGAGAGAGGATGAAGAGATGAAGCAGGAGCATGAATTTTATCAGCGTGGAGTTGGCATTTAAGACACCTTTGGATATAGAGGGAGCAATCTTCCTCTAGAGTGGGCCAATAATAACACTACCTAAGGATTTTCTTCGCTAAAGCTTGGCCATTAACATGACCTCCACACTCACTTGAACGGGCTACTTCGGCCACCTTTCAAGCTTCATCATCATCGAGACATCTCATAAGCATCCCGTTGAGAGCACGCCTGTATAATTCTCCAGTAATGATAGTGTACTTCGAGGTGGCTCTTATAATAGCCTTACGCTGCTCGGCATTTGCCCCTTCTGGGAACGATCCATCCCTACAATATAGCTCGATTTCATGGTACTATGGCAACTCTTCCTCTTCCAGAATCTCTTCTAACTCAGTCAAAGATACTTCGTTCAAATCTTCCTTCTCAGCCCTAGCCTCTACAGTCTTCCTAAGGTTGTCGAACCAAGAATCCTCAAGAGAAGGGGTGTCCAATCTCTGGACGATGATAGTCTCAGTGCTCCGACCGAGAGGAAAGGATAAAGAGGAAGCGAGTGATGCCAACGCATCAGCAAGAATATTCTGAGATCGAGGAGTGTGGATGTAGATCAACTTACGAAATTACCTAGCCAATAAAGTGACCAAATCCTGGTATGGCTTGAGCTTCAATCACGGGTGCGGTAAGTGGACAGGACTTGCCGCAGAACAAGTTGAGAGTCTCCTATGATGTTCAAATAATGCGCTCCAAAAAGATAGGCGTGCTTCAATCCAGCCAAGAGAGCTTCATACTCGACGATGTTGTTGGTAGCGGGAAAACACAGCTAATATGTAATGGGAATCGTCACCCCTTCCGGAGTGAGGAGAATAACACCGATCCCTCGGCCCTGGGAATTGAGCGCACCATCGAAGTGCAGAGACCAAAAGGGGTGATGAGTAAGGACGGAGAGATACTCATCAGGGAAATCATTCTGAATAGAGTCAGTGCAGGGGATAGGAAGATGGGCGAGATGCTCAGCGATGGCATATCCTTTGATTGCCTTCTGAACGACGAATGTGATATGAAACTGAGAGAGGAAGCTCTGCCAACAAGCTAATCTACTAGAAAGGACCTGCTTTTCTAAGAGATAGCGAATTGGGTCCATTCTAGAGATTAACCTAACTGAGTGGGCTAGAAAGTAGTGTTTCAGCTTCTGAGCTACCCAAACCAAGGCGGCACAAGTCTTCTCCATGGTAGTGTACTTGGCCTCCGCGGGGTTAAATAACCTGGAAAGATAATAAGCTGCCTGCTCTTTGCCTTCATCATCTACTTGTGCTAGGACAGCTCCTAGGGAGTCCTCAATGACGGAAATGTATAGGATCAGGGGTTTCCAAGGGACATGAGGTTGCAAAACTAGGGGATTAGATAAATACACCTTCAAATCTTCAAAGGTCTTTTGACAGTCTTGATTCCATTCAAACTTGACCCCCACCTTTAGTAATTCATAAAACGAGCGGCACCTCTGAGAATGTTGGGATATGAATCTTCTGATGAATTGCAATCGTCCAATCAATCATCGAAGTTCCATAATATTCTTGGGTGGAGGCATGTCCATGACGGCCTTTGCTTTGTTATGATCAATCTGAATCCCCTTTTTACAAACTATGAAGCCTAGCAACTTCCCTGAAGAGACTCCAAACACACATTTCTTTGGATTCATTTTCAATTGATATTCCCTACCTCTCTGAAGCACCTTAGCTAGAATGGTAGGGTGTTCCTCTTTAATCTTTGACTTCACCAAAATATCATCCACATAAGCTTCCATGTAGACATGCATCATATCGTGGAATATAGCCATCATCGCCCTTTTATAGGTGGCGCCAGCATTCTTCAATCCAAACGGCATAACCACATAGCAATTCGTACTCCAGGGCGTGGTGAAGGAAGTTTTCTCTTGATCCTCGGGAGCGAGAAAGATTTGATTATATCCTGAATAACCGTCCATGAATGACAATGCTTCGTACCCGGCGATATTATCCACGCCTTAATACATCTATATGAGGCAGCGGGAAATTATCCTTGGCACATGCTTTGTTTAGATCCTTGAAATCAATACAAATTTTCACAATCCCATCTATCTTGATGACAGGGACTATATTTGCCACCCACTGGGGATATAAGACAACTCTAATGAATCTGGCCTTGTACAATTTATCGACTTCATCTTTTATCCTTAAGGCCATGTGGGGGTGAAATTTCCTTGACCTTTTCTTTACGGGTGTTGCCCCTGGCTTAAGCACTAATCGATGTTCCACCAAAGAGGGGTCAAGACCCGGCATGTCCTCGTAAGACCAGGCGAAAGAATCGTTATACTCCCTTAAGACCTTGACTAATTTTTTTTCAACTTCTGGAGGGAGATTAGCAGCAATAATGATGGGCCTGGGGTCTTCTTCAGTTCCCAGATTTATTTCCTTTGTAGGTTCATCCACTACTGATGACGGTTCATCAAATCTCTTTAAACCCTGCGCATACAAATCCGCAGTGTCGTCTACGTTGCTGTCCTCAAGATCCACCGGATCCTTTTCATTGATGACTTCATAGACTCCAAATCCATCGTCGCTCCACACCCCGCCTTGTTCCTCATCTTCTTCAATCACAATTGTCGTAGCTATAAACTCTCGGCATTTAAGAAGAGCATGACATCGCTGAGCTAGATCCTGCAAGAACTTACCAGGAATGGATTTAGAATGACGCGCCAGTGGGCGCGGCTCAGGTGAGGATGGGTTAGACGACCTAAAATAAGACCCTACTTCTCTAGATCTAACAGACTCTACTACCCTAGACTCGACGGACCCTACACCTAACCTAGGAGAGAGAAAAATTAATGGGAGGGAGGCAGTAGGGACCTCATGCCCTGGGGAGGAAGATGGAGAGAAGATAGAGTAATCTTCCACTGACATCTCCGTTTCAAAGTTGACATTTTTTTTTGGAGATCAGTGGAGATCATGCAGCAAGATGGAGAGGAAGGCGGGGGAGGAAGCCTAAGAGGATATTTAGATGGACAGAAAATGTCTAGGAAGGGGTCAGAGGAAGAGAAGAAAGGAATGGATAGATCGACATGTGGACAACAGTCACAAGTCCTGACGATAAGGAAATTAGTTGGCATTTCAAGCAGTAATGGATTGATCAAGATAGGAGGTGACCGAGGTATGGATGCCATCTTTTGAAAGAATGAAAATAAGCAGGAAGGAGACCAAGTGAAGATGACGGGTGAGCTCCCCCTTTCCCATGAGCGACAAGCTGACTTCTTTGGCTCATAATGCACAAGCCACACCTCATGGTTTGTTTGGCAGCTTTCTTCTTCATAAAATAACCTTTCAAATGCTTGGCTGCAATCAAGCATATCATCAACCGACCCCTTGGGCAGCAATAGCGGGCTGTCGACTGTATAAGCTGTATTTTCTTTCTTGGACCGACTTGGTGATGCCTTTAATGTGCCTGGCTGGAGAGGACCCTTGAAAAAATGCTGGCGGTAGTCCCCTGTTAATGGCCTAGAGTCACCCAAGATTAAGAATGTGGATTCTCGGTAACCGAGATCCCTCCTATTCATCTTTCTACCTTTGGGGACCGATTTGGTCCGGCCCTGTAATTGTGCGCCCAGACCTCTCCCCGACTGGTAGCCCAGCTTTAATATAATGTCCCAACCCTTGGAATCTCGTATCTGAGGCTTCACTCTAACATTCACGGGCGTAGTGGTGGGCTTGCGTGGGGCATAGGCCCATGGAAAGTCTAGATCCAACACTGAGATGATAGGCCGATTGCTAGGCCATAGTGTTGGCAAGATCTTCTCGGAGATGGCCTTGACAGACTAGACCGTGGACATACTCTTTACTTTGACCACCCTCCCCTGAAAAGGGAATTTAAGACACTGGTGAGCAGTGGAGGGTACAACATTGAGGTTATCAATCCACGGATGACCCAAGATAGCTTTGAACATGGGGTCGATGTCTAGCACATAAAATTCAATCGGCATAGTAAGAGGCCTGAGCTCAGCTTGAATGGTGACTACCCCGTGACATGCTCTTCTAGAATTATCATATGCTGCAATAGTAGTTGGGGTCGGCATTAGTAGATCTTCTGACAAGTTGCAGGCACTTAAAGTACTGAGAGGACAGACATTGATTGAAGCCCTTGTGTCTACCAATGCTGCGTCTATGCTGACTTTGTTCAGAGTAATAGAAATGCATAGCGGCATCTGTCGTGCCTCAGGGGGGTGCCAGTTCGGTCTCAGAGACTATAATTGTCGGCCCTTTAGAGATTGTAGCCAGGGCTATTGGTAAGCTGTCCATAGCCATGTCTACGTTTACTATCACCTTCTGAAGGAAATTGCGGAGTGCATCTTGGTGAAGCGTGGACCTTTTAATCAATTCTAGCACGGAGATCTTGGTGGGCACCCGGTCCAGATGATGAAGAAAATCATATTGTCCCTGGCAGCGGGTCTACCTCCTCCTGATCAGCGGCCTATTGCGAGGACTGGGGATTGGGTGTAGGTGCACTGGTGGAAGGATAGTTCCTGCGGAACAAACGCCCGCTCCGTAGTGTTGTACCCCTGTGGTCATTTGAATTTGATATTCTTGGTTTTGATAATGGCTGAACACTATAAGTCATTACTATTTTCCACTCTCATATGACTGACATATGTGATGTTTTATTCATGACAGATATGCCAATGAATGGACAAGAAATTGAGTAGCGATGGCAAGAGTGAAAGCTCATTGATCGCGCCCAAGCAAGGATGCAAATCTCTTCTACAAGCAAAAGTCGACTCTTCACATAGCCAAGGTCGCTGTACAATGAAGCATAGCCAAAAGAACCCAAGGTCAAAGACTCAGTTGACACCATCAAGACTGTCAAGGTTGATGCCACAGATGAGAACGGGCTGCTAAAGGAGTTAAGCGATTGAGCTAACGGGTTAACGGACCGAACCGGGAAACCTGGGGGTCTGCCCAGCTGGCGGTCGACCGCCAGCACAGGGGCGGTCGACCGCCCCTGCCAGCAGCTCAAAGTCTGCAGTTCTCTTAGTGGCGATCGACCGCCAGCTCAGTAGCGGTCGACTGGAATTCCCAGAGACCAACGGCCAGCAGTTTTCTCAGTGGCGGTCGACCGCCAGCTTCTTCAAGTCGACCGCTAGCCCCGAGCCAACAAATGTTGACTTTGTTTTCCACTTCGAGAAGAGCCCCTTTCCTTGTAATTCTTTAATCCTAAAGTCACCCAATCACCCACAAAACATGGATCTAGTCTGGAGGATGTCCAAGGACCATTCAAATGGCATAAAACAAACACATGAGGGGTTAGAAACCCTAATGCTTCAATTGGAACAAGAGAGATCAAGGGAGGCTAGAGGAGGTGATTCACGGGTATTGTAGCACCTCCGTGAACAGTGCTTCGGGCTGGAGTTCTTCATCCACCAAGGTGATTCAAGCTTGTTGCTGAAGCCATCAACCTCCAAGAAGGGTTAGAAGTAATCAGGGTTCAAGGCTGCGTCCATTATCTCCTACATCAACCCAAAATGAATTCAAAGAAGGAGATTCAAGGAAGATCGATTTGCAAAGAAGAAGGAACCCTTGTTGCTGAATCAAGAGGAGTCTTTGCAAGAAAGAAGAAGCACTTGTTGCTTATCAACATCGAATCTCAGACAAGATCTTTTCTCCTTGAGCATATTCTATATCTTGTTTGAGTGTTTTCATATTTGTTCTCTTTCCATTTCATTCGAACATTTGAAACTGAAGATCATCCCTACCGGTGGTTAGAAGGAAGGCAATCGGAAGTTGTCCGATCTGCGGTGTTGACGTCCCTACCTGTGGTTAGTAGGAAGGCAATCGGAGGTCTTTTCGATTTGCGGTTCAGTGCGTGGCACTAGTGGAGCCTCACCGAATTTGGTGAGGGGTGGACGTAGGACTGGGGATTCAGTCCGAACCACCTTAAAATCTCGTGTGTTGTGGTTTGCTTGTACGATTGCTTTGTCTTAGATACATGCTTAGGTTCGAATCGATATATTATTTGGTCATCTTACCAAGTGAATCGTAGTGTCCTTCGCTAAGCAAGTTATATTCCGTTGTAATTCATTTTATCTAGCTCTAAAGAGGGTTGCATTGCGAAAGAGGGGCAGATCTATTCACCCCTCCCCTCTAGATCCGCTGTCCACTATTCAACAAGTGGTATCAGAGCCTAATCTCTCATTATGGGGTCCAACGACCTTGAGGGAATTGGTGGATCAACGTCCAAAGGTTTTTTACCTGAAGGACATTTTGTGAATAGGCCTCCTTACTTTACTAGAACTAATTATCCTTATTGGAAACATCGCATGCAGGTGTTCATTCGCGCCCAAGACTACGAACTTTGGTGAGTGACCATCAAAGGTCCGTATGAGCTGCCAGATGATGAGGACTTATGGACCAAAGAACAAATAAGGTAATCCACTGTCAACTGGAGTGCTAAACACATCATGCAATACTCACTCCATCCAGTAGAATTCTCAAGAGTGGCTACCTGCGCAACTGCAAAACTAATGTGGGACAAATTAGAGGTAATCTACAAAGGAACCTCTCAGGTACGAGAAAGAAAAGCCAACATTTTAGTTTCTGAATATGAAATGTTCTGCATGAAGCCTGATGAGTCAATTCAAAATATGTATGCTCGATTAACTGTGCTTACTAATAGTCTGACTGATTTAGGAATGAAATACTCAGAACAAGAAATTGTGAGGAAGATTCTCAGATCATTGACTCCCGCATGGCACACAAAGGCTACCGTGGTTGAAGAATCGAGAGATCTCACAACTACCAAGGTAGATGAACTCATTGGGTCATTGATGACCTATGAGATCAACCTTAAGAACAAAGAGGCTGAGGTGCCTAAGAAAAAGTCCCTAACTCTTAAATCAGGACCCAGCGGTCAAGGCACTTCTGATGAAGGTGGGGATTTAGCAAGTGAGCGAGATGAGGATGACGTAGCCATGCTCACATGTAAGTTTAGAAAATTTATGAGAAAAGAAGGTAAGAGCTTCATGAGAGGAAGGTCAAAGGTAAGAAATGGTTTCAAATCTAATTCTGAAAACTTTAAGAAATCTGACAAAATCACTTGTTATTCTTGCAATAAACCAGGGCATTTCAAGAATGATTGTCCTGACAGATTCAAAAAGGGTGACAAATGGAAGGGCAAGAAGAAGAACAAGGTCATGGTGTCCACATGGAGCGATGAGGAGGAAAGTGATGACGGAACTAGCTCCTCGGACAAAGAAAAAGAAGATCTTTGTCTCATGGCCAAAGGTGACGAAGAAATTAAGGTAAAATCTCCTTTTGAAAATTACACAATTGATGATTGGGAGGAAGCATATATACAACTCATGGAAAAATATGACATGTACAAAAAGGAGAATAAATCATTGAAAAAGAAAATTAAGTTGTTTGTGCATGATCATGACATGAATGATAAGACTGCTCTACTTGAAACTGAAATTGAAGATCTTAAGAAAATGATTGAGGATTTGGAAGAGGGAAGAAAAGAAATGGCTGACTTGGAAACTAAAAATGAAGATTTAAGAATTGAGATTGATAGCATGAAGCTAAACATGTAAAGCTATGAAAAGAACAGCAAATTGAATAATGAGAAGTATGAAGCTGTCAAACAAGTCAACACTCAACTTCTTCAAAATATTGAAAAGCTTCAAAAAGAGTTGGAAGATAAACAACAATCTTTAGAAAAATTTGTGGATGGAAGAGAAAACCTAGATGCACTGTTAGGTACCAGAATGAACTTCAACAAGGAAGGGTTGAGTTTTTAACCAACAAATAAAAGGCCAATTGGGTTAAAAACTATTACATTCGTTTCATCTTTTGATCCTTCTATCTCAAAAATAACATCTAAAGGAAAAGAAAAGGTTGTAGAGGAAGCCACTGAAATTTCCAAAAAGATTGTTCAAAAACCTAAGAAAAGTCAACCTTCCCCACAGTACAAGTCGACACCTCATTGGCCCTCAAACATTCAAATCTCCAAACAATCTCACACAGGTCGACACTTCCATAGGTTGACACCACCATATTTTTGGGACAATTATGATTTCTGTATGCATCAATTTCCTAAGTGGCAAAACAATCATTTTCAACCCAAAACCAACCAGTGGTCACAATGGGTTAAGAAGCAAACTTCCTCAAACTTTCACAAATTCTAACAAAGAGCTTCTAAACAAAAAGTGAATGTCAAAGCTGAAAATAAAAATCAAATCCCTACTCTAAGCAAACAAAACATGAATGCTAGGAAGGTTTGGATTCTAAAAGAAATGATTTCATGTTTTGAAAATCTGAAGAGTTTGATGGGACCCAAATTTTGTTGGGTTCTAAACATAATTGTTTAATTACTTGTGCCGGAGTGTCTTGCAGCCATGCATAACAGGTGGTACCTTGATAGCGGCTGTTCAAGACACATGACTGGAGACAAATCAAAATGTTGTCTCTTGGAGGAAAAGGAAGGAGGATACGTCACATTTGGAGGGAACAACAAGGGAAAAATCATTGGAACAAGTAATTTAGGTATGAACCTCTCCAACTCCATTAGAAATATGTTGTTAGGTAAAGGTTTAAAATACAATTTGCTCAGCATAAGTCAATTATGTGATAAAGGTCATAAAGTGTTGTTTGACTCTCATGAATGTAGAATCCTTGAACCAAAATCTGACAAGGTAAAATGTTTTGAAAAAAGGGTCAACAATGTTTACATGATTGACTTAGATGATCCTGCTCATATAAATCTTTATCTTACTGCACCAAAATCTGAGCTTGCATGGTTATGGCATCGTAGACTAGGACATGCTAGTTACAATGTCTTACATAAACTTTTAAAGCATTCAATGGTAAGAGGGTTGCCTAAACTTTCTTTTAAACAAGATAACAAATTGTGTGATGCATGTGCCCTAGGTAAACAAACAAGAAAATCCTTCAAGGCTAGATCTGCAAACATGTCATCTAAACCACTTGAGTTGATTCATATGGACTTATTTGGTCCAACCAGAACTGATAGTTTAAGTGGTAGAAAATATGGATATGTCTTAGTGGATGATTACTCTAGGTTCACATGGGTTTTCTTTCTCACACACAAAAATGATGCTTTTGATGAGTTTCAAGCACTCTATATGAAGATAAAGCAAGACGGTAAGTTTAAGATTTCCAACATTCAATCTGATCATGGTGGTGAATTTGAAAATGCTAACTTCTATAATCTTTGCAGGGCTGAAGGTATTTCACACCGATTTTCTTCACCAAGAACCCCAGAGCAAAACTGTGTAGTTGAAAGAAGAAACTGAACACTCATAGAGATGGCAAGAACAATGCTTACCGAACGGCAACTCCCAAGGAAATTTTGGGCTGAAGCGGTAAACTCGGCATGTTATATTATCAACCGCTCTATGGTAAGGCCACACACCAAAAAGACTCCTTATGAGTTGCTGAAAGGTAAAAAGCCTTCTCTCACACACATGAAAGTATTTGGATCTAAATGCTTCATCCACAATAATGATAAAAGAGACTTAGATAAATTTGAGCCCAAGAGCGATGAAGGTATATTCCTTGGATATTCTGATAGATCTAGGGCTTATAGAATTTATAATGTTAAGAGTCAAAATATGGAAGAATCACACCATGTTTCCTTTGATGAATATCATGATGATTCTAACAATGATAACTCTTGCAGGACAAATGATGAAGATGGGGAATTCCTAAGCATGAAGGAAAAGAATGATCCTCCATAAGAAGAAACAAGAGAAGATGGTGACCTAGCTGAATCAAGTAATGCAAGGGATCAAGCTCCAGGAAAAGGTAATAATTCTATAAACATTAGAATTCTTAAGGATCATCCTTTAGAAAATATCATTGGTACCTTGAATGACCCACCTAGAACAAGGTCACATTTTAGAATTGTGGAAGAATTAGATCAACTTGCTCTTGTCTCCCAGATTGAACCCAAGAATGTTGATGAGGCATTAAAGGATGAAAATTGGATAAATTCCATGCAAGACGAGTTAAACCAGTTTGAAAGAAACAAAGTTTGGCATCTTGTTCCTAGACCATCATCACAATCTGTCATAGGCACTAAATGGGTCTTTAGGAACAAACTCAGTGAGGATGGCAAGATAATAAGAAACAAGGCTAGATTGGTGGCTCAAGGGTATAATCAAGAGTTTGGGGTAGACTTTGAGAAATCTTATGCCCCAATTGCTAGACTTGAGGCCATCAGAATTTTACTTGCCTTTGCATGCTCCCTTAAAATAAAGCTATATCAAATGGATGTAAAAGTGCTTTCTTGAATGGTTTGATCAAAGAAGAAGTCTATGTTGAGCAGCCCCCTAGCTTTGAAATCTCTAACAATGCAGATTTTGTATACAAGCTAGACAGGGTGCTTTATGGACTGAAGCAAGCACCAAGAGCTTGGTATGAGAGACTAAGCTTATTCCTCATTAAAAAAGGGTACACACGAGGTAAGGTAGACCAAACACTTTTCACCAAGAAGTAAGGTAAGAACATCGTGATTGTTCAAATTTATGTTGATGATATTATGTTTGGTTCTACTAAATCTGAAATGTGTGAGGAATTTGCTAACCTCATGACTAGCGAATTTGAGATGAGCCTAATGGGAGAACTCCAATTCTTTCTCAGTTTACAGGTCAACCTAGGATAAGATGGGTACTTCATAAGTCAAGCCAAATACATCAAGGAGCTACTGAAAAGATTTGACATGACAAACAGCAAAATAATTGCAACTCCTATGAGCACCACAACATCACTGGATTCGGATGAAAATGGTAAATTAGTGGATACAAAAATCTATAGAGGTATGATCGGCTCTTTACTTTACTTGACTGCATCCCGACCAGATATCCAATTTAGTGTATGCCTTTGTGCTAGATTTCAAGCTAGTCCTAGAGAATTCCACTTGACTGCCGTCAAACGTATCCTTAGATATCTTACCGACACTCAAGATTTGGGATTGTTGTATATGTCATCATGTGATTTTTCTCTTATATCTTACCCTGATGCGGATTATGCTGGATGCAAGCTGGATCGCAAGAGCACTAGTGGCTACTGCCAGTTTCTGGATGGGTGTTTAGTTTCTTGGGCCTCCAAGAAACAACACTCGGTTGCCCTCTCAATAGTAGAAGCAGAATATGTTGCTGCTGGGAGCTGTGTCACCCAAGTGTTATGGATTAAACACCAACTCCAAGACTACTTAGTGGATCTTGGTTGTGTCCCAATTCCGTGTGATAACACCAATGCTATCAACCTTGGAAAAAATCCAGTCCAGCACTCTAGGACTAAGCATATTGAGATTATGCATCACTTCATTAGAGATGAGGTTGTTAAGAAAAACTTTGAGCAAAATTTTGTCGATACTCTAAATCAAATTGCTGATATTTTCACCAAGCCCTTATGTAATGACAGGTTCTCAACACTTAGAAGGGAAGATGATCTTTACCGACCTCAGGGCAATAAAACTTGATATGATGCTCTTGTTCAATTTAGCGTGTGTTTTTGCAAATTGGTGTTCCATGCATTGTCTATATGTAAATATGTCATTTTGCATATGGTGTGGCATTGCATGTAGTCATGATGCATAATAAAGAATTGATTTCATGTTCATAATGCAGTGCATGTGGTGTAGCTTCATTCTTGCATGGCCATGGTATATCAAATGTTGATATATGGAAAGGCAGGTTATGTTTGCCTAGAAGCACTCAATATGCGTGAGGTTTCACCTCCGCCAAGTACCATACGTCACTATCGCATATAGGCCATATAGTAAAGGGGAGTTATCTCTTTGCAGCATTCATGCATTTGTTTAATCTTCATTCTGTTACATTTAATAAGTGTACAACCATGTGCTGGGTCATGCATTTCATGTCTGCCAACTTCATGTTTGACCAGGTCAACCCCTGCATGGTTCTAGTCAACCTCTCCTTGATAATTATCTTTTCACTTACAAACATAACTCCTTGAGTGCATTCATTGCATATCCTTAGGGGGAGTCTTGCTGCCTCTCTTAATCTCTTGCAATCTGAACTTCAATGGCTTCCAGTTTGAAAATGAGATCATGAGACCGACAAAACTACGGAGTAAGAGCTTTCTATTATATGAACTGATGATTGTCCATCTAATAAAAATGATTCAGATTTAATGATTTCTTGAAGTTCTGATATATCTTTTGAAATCACCTATGTTCTGTGATTTTAATAGATCTTAACAAGAGATTGCATGTTGTGCATTGAATGACTCTCCTGAAATCTGAAAATTTAAAATTCATGACCATCTTGGCGATACACCCAGGCTTAGTATTATTCTTAAACATCTTGATGAGCTTGAATTCTTGGAAATCAATTTGACAGAGTAATGATATTATTGCATGGAGAAACATGTCACGTCATCAAATCAAGTGACAAATGATATGTCATGATGTGCCCCTATTATCTCTGTTTTAATTATATTAGACTCTAGGCAGAGCAATGGTCCAGTCGCTGAGAAATATATCTTCTCATCAAAGAAATGAGGTACGATATGTCATGAGGTGACAAAGCTATCACTATTCAATCTGAAGCATAACAGTCAGTCTTACCAAATACCTAGGAATATTGACGTCTAAACAACGTGTATTCTTATGGCTAGGAGGCATGTACTAGACTTGATTGCTCGTAAAATATGAGTCACGTGCCTTCAAATACAAAAGCTACTGACAATACACAATATGCTACAATCATAAAATTCCATGCTTTAGTCATGATTGTTTAGCCTCAATACTAGTTTGTGTGTTATTCCTTTTGTAGTTATTGAATATGGATATATAAGATAGGGGAAGGTTACACACTGCCATGATATGCACTTTTGGTTCATTTCTATTAAAACTTGGATGTAGCTACTTTTTGAACTCCATTATTGATCTCGGATTTCATTAGCTTTGAACCATATATATATTGCTCACGGTCTGGTTCCGGTTTGCATATAATGGCTTGCTCTCAACTTCTTTCAGCTCTGGTCTCACAGACATCTGTCACCTTCTATACTTTATCCCTCCCTTTTTGCTGTTGTCAAAGGGGGAGAATTTTGTGTGTGAGTCCTTTGTAAGAGTTATGCGTTGTCGCGTTGCCATAGTGGGAGAGATCTACGAGGGTTGTCATAGGGGGAGAAACCTTTGTGGGCTTTTAGCATTCATATCTGCATTCACATGCCTTGATAATCATGAATCTTGAGCTGCACATGTCGCATATGTTATCAACTTTGCCATTTTGGAAACATAATGACTCACAGTGTTGTCATCATCAAAAAGGGGGAGAATGTTGTACCCCTGTGGTCATTTGAATTTGATATTCTTGGTTTTGATAATGGCTGAACACTATAAGTCATTAATATTTTTCACTCTCATATGACTGACATACGTGATGTTTTATTCATGACAGATATGCCAATGAATGGACAAGAAATTGAGTAGCGATGGTAAGAGTGAAAGCTCATTGATCACGCCCAAGCAAGGATGCAAATCTCTTCTACAAGCAAAAGTCGACTCTTCACATTCGGCACTTCACATAGCCAAGGACGCTGTACAATGAAGCATAGCCAAAAGAACCCATGGTCAAAGACTCAGTTAACACCATCAAGACTGTCAAGGTTGATGCCACAGATAAGAATGGGCTGCTAAAGGAGTTAAGCGATTGAGCTAACGGGTTAACGGATCGAACAGGGAAACCCGGGGGTCTGCCCAGCTGGCGGTCGACTGCCAGCACAGGGGCGGTCGACCACCCCTGCCAGTAGCTCAAAGTCTGTAGTTCTCTCAGTGGCGGTCGACCGCCAGCTCAGTAGCGGTCGACCGAAATTCCCAGGGACCAACGGCCAGTAGTTTTCTCAGTGGCGGTCGACCGCCAGCTTCTTCAGGTCGACCGCCAGTCTCGAGCCAACAAATGTTGACTTTATTTTCCACTTCGAGAAGAGCCCCTTTCCTTGTAATTCTTTAATCCTAAAGTCACCCAATCACCTACAAAATGTGGATCTAGTCTGGAGGATGTCCAAGGACCATTCAAATGGTATAAAACAAACACAAGAGGGGTTAGAAACCCTAATGCTTCAATTGGAACAAGAGAGATCAAGGGAGGCTAGAGGAGGTGATTCACAGGTACTGTAGCACCTCTGTGAACAGTGCTTCGGGCTGGAGTTCTTCATCCATCCAAGGTGATTCAAGCTTGTTGCTGAAGCCATCAACCTCCAAGAAGGGTTAGAAGCAATCAAGGTTCAAGGCTGCGCCCATTATCTCCTACATCAACCCAAAAGGAATTCAAAGAAGAAGATTCAAGGAAGAACGATTTGCAAAGAAGAAGGAACCCTTGTTGCTGAATCAAGAGGAGTCTTTGCAAGAGAGAAGAAGCACTTGTTGCTGATCAACATCGAATCTCAGACAAGATCTTTTCTCCTTGAGCATATTCTATATCTTGTTTGAGTGTTTTCATATTTGTTCTCTTTTCATTTCATTCAAACATTTGAAACTGAAGATCGTCCCTACCGGTGGTTAGTAGGAAGGCAATCGGAAGTTGTCCGATCTGCGGTGTTGACGTCCCTACCTGTGGTTAGTAGGAAGGCAATCAGAGGTCTTTCCGATTTGCGGTTCAGTGCGTGGCACTAGTGAAGCCTCACCGGATTTGGTGAGGGGTGGACGTAGGACTGGGGATTCAGTCCAAACCACCTTAAAATCTCGTGTGTTGTGATTTTCTTGTACGATTGCTTTGTCTTAGTTGCATGCTTAGGCTCGAATCAATATATTATTTGCTCATCTTACCAAGTGAATCATAGTGTCCTTCGCTAAGCTAGTTATATTCCGCTGTAATTCATTTTATCTAGCTATAAAGAGGGTTGCATTGCGAAAGAGGGGCAGATCTATTCACCCCTCCCCTCTAGATCCGGTGTCCACTATTCAACACGTAGGGCCAGGTTTTGAGCCGGCACGACATCAGATGGGTGTAAGATAAGCGGCTTGATGGGCCCGACGGGGTGGATGAACGATGTGGTAGAGGGCGTAGGGGTGATAGGGGTAGCGGTGGTGATAATGGGGGTTATGGGAGTAGTGGAGATGACAGGCTGTGGAGGGATGATGGGTGAAGGGTTTGATGGGGGGATGGTTGTGATAGGTACCGGTGCTGGAGGTGGAGTGGAGATAGGCGGGGTAATGGAGGAAGCGGCCGGTAAGATGAGGGGTTTGACGATTATGGGGGATGGAGGGGTTTGATGGTTAGGCGGGAGGATGACGGGGGTAGAAGGTAAAGAAGGGTTACAGTAGTTATGGTGGAAAGCCATGAGCCGCTATACTGAGGCTTCATCGTCATAGGACCACCCAGTGTCAGGGGCCAGTGGTTGAACGAGGTTGACCTGGGCCAGTGCCGGTGGCTGTGGTTGTGGAGTAGGCGGATGATTTGGCATGGGGTTTTGGTGGATCCCCAAGTCCTGAATGAGCTGTTGCTGCTGTTGTGGCTGCTACTGTGGCTGTGGTGCTTGTTGCTGCTGCACTTGCTACCTCGGCGCCTGCCTTCTTTTCTCTTTTATTTCCATGATGGCCTTATACATCTCGGCCCAATCAATGTGATGCCCTTCATGTAGGTCATATACCAGATCTCGGAACTGATAACACCCTTCAATAGTGTGTCCGGGATGCCTATGGAACATGCAGTATTTGGACTGATCGACGGCCGGGTTCCAGTTAGGCAGTTCCGGAGGGAGCTGAATTGCACTTATTGACATAAGAGCAGAAAAGATGTCTGTGAGAGACTCGGGCAAAGGGGGATATTGTGCTCTCTTTGGAGCCGGGCGTTCATTGGTGTAGCCGTTGGGTGGAGGGATATTGTGGTATTGCAGAGGTTGTTGCGGCTGTTGTGAAACGGGGAAGGCATTTTGCGGAGCGGGGAAGGTAGGCTGGGTATTTTGTGGAGCGGGGAAGACAGGTTGGGTGTTTTGCGTAGTGGAGAACTGGGGGTTACGAGGAGTTTATGCGAAGCGGAACGGAGCAGATTGGTTAGGGAAGGGGAATGTAATGGCTTGCACATGTTCATTGGTCTGGACTCCTTCGGTAACGGGCCCCTAGGATTTCTTATTGTATTTGGGCTTTTGGGGCTCGAAAAGAGAATGAATAGGGGAGTCCTTAAATTGGGTTTGAATAAATCTTGCCCGACTATAAAGTTGGTGCATGTTGGCAATATCATTCATGGCCAATATGTTGCGAAAAGTGGGTGTAGCATTGGATATAAGTAACTTGACCTTTTCCTCTTCCGTAATATGACCCGGCACCCGGGCGGCCATCTGCCTCCATCTGTCGGCATATGTTGCAAAGTCTTCGTCTGCCTTCATTTTCTCGGCCACAAGATATGTGAATGAATATTCTGGGCCGACCCGGTCTTGGAATCTCTGAATATTCTTTTCTTTCACCACCTTGAAACTCTCGGCATCTTCTAGCGGTAAAGCATAGAACCACTCCAGTGCGACCCCATCTAGCGACCGGTGGAACAAATACGCCATAAGGCGATCGTTATACTGAAATTGTGCCGATTCATACATAAAGTCCCTCACATGAATGAATGGATTACTATTCCCGTCATACTTGCGGTATGTGGGGAGCTCTGATTGGGGAGGGAATATGATGTTGTGAAAGCTAGGGACCGGAACGTCCGCTAAGGATTGTGGGCCAACCCGCTTTTGAAGAAAGTCGAGTTGTTGCTGCATGGTGGTCTATTTATCAAGGAGTTCCTGCTCCCGAGATGGATTAGGTGGAGTGAGCTCAAGGTGAGGAGTCGAAGGATAGATAGAAGGTGGGGGAGGCCCATAAGAGGGGTATTGGGCCAGAGGATGACCCAAATTAGATTGGACATAGGCCGCCCCTTGAGGGCGAATAAAGTCAGCCGGACCAGCAAGGGCTTGTGGCATTGATGGAATGGGCCTATAAGACTCTGTCTGGGTAAATGATGGAAGAACGGTCTTCCCTTTATCAAGAACTTAGTGGGCTGAGCCAGAGGATTGGCCCGCCTCTAGACTGGAGAATCGAAGGACCTTGGGCTGAATTGGAGTGAGATCAATTGGAATGGGGGGAACCCTGGGCCCATCAACCCTGGACTGAGAGATGGAGGTAGTGAATAGACCCTGTGCAATCATGGGAGGTGGGGCACCGGAACCCTGCAAGGTCTGATCGAGGGCCTGAAGTTTGGTTGGATCCAACTGGGCCATCATCTGCAAGATGTGACTAGTAGGATTATTGGAGGAGAGGGAGGGTTGCGCACCTTCAATGAAGATAGAGGATGGAGGAGGGACGGACCCTTCTCTAGATGAAATTTGAACGACTCAAGATGGGTCCTCTAAGAGACCCTGGGGAAGGGATTCCTCGTCGGAACGGGGAAGATCGTAGGAAGACATGTTGGACTCGAGCAATGGATTGGAATAAGACGTGAAAGAGAAATTGCCCCTAGGAGATGAATCTAAGGAACGAAAGCAACTCCACATGCAACGAAGCACCTTGAAAAGCAAACAACACAAACAACCACAAATAAGTAACTAGACAAGATGACTCCAAACTTATGCAAATAAGAGAGGGATAATAAGCACCCAAGGACAACCAAGTTATAATGATGCACAAATTTTCCTTGTTTCTTCCTTTAGAACCTTAGTGATTTGAGTTTAAAATGTTCTCTCCAAAAATAGGTTCCTAATAGGGAGGATATTTGGAAACTTGGTTAATTCTAGGTGTGAGCTCTCCCTTACTTATGCAACCTAGACATGGGGTGGTGAGGGTACAATCGGCCCGGCATCCGTGTGGGAATCCACGGCTCGCGAGAACTTATGGAGGTCCCTGATGTGGTCACCTAGTCGACCCCAAAGAATATGGAGGTGAGAGGATTACACACCAAGGTAGGAATGTAACTATGATATGAAAGATGAATGACCCTATGTGCACCAGAGTGCATGCAATTTCTAGCCTAATAACTAGCAAACAATATGCAAATAATGATGTATGTATATGCCATAACAGAGGAGGAGACCAGATCGCACCCAAAAGTAATAATCACAGTCAAAAATTATGAAAATAACAGCAACCTCGGTGTGCGTACCTGTACTGGAGAAACGGTCATATGGGAGATCGCTAAGAGGATAAGACGGTCTATCGCTAGACCGCTTTTAAGCCAGAAACGGCCAGGGAGGAGACCGCCAGAGAACCAGAGAGCAGAAAACAATAGGAAATAAACGGGAAAACACGAGGGCAACTGGGAATTACTAAGAATAGTAGGTCAAAGAAAAACTCAGCACGATTGGCACTAGATGTCCCACCGTGATTGCCAAAAAATAAGGGTGTTGATGTTTTTTCTTATGAATGTGTGATGAGATGGGAATGGGGTGGTGGATGTGATTGTGATATGAAAGGTATGAAAGTGTGTGAACAAGTGGTGCACTAACTCAAGCAATCAACATAAAGTCTGAGCATGGGGGTATGTCATCAATACTGCAAAACAAATAAGGAAGAATAAAAACACACGTCGGGGCGTGGAGTAAAGGAATAAATAAAAATACACACCGTAGGTGTGGAACAACTAAAATAAAGAGGAAGCAAGCAATGTGATGAACAAGATGACAAACACCCAGATGATGGAAAGTGTGATCGCCACCAAGGCAAATATCACAATGAAACTACAACACGTACCTTGGAAAGAGTCGAGTGAAGTCACCCGCCATGGGAGAGAGAAAACCAGATACTGCAGTGACAAATGGTCTAACTGATGACCGCTAGAAGATAGCAAACGGTCCTACGATAGACCGACTGAGATCTGCAAACGGTCTAATGAATGGCTGCTAACGCATCCAGAACAAAAGCTTGGAACTTGTATCTCCACCCGTCCTGGCCGACTAGAAGAGCGGGGCCTCGTGCAATGAGTCCTGTAAACCTGCAAAAGAGTGTAAACACAGAGAAAAATGACCCAATTAGCCCTTGGGACTAATGTAATATCTATAATGCAATTAGACTAAAGTGCATAAAAGGAAGGGTGAATACCTGGGATATTGTGTTTTTTTAACCCCTGTGGGGCGTGGAAAAGATAGGAGGATGTTTAAAAAAACATGGTGTGAGTGCAGAGAATGTGGAAGAAGAAGAGGGAATATGCTATGATGATGCAAAGAGAAGGGGGAAAACTAAGAAAGAAAGGACTCAAAGACAACTAATGGAACTTAATACTCCCTCAACTAGAAGCCTTATGAAAGTAGAAACGACTTCTCCCTGGCTAGTATTCGCTCCAGAATGCAGCAGCACTTCATGGCAAACTCCAGAAATCTCCTCCTCAAGCCATGAAGTCAAGGGTTCTATTTATAGACCCTCAAACCCTAGGTTCGAATTGGAGGGATAATGACACGAAAATAGACCAGAAACCAGATAAATCTCAAAGATAATAATGTCAAGAGTCCATAGAAACAAACAGAAGGTTCTGAGAGCCTCTATCTAGAGAGAAATCAAGAGATCAAGGACTCTAGCTTGACCACGGCGAAGCATAGGAAGAACAGACAGAGGAGGACTATCTGTCTCCCCAAATAGTCTCGCGATAGACCGCAAGGCACAAGAAACGGTCTAGCGATAGACCGCTAAGCTTATTCGTCTAGAAAGAGATAAGATCAAAGAAACCCAGCAGGACTCTCTACCTCCTAGCGGCCTAGCAAAACACCGCCAACGCCCGCCAAACGGTCGTACGATAGACCGCTAGGCTAGTAGACATGGCAAAAGAGATAAAGGCTGATAAATCTCCAAGTTAATCCACAAGATAATCCTTATCAGCCCTTATCCAGGTCCAATAAGCTGAAATGTCAAAAATCAAAGTGTTAGTGCAGCGAAGAGTGATATAGAAGGGGGGGGGATGAATAGATCACTCCCAATTTGCAAAACTTCAGCGGAAACTCACTACTTCGAAATACAACCCTTCAGATATGGCTAAACAATACAGCTAACGCAGTGAGAAACTAAGACAGGATAATAAGGTGCGATTGGAAGAGGCCGTCCACACACAAACACAATGCCGAACAGAAGGAAAGCACAAACGATAATACCAAGTCACAGAGGAGACAAGAGATTTTAAGGTGGTTCGATTGTAGTCCACAATCTACATCCACCCCTCACTCCAACTGGAGTAAGGATTCCACTAGCCACTGCTAGAAAACTACAGACTCAGTCTGCGAACAATATGCTGCCACACAGCTTGAACAACCAAGGGAAACAAATCCCTCAACCAAACTCTGCTACCCACAGAGCTTGACACCTGGACCTGCTACCAGCAAGACTAGAACCGGAGATGGCTCTCCCTTCCTCCAACCCGGAGGGAACCTGCTAATGACAACCCGTCACTGGCAAAACTAGAGATCACATATCTCTCTTCCTCTGTAGCCCAGAGGGGAACCAGAGTAACTCTCCCTTCCTCCAAGCACCGGAGGGTAACAACTCGAAATCAGAGATATGGAGAAATAAAAGGAAAAATAGAAATGTAAACAAGACCAATCGATGAACACAAATCATTTCAGAAAAACCAAAATCAAATGTAGCTTCCGAAGAAGCAAATTAGACTTTTCTCTCTCACTCAGACTTTTCTCTCACAGCAATACTCTCAAATCTTTTCTCTCTATCTTCTTTCTAGAACGTGGAGGCTCTCTCTCTTTTCTTCTTCTGCTCAGGGATTTTGCTCTTCAGCTTTTTCTCTGATTCTGTCCATCTAATCGCAGAAGGCACCTTTTATATGGCATTCGACCTGACTTTCAGGCCTTCACATGAGTGGGTCTCGTTCCCTCCCTTTCCAGAGCATTCTCGGATCACGTGCCAGGCATCATCCTCGGTTCACGTGACCAATCATTGACCTGAATCATCTGCAGGTAGAGACAAGGAAATGTGATTAGTTAGTTTAGTCAGATATCAACGAATGTATATACATTAGAACAGGCAAATGAGCAAGTGTGTACACTGAGATAGTGTATAGACTTGTGATGAAAAGCAGCAATGTGTAGACTTGTGAAGCACAACTGTATGCACTGTATGGACTTCAATGTATAGGCGTCGATGTATAGACTTCGATGAGAACAATGCATGAAGGCATCGAATGTGTAGACTTAGAAACAGCAATTAAGCAAGTGTGTCAAATGAGAGAGTGTATACACTTGAAAACAGCATATAGGCAAGTATGAACAACTTGAGAGTGTATACACTTGACGGTGATATCGAGTGTATAGAGTTGAAGGATAACTGAGTGTATAGACTTAGTGATGTGTAGACTTCCCAAAGAGTTGGACGATGTACAGACTTGAACAAGTAAAGTCTGTACAGACTTGAAGGTTCACAGTGTGTAGACTTTGGCAAGCAACGTCAGTAAAGTTCCCAGTGTACAGACTTACTGAACTGAGCATCGGTAAAAGATATGAGGAATGTATAGACTTACTCAGTTCAGTTCAGAACGTAGGTAAAAGTCCCAATGTATAGACTTTACCTCGTGCAAGCTATAGTAAATGAGTGTATAGACTTAATGGTCTCCCTGGCTGTACAGACTTGATCACAGGCTGAACAGTCGAATGTATAGACTTGCTTACAGAGTGCACATGAAAGGCAATGTACAGACTTGAGATGAACAAAGCATGAACGAGTCTATCCAATGTATAGACTAGAAATCTTTAAACATATGGACAATGTATACACTTGCCCTTTGAGGAATGGTGTATAGACTCTGAACGTGAAGGCAGGCTGTATAGACTTGGAGACTATTGAAGCACTGTATAGACTTGGTAAACCTGAACCAATGTACATACTTGGAACGCCTGAAGACTAGTGTACAGACTTGGAATCAATGAAGGCGTTGGCTGTACAGACTTCGAATCAAGGCATGAATAGAGAATCAATGTCTAGACTTGGATGCCAAAGCCAATGTATAGACTTGTGCAGTGCAGCCAGTGTATGGACTTGTATAGTGACTAGAGGCTGTACAGACTTTGGGTCATGATGTGTGAGATGAGGGATAGTGTATTGACTTTGAAATGGCAGACGATGTATAGACTTGTGGTTCAACTGGATGTATAGACTTGGAAGATGGAAGACGATGTGTAGACTTTGAAATGAACGGGAGAATGTATAGACTTGACCCCTTGAAAGGATGTATACACTTCAGATGCAAGCTACAGTGCTGTTGTATGGACTTGAACTCAAGGAATGGCTGTACAGACTCCGAAGGCTTAGCGAAGGGTGTACAGACTTTGAATATTAAGTTCAATGTATGGACTTCTGGTGTAGACCAATGTACATACTTTGAATATGAAATTCAATGTATGGACTTGGAGAGTAAAGGAGGCGTCGACCCATCAGAGGTGGAGCGTCGACCCATTAGAGGTGGAGCGTCGACCCATCAGTGACCAGACTATGCAGACAGTGTGTAGACATGATCAAGTAGTGCATATTTATCTGGCAACCATATGAACTGCACAGTCCTACATGATGAAGCACGGATTATTCTAGAGATAGAAGATTGATTTATAGTGTGAGACATCATCAAAACCGTAGGGATGCAACAATCTCCCCCCTTTTGATGATGGCAACACTATGAATCAAGCAATATCAAAGCTTAACAAGAAATTAACGGCAGTTTCAACAATCAAAGCAAATTCAAGGCAAGTGAAAGCACAGCCAAATTAAGCACTACTGCAGAATCACTTCTTTCTCCAAAACCACTCCCTCTCAACTCCCCTACAACCCATTCTCAGATAAAGCCATCACATGAAAATACATGATCTACTGATATTGCAAACCCTCTCTCCCCCTTTGACATCAGCAAAAGGAAATGCAGAGCATATGAAAGTGCTGGAGACATGAAGAAGAAGTACAGTAACTTCTTAGTGCAGAAAGACACAAGCAAGTCTTAAGAAAATAAATGAGGTGCTAAACTCAAGTGAAGATTCTCCAACTCCAGTACACACTAGAGAAATAGAATGATAGAAAAGTTTATCAGCATACATAGAGTATGATTTAGAGCAGGTGTTAACAAGTATGGCCAGATATAGCTGAACTGTCAACAATCCAAAAAGACAGCAAGAGACAAAGTCAGAGAGGTGTTCTCAAGGTATTGAGGACAAGCAATCCATTAGTTGCAAAACAACAAGGAATTTTTTAGATGATTTTCAAGAAGATCAATGAGTAAGTTGGTGATTCACTCTTTTGACATTAGGGAGACACCTTGATTAGAGGCCTGAATCCCCAGTTACTCAGACTGAGTATCTCATTACTTCCTCCCTTTTTTTATTAAGGAACAGAGTTAGTAACTGTGGCTTTTGACATGAGGAAACACCTTGATTAGAGGCCAGAGTCCCCAGTTACTCACCAGCTAGCCACCATTGCTCTGTCATGTCTTTTTCATTCATTTTAAGTATTTGACACCTCATGACATAGGAGAAATATTCATTTCATTGATGAAGCTCCCAGTTTCTCAGTGAACAAAACATGTTTGTTTAGTTAAGCCCTTGTGTTGAAGACATGGAATGCTTGAAAACAATACCAGAAGGACTATTACTTGAAGTGAATCTTGAAGTCTAGATTTCAAGCTGATTGGGTCAGATATCAAGACATACAGGTTTTGGCCTGAACCAGAATCATTGACAATGTAGGAAGATATACTTTTTACAATTAATCCAGATCTCTGAAGGAATACCAGAAGAAAGATTCTAACTGGACTTTAGTATCACTGACTTATAGACTTAAGAATTAAGTGACATTCTGCTGTCTGAGAGAACCACACTAGATCTGTCATGAAAACCAGAAAAGACACACATCTGGTCAATCTTTTTGAATCTGTCAAAGAACACTTCCTCTCACAGCTCAACCAACTCCCCCTCACTCACAGCATTTCTGAAAGCTAACCAACTGTCATACAGAACTCCCCCTCACAAAAAGAACAGACTACACACTTAAGACAATTTGTATAAGCCTAATTCTCTTCTTAGTGTTGTGAATTTTTCATTATCCAGAGATTTAGTGAAGATGTCAGCAATCTGATTATCTGTGCCTACATGAATCAGTTCAAAATTATTTTTAGAAACCTCATCTCTTATGAAATGATGCCTTATCTCTATATGTTTGGTGTGTGAGTGTAAAACAGGATTTTTGGCAAGATTAATGGCACTGGTATTATCACAATAGATAGGTGTGCACCCCAGGTCTACTTGGTAGTCCTGAAGCTGGTGTTTAATCCAAATGACTTGTGTTCCACAACTCCTTGCAGCCACATATTCAGCTTCTGCAGTGGAGACGGCCACAGAATATTATTTCTTGGAACCCCAAGACACTAAACACCCACCCAAAAATTCACAATGACCACTAGTGCTTTTCCTGTCTAGTTTACAACCTGCATAATCAGCATCTGTGTATGCAACTAAGTCAAATGTGTGTGATGCAGGAAACCATAAACCAAGAGGATGAGTAGCTGACAAATATCTGAAAATTCTTTTCACTGCAGCTAAATGTAATTCAGTAGGTCTAGACTGATACCTTGCACACATTCCTACACTGAATTGTATATCAGGTCTAGAAGCTGTCAAGTATAGAAGTGATCCAATCATACCTCGATAGAGCTTGGCATTTACTTCTTTACCTATCTCATCTGGATCCAGTGAGGTATTGGTACCCATGGGTGTTGTAATGTGCTTCAGGTTTTCCATACCAAACCTCTTGAATAGTTCCATTGTGTATTTGGTCTGGTTGATGAAGCACCCATCCTCTAGCTGTTGTACCTGCAAGCCAAGGAAGTACTTTAGTTCACCAAACAAACTCATCTCAAATTCAGTAGACATCATTTTAGAGAATTCAACACATAGTTCATGCTTAGTTGATCCAAACATAATGTCGTCTACATATACCTAAAGTATGAGGAGATCTTTATTTGTACCCTTGGTAAATAAAGTTTGATCTACTTTACCTCTTTTGTAGCCCTTGCTGATCAGAAATTCAGTCAATCTTTCATACCATGCTCTTGGAGCCTGCTTTAGACCATACAAGACTTTGTTTAACCTGAAAACTTGGTCAAGTTGAGGAGAAAATTGAAATCTAGAGGGTTGTTCAACAAAAACCTCTTCTTTAATGACTCCATTTAAAAAGGCACTTTTAACATCCATTTGTTGGAGTTTTATGTTCTTTGAACATGCAAAAGCAAGCAACAATCTTATAGCTTCCATCCTAGCTACAGGTGCATAGGATTCATCAAAATCTACACCAAATTCCTGACAGTAGCCCTTGGCTACTAATCTAGCCTTATTCCTAGAAATGATTCCATCTTCATTCATTTTATTTTTGAACACCCACTTAGTTCCTATGATATTAACATTATCTGGTCTTGGAATAAGTTCCCAGACATTATTTCTTTCGAACTGGCCCAATTCCTCACTCATGGCATTGACCCAAGCTTGATCAGCCAAGGCCTCTTCAATTGATTTGGGTGCAATTTGTGAGACTAAAGCAATTAAGTCTTCATTATTCACATTCCTAAAATGAGACCTAGTCCGGAGAGGATCTTCAGGATTGCCTATGACATTAACTATCGGATGGTCTTTAAGAAATCTAACATTTATTGAGGACTCACCTACTTCTCTTGGTTCTTCCTGGTTGGGAGGATTTGTTGTTGCACTTGGCTGAGTGTTCTCTTCTTCTTGGTCTTCTAGGAATTCCCCATCATGATTGGAATCCCTGTCAAAATTTTCATTGTTAGAAACACCTTTCTTTTCACTAAAAATAATGTGTGGAGACTCTTCAACCTTTTTGTCTGTTATGTTAAAGACCCTATATGCCCTAGACACTTCTGAATATCCCAAAAATATTCCAGGGGAGCTTTTAGCTTCAAACTTGTCTAAATCTTTCTTGTCATTGTTGTGAATAAAATATTTTGCTCCAAAAATTTTGAAATGAAACAAGTTTGGTTTCTTACCTTTTAGAAGCTCATAGGGTGTTTTCTTGTGAATGTGTCTTACCATGGCCCTGTTGATTATGTAAGTTGTTGTATTGCCCCCTCTGCCCAAAACCTCCTTGGTAATTGACTTTCAATTAGCATGGTTCGGGCCATCTCCACCACAGTTCTATTTCTTCTCTCCACAATTCCATGCTGTTCAGGTGTCCTGGGAGAAGAAAATCTGTGTGTTAGTCCCTCTCTTTCACAAAGATCAGAAAACATGGAGTTTTCAAACTCACCTCCATGGTCAGATTGAATAGAACAGATCTTGTGTTTTTCTTCTTGTTTGACCTTATTGAAAAATAGATTAAACTTTTGAAATGCATCACTTTTATTTGCTAAGAAAAAGATCCATGAATATCTAGAGAAGTCATCTATGATGACATAGCCAAACCTGTTCCCATTAAGACTCTGAGTTCTAGTAGGACCGAAGATGTCCATATGGAGGAGTTCCATTGGTCTAGAGGACAATGGCTCAGATCTTAATTTGAAAGAATTCCTGGTCTGTTTGCCTAGAGCACATGCATCACATGATTTTGAAATAGAATTGAATTTTATTCTAGGCATGCCTCTCACTAAATCATGCTTGACCAATTTATTTAAAGTAGTAAAGCTAGCATGACCTAGACGTCTATGCCATTCAAAAGCATCATTTCCAGAATTGGCAGATAAACAAATATTAGATTCAGATTCCTCATCTAGGTCTACCATGTAGACATTATTAATCCTGTTGGCTACAAATTTAACCACATCAGAATTTATTTCAAAGATTTTGCATGAGTTATCATCAAACACAACCCTGTGACCCTTGTCACATAACTGACTAATGCTAATCAGGTTGTGTTGAAGACCTTCCACAAGTAGAACTTTTTCAATGGAGTTTGTGGAAGACTTACCTACTGTACCAACTCTAATAATCTTACCTTTGTTCTTTCCTCCAAACTTGACCAGACCCCCTACCTTCATCTCTATCTTGCTGAACTTGGATCGGTCACCTGTCATGTGCCTGGAGCAGCCACTGTCGAGGTATCACTTGTTGTCTTCAGCTGCCAGGCCGACCTACACAAATAACATCAAGCAGAGTGATTTGGAACCCAAGATGAGTTGGGTCCAAGGACATTATTCAAATCTCTAATCAAGTGTTTAGGAATCCAAATTTACTTCAGCATGGATTTCCCTGGCACCTTTATTTCTGGTTTATTGAAATTAAGTCCAGCTGGTCTGGAGAAGTAAGTTCTATTCCATTCATTAGGCTTGCCACTCCTAGGATATCTCCTGTTAGTTTGTTGATCAACAGATTTTTGAAGACGATGATCATTTCTCCAGTAGGTCCTCTTTGGACCCATCTGATTGTAGTAATTCCAGCTTTTCTTCTGATCCACTTGCTTGGTCCATTTACCATTTATGTTCTGATTGGTAGGCTTAGTGAAATTCTTCACATAATTCATTCCCATTTTAAATGGTTGACCAGCACTGTTTTTAGAACTTTCCTTCTGACCTTGAGTTCCCTTACTGCTGTTTGAGCTGGATGGTGTGTCCAGCTTTTCTTTTCCATTCTCTGGGCAGAAGGTAATGGTTTTGAATTGTAAGGGTCTTTTATTAGTTGGGTCATAGCCTAGGCCCTCCTTATTAAAATTAACCCTAGCCCCCAGTATAGCATCCAGACTAGATTTTCCTTGGACAAATTTTTCCAAAACTTTCTGTTTGTCTTCCAGCTCCTTTTGAAGGGACTCAGAATTTTTTAGAAGTTCACCATTGACTTTCTTAACAGCTTCATATTTTTCTGAGTTCACTCTACTTTCATTCAAGTTTTCTTCAATTCTTATTTTGAGTTCATTGAGGTGATTTTGACTTTCTTGGTTTTCTCCCTTGAGCTTATCATTTTCTCTTCTTAGTGAGATCATTTCTTCTAGTTGCTCTTTTAGTTTCTGATTTTCCTCACAGACCTGGGTTTGTTCTTCAACATTAGTATTAAATTTTCTTTTCAGAACCCTATGCTCTTTACTAAGAGAATTGAATTTATCTAATAACTCAGCATAAGCATCTTCCCATTCATCAATCGTAAAATTTTCAAAAACATTGGTTACCTCCTCTTCACTGTTTGCCATAAGGCAAATTCCTTCTTCATGCTCCTCTGAGGAAGTATCTTCGGGATCTTCTTCCTCCTCGCTCCATGTGCAGACCATCGCCTGTGGCTTCTTCTTCTTCTGCACTTTTGTGTTCTTCTTCTGGAAGTAGGGACCCTTCTTCTGAAGATCTGGGCATTCACCTTTCATGTGTCCCTGTTTGTTACAATGATAACAAGTCAGTCTCTTAGGATTTCTATCCCTATGATTGGTAGATTCAACATTCTTGTTAAAGGAGTATGGATTTTTCCTCATAAAGGTCTTCCCCTTTCTCCTTAAAAATTTACTAAACTGACGAGCGAGCATTGCCTGCTCCTTCTTGTCGAGATCTGAGAAACCATCAGACTCACCGCTACTGCTGCTGCTGCTGCTACTGTTACTCTTGTTGCGGGATGCCTTGAGAGCTACATTCTTAGCCTTCCTATCACTTCCTTCACCACCTCCTTTGAAATTCATCTCATAGGTCATGAGGGATCCTATGAGTTCATTCACTGTCAAGGTCGTCAGATCTTTTGACTCTTCAATCACGATGGCCTTAGTGTGCCATGCTGGGGATAAGGATCTAAGAATTTTCCTGACTATGTCTGCCTCAGCTAGATCCTTTCCTAGCCCCTTAAGTGTGTTTGTGATCAAGGACAACCTGGCATACATTTCGGTAATATTCTCCTCTGCATTCATCCTAAACAGTTCATACTTAGAGGTGTAGAGGTTTACCTTCGAGGCTTTCACTTGAGCTGTACCTTCGTAGATTAATTACAGCTCATCCCACATTCGCTTGGCAGTCCTGTAGGCAGATATATGGGCATATTCCTCGGGGTGAACAGCACACTGGATGATGTTCAGCGCCGTCTAGTTGAGTGAAGATAGCTTGACATGGTCATCTGTCCACGCGTCCTCGTTCAGTGGCAGACCATACGGGCCAACAATGATTACCCTCCACAGCTTGTGGCTCTGTGCTCTGATAAACACTTCCATCATGTTCTTCCAAAAGAGATAATTATTATCATAAAAAATGGAGGGCGACTAATGGATTGACCTTCAGCCATGAAGCTTCTAGGACCATTAGCATTTCCCTGACCGTTCGTCCACATGATGTAAACCTGCTCTGATACCAAATGTTAGCGCAGCGAAGAATGATATAGAAGGGGGGGATGAATAGATCACTCCTAATTTGCAAAACTTCAGCGGAAACTCACTACTTCGAAATACAACCCTTCAGATATGGCTAAACAATGCAGCTAACGCAGTGAGAAACTAAGACAGGATAATAAGGTGCGATTGGAAGAGGCCGTCCACACACAAACACAATGCCGAACAGAAGGAAAGCACAAACGATAATACCAAGCCACAGAGGAGACAAGAGATTTTAAGGTGGTTTGATTGTAGTCTACAATCTACATCCACCCCTCACTCCAACTAGAGTAAGGATTCCACTAGCCACTGCTAGAAAATTGCAGACTCAGTCTGCGAACAATATGCTGCCACACAGCTTGAACAACCAAGGGAAACAAATCCCTCAACCAAACTCTGCTACCCACATAACTTGACACCTGGACGTGCTATCCGCAAGACCAGAACTGGAGATGGCTCTCCCTTCCTCCAACCCGGAGGGAACCTGCTAATGACAACCCGTAACTGGCAAAACTAGAGATCACAGATCTCTCTTCCTCTGCAGCCCAGAGGGGAACCGGAGTAACTCTCCCTTCCTCCAAGCACCAGAGGGTAACAACTCGAAATCAGAGATACGAAGAAATAAAAGGAAAAACAGAAATGTAAACAAGACCAATCGATGAACACAAATCGTTTCAGAAAAACCAAAATCAAATGTAGCTTCCGAAGAAGCAAATTGGACTCTTCTCTCTCACTCAGACTTTTCTCTCACAGCAATACTCTCAAATCTTTTCTCTCCATCTTCTTTCTGGAACGTGGAGGCTCTCTCTCTTTTCTTCTTCTGCTCAGGGATTTTTCTCTTCAGCTTTTTCTCCGATTCTATCCATCTAATCGCAGAAGACACCTTTTATATGGCATTCGACCTGACTTTCAGGCCTTCACACGAGTGGGTCTCTTTCCCTCCCTTTCCAGAGCATTCTCGGATCACGTGTCAGGCATCATCCTCGGTTCACGTGCCCAATCATTGACCTGAATCATCTACAGGTAGAGACAAGGAAATGTGATTAGTTAGTTCAGTCAGATATCAACGAATGTATATACATTAGAACAGGCAAATGAGCAAGTGTGTACACTGAGACAGTGTATAGACTTGTGATGAAAAGCAGCAATGTGTAGACTTGTGAAGCACAACTGTATGCACTGTATGGACTTCAATGTATAGACGTCGATGTATAGACTTCGATGAGAACAATGCATGAAGGCATCGAATGTGTAGACTTAGAAACAACAATTAAGTAAGTGTGTCAAATGAGAGAGTGTATACACTTGAAAACAGCATATAGGCAAGTATGAACAACTTGAGAGTGTATACACTTGACGGTGATATCGAGTGTATAGAGTTGAAGGATAACTGAGTGTATAGACTTAGTGATGTGTAGACTTCCCAAAGAGCTGGATGATGTACAGACTTGAACAAGTAAAGTATGTACAGACTTGAAGGTTCACAGTGTGTAGACTTTGGCAAGGCAACGTCAGTAAAGTTCCTAGTGTACAGACTTACAGAACTGAGCGCAGGTAAAAGATATGAGGAATGTATAGACTTACTCAGTTCAGTTCAAAACGTAGGTAAAAGTCCCAATGTATAGACTTTACCTCGTGCAAGTTACAGTAAATGAGTGTATAGACTTAATGGTCTCCCTGGCTGTATAGACTTGATCACAGGCTGAACAGTCGAATGTATAGACTTGCTTAAAGAGTGCACATGAAAGGCAGTGTACAAACTTGAGATGAACAAAGCATGAATGAGTCTATCCAATGTATAGACTAGAAACCTTCGAACATATGGACAATGTATACACTTGGCCTTTGAGGAATGGTGTATAGACTCTGAACGTGAAGGCAGGCTGTATAGACTTGGAGACTATTGAAGCACTATATAGACTTGGTAAACCTGAACCAATGTACATACTTGGAATGCCTGAAGACCAGTGTATAGACTTGGAATCAATGAAGGCGTTGGCTGTACAGACTTCGAATCAAGGCATGAATAGAGAATCAATGTCTAGACTTGGATGCTCAAGCCAATGTATAGACTTGTGCAGTGCAGCCAGTGTATGAACTTGTACAGTGACTAGAGGCTGTACAGACTTTGGGTCATGATGTGTGAGACGAGGGACAGTGTATTGACTTTGAAATGGCAGACGATGTATAGACTTGTGGTTCAACTGGATGTATAGACTTGGAAGATGGAAGACGATGTGTAGACTTTGAAATGAATGGGAGAATGTATAGACTTGACCCCTTGAAAGGATGTATACACTTCAGATGCAAGCTATAGTGCCGTTATATGGACTTGAACTCAAGGAATGGCTGTACAGACTCTAAAGGCTTAGCGGAGGGTGTACAGACTTTGAATATTAAGTTCAATGTACGGACTTCAGGTGAAGACCAATGTACATACTTTGAATATGAAATTCAATGTATGGACTTGGAGAGTAAAGGAGGCGTCGACCCACCAGAGGTGGAGCGTCGACCCATCAGTGACCAGACTATGCAGATAGTGTGTAGACATGATCAAGTAGTGCATATTTATCTGACAACCATATGAACTGCACAGTCCTACATGATGAAGCATGAATTATTCTAGAGATAGAAGATTGATTTATAGTGTGAGACATCATCAAAACCGTAGGGATGCAACACAAAGGAGCTAGGCCCAACCAGGGAGAATAACCCATAAAATAAGTCCAAAATTGACCCAAAATGACCCAATAAGCGGTGAACAACTCGGGACATCATAAAATATAGATAAGAAGATGACCAAATTCATTGGTCATAAAATGGGTGTTGGAGAGGGGGATTTCCGCAGCCCACCACCAAGGCGGCCCAACAAGACCTACAAGGTCCAACCGGGCGAGCCCCACCCAAGTGATAGCCCACAGGGCCCACTTTGGGAGAAAAGCCCAATAAATAAAAACTCGAGGAACCAACTCTCCCCGGCGGCCTTTTAGGCTCGGAGGGTCCGAGACAACGGTCAGGTCGCATGAAAGGTCCGGTCTAAAGCCCACTCTCCGACCGAGAGAAAGAGGCTCCAGCCGACCCATCCGACCCCACCTTCGCCGGGCCATGCCTATCGCTCGGACACGAGCTAGCATCCCCGTAGCTCGGTGAGACCGCTTGATTACCTGCAGGTGCGGCCGTTCAGAGTCCTCCGGCAGCGGGAGAGTCATGGGAGCTGCCGAACTCCAAGGGGATAACGCCCCCACAATCCGGCCATGAAAGCCCCCGATGAAGACGTAACTCCCGCCGGGAAGCCCTCAGCTCACCGGACTCTTAAAAGGCGATGCACTATTTAAGTAAGGGAGACCCTCCGGAAGATGGTAAGATGAACTAGCCCTTCACATACCCTAAGCTCCTGGGCACGATTCGCTTCACCCTTGGTGGAGAGGATTCTCGCGCATCAGCTCTCTCCTCCCCTCATTATCGCTTCCACCATCGCTCTACTGACTTAGCCATCGGAGGGTTTTCCCCCAGGGAGATCCCCTGGGCCCTCTGATACGTTTCCCTCCTCTTGCAGATTCATCTTCTGGTGATCCACAGCCCGCTCAGGACCCAGCGCGAGATACCGCCTCTTCATCTGGCGCCGTCTGTGGGAAACGCACGAAGAGTCAAGATGGTGCGAAAAAGCTCAGGGAGGAGATCCGCCGGCGGGGCAGGTAAGGCTGTGGCAGTGGCGGGAGACGTCCCCCCTAGGGTCTCGCAGAGCCCCCCCTCCAACGCCAGCGTCCCCGCCAACAGGCCACCACCCCCCCCGGCGGAGACAGGGGCACCCCTCGACGGCGGCGCCAACGCCTTCCAAGCCCTCAACGAGAAGATGGACGTCCTCGTAGAGCTCATGAGGGCCCAGGCGGCCCGAGACGCAAGGTCCCGCGCCCCGTCAGGAAGTCACCCTCGAAGGAGTGCAACGTAGCACACCGCCGGAGGCCGCTTCACCCTCCGCGGCCGACAGCTCCTCCGCAACGACGTCGGAGGACCCTCGCAAGCTCCGCATGCGGAGAAAGAGGCTTCCTCCACGCCGAGGAAAGGGAAGCAGGGGGCGAAGCCGCCGCACCCGGGCACCAGTGCTCCGGGAGATCGCCATGACGCCCCCCCCAGCCCCACGGCACGGCCACAGCCGGAGCTGTCTCTCCGACTACGAGATTTTGAAAGACGGTTCGCAGAGCAAGAGCGCGCTCTCCGCGCCCTGCAGAAGACCTCTTTCCTGGAGGACGAGGAAAAATCCCCTTTCTCCGAGTACATCTTGAAGGAAGAGGTCTCTCCTAGAGCCTCCATCCCAACCTTCAAGCTCTACGACGGCCAGGGCGACCCAGCCGACCACTACGACAGCTTCGACGCCCTGGTGACCCTGCATGGAACGCCGGATCCCATCAAATGCCGAGCCTTCGCGGCCACCCTGGTCCAGGGCGCTCAGGCATGGTTCTGAGCCCTCGCCCCGGGGTCCATCCGAGACTTCAGGCAGTTCGGGCGAATTTTCAAGGAGAGCTTCGCCGGTAGCGCCCCCCCAAGGTCAGTAGCAGGGCTCCTGGCTCTCAAACAGGCGCAAGGGGAGAGGCTCCGGACTTACGTCCACTGATTTAAATCGGAAGCCCTTAGGATCCCCCGCCTGGATGTGGCCTCAGCCACAACCGCACTGACCGGGGGCACCCGGGACGAGAATCGCCGCCGCGAGCTTGTCCTCCACCCTCCCTCGACCCTTGCCGAGCTAGTGACTCTGGCACTGCGCCACGCCGAGTGCGAAGAGGTACTCAGCGCCTGCCGAGACACAACCGGCTCGGGTCGGGAGGGGGACAAAAAGCGGACCTCCGAGCCAAACCCTGGCTCGAGTAAGAAGCGCGATCGAGAAGAAGAGCGCAAGAGAAAGTACGAGCGGTATACCCCCTTGACCGCACCAGTCTACGAGGTCTATGAAGACATCAAAGACTCAGGACTTCTCCGCCAGCCCGAGCCGATGAGGTCGAAGAACCGCAAGCGGGACAGGCATTGCCTGTTCCACGGTGACCACGGGCAACACACCGGAGATTGCCATCAGCTCCAGGACGAGATCGAGCGCCTCATCCGTCTGGGGCATCTAGCCCGGTTCACAACCGGGCACAAAGAAGATCGAGACGCCGCAGAGGAGATCGACAACGCCCCCCGAGGGGTCCACATCAACGTCATCTCCGGAGGAGCGGCATCGGGAGGCGACACCAGCCGAGGAAGGAAACGTCATGCTGAGCGGGCCAGCCGAGCCTTAGAGCCCCCCAAAGGCCCGCCAATGGAGCCCCAGGTCATAGTCTTCTCCGACCAAGACCTGGAAGGGATGAGCACCCCGCATGACGATGCCCTCGTTATCTCAGCCATGATAAATCACTGTAATGTAGACAGGATTTTGGTTGATAATGGGAGCGCCCCCGATGTATTATCTTATGACTGTTTTCTCAAGATGGGGGAAGACCCATCCAAGCTCCGCCCGATCCGAACACCCCTTTGCGGGTTTAATGGCCTGGCCACCTACCCCGAGGGAGCCCTAAGCCTGCCGGTCACTATCGGCACCCCACCCAAAACCGTTACGGTCATAGTGGACTTCATAGTGATTAAAGGTATGATAGCGTACAACGCCATTTTCGGCCGAAAAATTCTCAGCCGAATAAAGGCCGTACCATCTACCTATCACCAAAAAATGAAGTTTCCCACCAAAAACGGGTTGGGGGAAGTCCGAGGTAACCAGGCCACGGCTAGAAGGTGCTACAATATCTCGGTGGAAGCCTCAAGGCCGGACGGGAAGGATAAGGGCCCCAGGGGAGTCGAAGGAAAAACCGTAACTGCCGAGCCCGGTGGCGAATTATTAACGGTATTCCTTGGAGTGAGGATCGGTTCTGACCTACCACCGAAGGAACAGCAGCAATACAAGGAGTTTCTTTCTGGGTACGTCCGGGTCTTCGCTTGGTCCGACGATCAACTCCCTGGTATACCAGAGGAAACTGTGATGCACAAGCTTAACCTCGACGCCACCGTGAGGCCCGTACAGCAGCGGAGGAGGAAGCATGCGCCCGAGAAACAGGCGATCATCAAGGCGCAGGTCACCAAGGGACAAGCGACTGGTCTTTTCAGACCGGTCCTGTACCCAACGTGGCTAGCCAACGTCGTCCTGGTGCCGAAGACCACCGGCAAGTGGCGAATGTGCGTAGACTTCACCGATCTGAGCAAGGCCACCCCCAAGGACTGCTATCCGCTGCCGAGCATCGACCAACTGGTTGACTCAACCTCGGGCAACGAGATACTCAGTTTCCTGGATGCCTATTCGGGTTATCATCAGATCCGAATGAGCCCTGAAGATGTCGAGAAGACCGCCTTCATCACCGACTACGGCATGTACTGCTACACCCGGATGCCTTTCGGATTGAAGAATACTGGAGCCACATACCAGCGACTGGTCAACCATATGTTCGAGGGACAGTTAGGTCGAAACGTCGAGGCCTACATCGACGACATGCTTGTCAAGACCCCGAGGGTCCAAGACCACCTCACCGACCTGGCCGAGACTTTCGGCACCCTCATGAAGTACAGCATGAAGCTCAACCCCGCCAAGTGTGCCTTCGGAATAAGATCCGGGAAGTTCCTGGGTTTCCTGGTCACTCAGCGGGGGATCGAAGCAAACCCTGACAAGGTCCAGGCCATCCTGGACATGCGCCCGCCCACGTGCATCAAAGACGTCCAGCGTCTGACGGGGCGTGTTGCCGCTCTCAGTCGTTTCCTGTCCCGTGCGGCCGAACGATGCTTGCCCTTCTTCAAGCTAATGAGGGGGCCTAAAATAGCGTCTGCTACGTTCGTATGGGATGGGGAATGCCAGACAGCGTTCACCGAGCTCAAAGAGCTCCTAGCTTCACCCCCGGTGCTCTCCAAGCCCGTTGCAGGCGAGGTTTTGCTGCTCTATCTCTCGGCGACGCCATCAACGGTCAGCTCGGTCCTAGTCAGGAATGACTCGGGAGTCGAGAGGCCGGTCTACTACACCAGCAAGGTGCTCGGCGAGGCCGAGCGGAGGTACCCCGCAACCGAGAAACTCGTGCTAGCGTTGGTTACCTCCGCAAAGCGCCTCCGACCCTACTTCCAGGGACATCCCATCACCGTGCTGACCGGCGAGCCACTGAAGAAGATTCTGGCCCACCCCGAGGCCTCGGGGTGACTCGTCAAATGGGCCATCATGCTCGGGGCATACGACATCTCGTATCGGCCACGATCAGCTATCAAGGGGCAAGCGCTCGCCGACTTCATCGCCAAGAGCACCGTTCCGGTCGAGGACAAGCCTCCGACAGCAACCGGGCCAACCTGGGAGCTGTTCGTCGATGGATCGTCCAACTCGGTTGGCAGCGGCGCAGGGATCCTCCTAAGGTCCCCCGAAGGAATAGAGTTGCAGTACGCCCTAAAGTTCAGCTTTCCGGCGTCCAACAATGCTTCCGAGTACGAGGCCCTTATCTCGGGGGCCCGCATGGCCCGACGGTTGGGGGCTGAGCGAGTCAGGATCCACACCGACTCCCAGCTGGTCGCAAGCCAGGTCAGCGGTGAGTACGAAGCTCGGGAGGCACCTATGATCAAATACCTCCAGTTGGTCCGGAGCCTGGCCCAGCAGTTCGTGGAGTTCGAGGTAGTCCGAATAGCTCGGGAGCAAAACTCTCGGGCGGACGCCCTCTCCCGACTGGCCTCCTCCCTAGACCCGGAAGGCACACGATCGGTCCTCCTAGAAGAGCTAGAGCGCCCGAGCATAGACTCGGAGCTCCTCGCCATTGACTCGGCCACTCTCGACTACTGGCGCTCCCCCTACCTCTCCTGGCTACGAGACTCCCAGGAACCCTCTGACTCTCGAGAAGCCCGCCGGATGAAGTACCAAGCTCGGCGCTTCGTCATCCTCGACAGCGCCCTCTACCGAAGATCGTTCTCTGGGCCCCTTCTGAAGTGCCTCGGCCCCGACGAAGCGAGCCAAGCTATTGAGGAGATTCATCGAGGCCTGTGCGGAGCACATTCAGGAGGTCGGTCGCTGGCCAGAATCCTGCTAAGGCAAGGATACTGGTGGCCGACCCTCCAGCGCGACTGCACGGCTTACATACAACATTGTGACCGTTGCCAGCGGTTCGACCATTTGGTCCACCAGCCGGCCACGGAACTTGTCACCCTTACCGAGCCCTACCCTTTCGCTCGGTGGGGGATCGACATCCTTGGGCCGTTCCCAACGGCTCAATCCCAGAAGAAGTTCATCATCGTCGCCATCGACTACTTCACCAAGTGGATCGAGGCTGAAGCAACAGCGAGGATCACCGAGACAGTCGTCTGGGGTTTCGTATGGAAATCGATCATTTGTCGCTTCGGCGTCCCCTGAGTTATAGTGAGCGATAACGGACGGCAATTCGACTCTCGATACTTTCGAGATAGATGCGCCGACCTAAATATCCGCAACCACTTCACTTCGGTCGCCCACCCTCAGGCCAATGGGCTGGTTGAAAATGCCAACAAGACAATCTTGAAAGGCATAAAAACCAGACTCGGCAAGGCTAAGGGTAGCTAGCTCGAGGAACTGCCTAGTGTACTATGGTCGCACCGAACGACCCCCAGAACGGCAACCGGTGAGACCCCTTTTCAACTGGTATATGGCACCGAAGCCGTCGTTCCATTGGAAATCGCCAATCCGTCTCTCCGAGTGATCAGCTTTGTGCCCGAGGCAAACGAGCAGAAGCTGCTCGAGAACCTCGACTTGGCAGACGAACTTCGAGAGATCGCGAACGTCCGAGCTACGGAGTACCAGCGCCGCCTCACTCGGTACTACAACGCCAGGGTCCAAAGCAGACAATTCCGACCAGGGGACTTCGTCCTCAGGAAGGCAGAAGCCTCTCGACCACTAGAGGCGGCGGGCAAGCTATCCCCCAACTGGGAAGGCCCCTACCGAGTGATCGAGACGCTCAGGAAAGGTGCGTACAGGTTAGCCACAATGGAAGGGGAACCCATTCCCCGGACATGGAACGCAACCACACTACGCAGATTTTATTTCTGAATACTGTATCAACAAATTGGGTAAAATAAACCCCCTTATCTTTCGCATTCATTCAAGATAACTGTTGGTACATTAGAAAGGCAACTGCCATTGCATTACATAACAAAAAGTGAAAATCCATCTGGCACCGCAGCAAACGGCCATCGCCCGGTCGACCCGGTCTTGACCTTCTCGCATCCAGCCACTGACTCTACCTCGCGTAGAAACTGGCTCGGACAAGAGATGGTCGACCCAGTTGGCTCGGGTGGTCCGTGACAAAGGTGACAGAGGGACGGCAAGGAGAAGGCCACCTTTCACGCAAGGAAGGCTACCTTCCAAGTTGGCAACAACCTGGAAAAAGGGCACGCCGTGAAGGTCCCCATTCTTCCAAACTGCCAACTCTTTGGAGGCGAACAGAAAGCAAGCAGCCCCCGAAGAGTGAAAGAAATGAAGAACAAAAGAGAGAGAAAGAGGCAGCGCACGGGGGTAAGGAAGGGACTGGAGCCGCCTCCTCCCCTCCCACGGAGGGGAATGGCGGCCGGCATCCCTAACTCCCCCATCCGCCCTCCATCTCGGCGTCCGCCCGGAAGCCTCGCCGGAGCCAAGAGGAGGAAAACGGCGTGCCCCAGCACGTCGAGGCCCTCTACCGATCCGCGCGGCGACCGTCGGACCCGTCTCATGCACGCGCGGCGACCGTGGGACCCGACCGATATTCCAGGACATCTGGAACCGGCCGCTCCCCGTCGTCTGCAGCATCACCTTCTGAAGGGTCCTCCATGCTCCGATCGCGGTGGCGCAACGCAAAGCGAAGACGAGGGAATAAGAGCAGACCGCCGGCGAAAGTCCTAAGTGTTAAGAGAGAAGGAGCACCCTTCGGTCCTTTTTATAGGCCAAGGGAGGCCACGCGCCTTAAAAGACTCCCCCCTCGAAAACACGCTACAGGACCTCCCTGGAAGGTCACCTCGAAATCCCTGCCCCCCGCCCTAGCGGGATTCGCGAAGCACCTCGCCTTTCAAAGCATGGTAATACGGAAGGACGCCCGCCAGAAGTCTCCCGAATCGACATGCGAAAATGGCGCAAAAAATATCGGCACTTTCCAACTGCCACGATACGCCAACCAAATCACAGCAAAGATAGCGATCAAATAAAGTAAGTTATTTATTGCCTCCCATAAAAGCCTCTTACAACGAGGAAGACAGACAAAAAGGAGAAGGGGCAAAATAAAGTTACATCAGGCCTCGGGCCCACTTTGAAGCTCGGGAACAGCAGTAGGGGACGCGTCACCCCCGGTACCCTCGGCGACGGCCGGCCCAGACACTGACCTCGCCTGTGCGAGAACTGTCCCGGTCGCGAGCCCTCCCGAGGCCTCCGGAGTTGGTGACCCCGCAGGGGGCGACTCCTCCGGTGCCTCCCCGGCCGAAGATGAGGAGCTGGAATCTGACTCGTCCGAGTCATAACGCTGGCCGTAAGGAAAGTCACCTCCGGCCAGGTGCTCATTAGCATAGTTCATCGCTCGGCGATAGCCCTGCTTGAACCCCTTTCGAGCACCCCGGCGGAGAGCTACCTCGTAGTAGGGTAGGGCGGCTGCAATCAGGTCGGCCGAGTAAGCTTCCGACCCTTTATAGCGGTCGATCGCCTCCGCCTCGACCTGCCCGTCCCGAGCCCGCTCCGCCTCGGCCGCACGCTCTTCCGCCCTCACCAGACGCTCCTCCAGCTCGGTCATCCTCCGCTCGGCCTCGGTCACCCGACCCTCCGCCCGGGCTCGGTCCGCCTCGGCCTCAGCACGAAGGCGCTCCGCGTCCTCCACCCGATCCTGCAGCTCGGCACGCTCACGCTCCCAGAGGCCGTCCAGCTCGACGTGGCGTTGACGCTCATCTTCTAGACGTTTGCTCTTCCTCTCGAGCGATTCTTGGGCCCTTGTCAGCTACTCGGCCAGTACCTCGGCTTCCCGTTGGCTCGACCGCGCCAACTCCCTGAGAGCAAGGAACTCCCGCCGGAGCCCCTCGTGCTCCCCCTCGAGCCGAGCTAGTTTCCTCTCGCATCCACCGAGGGTCCAGGCGAGCTTCGACCGCTCCGCCTCCGTCCGGGCGTGCGCCTCTGCCATCACGGCCGTTGTCCGAGCTATAACCAGGCCGCCCTCTATCAGGATGTCAAGGACCCCGACAGGAGTGCTGCGCTTTTCTCCTCCCCTCGTCCTATCGGCGATCGACCGGCAGATCCGGTACAGATCACCCGAGACACCGAGACTGACCAGAGCTTCCGGCAAAGGGGACCGCTCCACCCTGGGCGCCCCGTCAGAAGGCCCTGTTGTGGCAGCAGAACTAACCGCCTCGATCACCACGGTCGGTTGGGGTTGCAACGCCTCCCCGGGCGAACCCCCACCCTCGACCGGCGCCGCGGGATCAACGGCACCAGAAACTGCCGGCACTTGGGGTTGCACACACCCCCATCTGCACCGACCGAACTCTCGGTCCCAGCACCGGCCACGCCAGTATCGGCCCCTTCTGTCCCTACAGAGGGGAGAGCCGACCCATCACCTCCCTCTGCGGGGCCCCTGGTCTCCTCGGCCCCCTCTCGCTCGGTAGATGGGAGAGCGAGCCCAGAAGGGTCGGCCCCATCCTGCCCCCGAGAGGGGAGCGCCGCCGAGCCAGAGTCGCCCCCGACGGCGGTAGGAAGACCGGCTTTCCTGGCCCTCTTCCTGGCCTTCGCGGCCTCCCGCAGTTTCCCCACCAGGGGATCCTTGCGCTTCAGGCCGGTCGACCGAGAAGTCCCCTCGGGGGCCGCCCCTTGGCCCTTATCTCGGGCATGAGCGCGACCCACCGAGACATCAGGTTCGTCGGCTGCCGAGTCTTCTCCCAGATCGATGACCTCGGCCGCCTCCTCCAGAGGCTCCCGCCTCACTTCTGCAGCAAGAAGAAGCCCCGGTCAGGAGGAGGAAAAAAGGGTTACCACCCCAGAAGAAGAACCTCAAAGAGCCGTAACTGACGCCGTCAACCGCGGGAGAAGACACCGCTCGATGTTCTCCGGTGTCACTAGCTCCTCGGTCGATTGGCGATTCTCCAACAGACGGGCAGCCTGCTGCTCCACGTGGGGAGGAAACTCCTCCTGGCGAGGGGGCAGATTCGGGTGAAAATTGGGCGAGGTCCGGCATCTCCAGATCTCGTCCGTCGCCATCGCCTTCACCCAGAAGAACTGAGTCTTCCACCCCTTGTGCGAGGAGTCCTTCGCCGCAAGCGCGATGCAGCTCCTATTCCTCCGCGCCTGGATGAAGTAAAAACATTTTCCCGCCGATGGATGCGCCTTCAACTCGAAGAAGAAGTGGAAAAGGTCCAGAGACGGGAAGATGCCGCGCTGGTGGCACAAAATCCCGAGGGCCGAAAGAAGAAGATAGGAGTTGGCCACCAACTGGATAGGCGCCAACCGAAAAAAAGTGAGCAGCTGCAGCACGTAAGGATCGAAAGGAAGCCGGAATCCACTCTTCCAGGCCAAAAGAAAGGTGCAAATGTGCCCATTGCGGTCGTCCAGACTCGTCTCGTACGGAGTGGCGGCAGCAAAGCTATAGCGGAGAGGCAGACGGAAACGATGCTCCAGCCTCCGCTCCTCCGCTTCTCCCAACTCGCTATAGTTGGGGACGGGATCGCGCCTCACGGGCACAAGCTCCGGACTCTGATCCGCCATCGGATCTGGAGAAGATCCCTCGTACGAGCTTGAAGACTCCGGGGGAGAAGGAAGCTGCCGAACCGCCTCCGCGGTTATCCTCGCCAACTCTTCAAACGTCGCCGCAAGGTTCCGTGTCTCTGCTGTGCTATGACGGCGCATCAAGAAGCAAGGAAAGCCTAAAACCCTGGAAGCCTAGAACGATGAACAGCGCCCCCTATAAACCCCTGAGGGTGGCGGCGCACCATTCCGTGCTCCGAGAAAAGGGGGGCCCTTCGTTTCAAATCCGTCAGGATCATCATTACGGGCCTCGGCAACCGCTATAAGCGGCTACATAACGCCAACGGAATTCCACCCACCTGAGCCACGCCGGTCCAAAGCCTCGAAAAACTACTCATTCGAGCCTCCTTTGGCTCGGGAGTAGGAGGGGGACAAGTGGAGAGGGGGATTTCCGCAGCCCACCACCAAGGCGGCCCAACAAGACCTACAAGGTCCAACCGGGCGAGCCCCACCCAAGTGATAGCCCACAGGGCCCACTTTGGGAGAAAAGCCCAATAAATAAAGACTCGAGGAACCAACTCTCCCCGGCGGCCTTCTAGGCTCGGAGGGTCCGAGACAACGGTCAGGTCGCATGAAAGGTCCGGTCTAAAGCCCACTCTCCGACCGAGAGAAAGAGGCTCCAGCCGACCCATCCGACCCCACCTTCGCCGGGCCATGCCTATCGCTCGGACACGAGCTAGCATCCCCGTAGCTCGGTGAGACCGCTTGATTACCTGCAGGTGCGGCCGTTCAGAGTCCTCCGGCAGCGGGAGAGTCATGGGAGCTGCCGAACTCCAAGGGGATAACGCCCCCACGATCCGGCCATGAAAGCCCCCGATGAAGACGTAACTCCCGCCGGGAAGCCCTCAGCTCACCTGACTCTTAAAAGGTGATGCACTATTTAAGTAAGGGAGACCCTCCGGAAGATGGTAAGATGAACTAGCCCTTCACATACCCTAAGCTGCTGGGCACGATTCGCTTCACCCTTGGTGGAGAGGATTCTCACGCATCAGCTCTCTCCTCCCCTCATTATCGCTTCCACCATCGCTCTACTGACTTAGCCATCGGAGGGTTTTCCCCCAGGGAGATCCCCTGGGCCCTCTGATACGTTTCCCTCCTCTTGCAGATTCATCTTCTGGTGATCCACAGCCCGCTCAGGACCCAGCGCGAGATCCCGCCTCTTCAGGTGTCAACAATGCTGTCGGAATTCCTCCGTGGCATAATATCCTTTTAAGTCATTCTTGGACTCACATGTTCATTTTGGTGCGTTCTTACCTTGGTTTTGTTGCCATGAAACTATTGTTTGAATTTGATATTATTGGCTGACTTTTTTGTTATATCTCGTGGAAGTAGCTTGATTTATAACTTGAAGATGTAAGGGCGGGCACGGACGATGTCCAAGAAATTCAGTCTAGTCCCCTCGGTAGATGATCGGAAACATACTATTAACCATGGGGTATGATGATTACTGGTGTCGTATTGCGCTAGGAGTACTTTTTTTATAAACGGGTGAAATCCACGAGGCAATCTCATGAAATTATACTTGCTTGTTACATGACTTTCTAGTGCATAGCCTTTTCAAGGCTATGAAAAAGTATATTCTCGTTACATGATAGTACATTCTCATTATCGAAAGGCCATACTATAATCTTGCTTGATCATGCTCTCATATTTACTTGAAATCTCATCTCTCTACAATTTTCTTGTTACTTGATTGTTACTTTGGTTTTATCCGCATGATTTATCGCACTTTCATTATTTACCCTTTTTATATAGCTAAGATGTTAATTACTTTAACATTGCCATCATGTTGATGCAAAGATACCTACTGGGCGAGTGCACTCATTCCCTACTTTTTCAATCTTTTCAGGAGATTATAACGGGTTAGAATCGGACTACTCGAGTGGTGAGTCCAAGAGCGAATGAAGAACGAGCAAAGCCCTAGACAGTTAAAGTATCATGAGTCATATTGTAATGAGTGTCCTTCACTGTAATAGGCGATGAAGTTGATCATGCTATAAAATCATTTATTTTCCTGAGACTGGTTGTGTCAAAGAGAGTCAAGTGTCAGATGTAAACTTTGATCGTTATTATTCTATTCAATAAAGTTGGAATTTTGAGTACATGATATTGTGCATTCATTCTTTTATGTGGATGTGTTAGGTGCTCTGATTGTCATTCTAGCTTGAGGCTTATTTTGCCGGCTGTTCACACTCTCGACTTCTTTCTACTGCATATCTCGAGATGTGACATGATGGGTGTTGATCTCTCCCGCATCGTGCCACTCCACACACCCCTATTTGGTTTATCTGGCTCCATGGCCTACCCTGAGGGGCAGATCTCTCTTTCGATCACTTACAGAACCACCCCAAGGGATGTGACCTTTGTGGCTAACTTCATAGTTGTGTGAGGCATGACTAGCTACAATGCCATAATAGGTCGAGGAATCTTGGGGATACTAAAGGGGCTCCCCTCGTCGTATCACCAGAAGCAAAAGTTCCCTACCCCCACAGAGTGGGGTAAGTCATAGAAGACTAGAGGGAATCCCACGGGTGCTACCTGATCTCCACTAAGGAGAGGAGCGTGGAAGACACCACACCAGAGAAGAAGGCCAGGACGGATGAGCCCTGTCCAAGTGGAAGCACCCCGGTAGAAGATCTCTTCTTTATCCAAGTAGGTGAAAACCCTAACCGCTCCCTGCAAGTTGGCTCGCTATTGTCAGAGGAAGAGAAGAGGGCATATTAGTGCTTCCTGACGATGAACTAGGACGTGTTCGCCTGGTCCGAGGATGAGCTCCCCGACATCCCTCTTGAGGTGATTACTCACCAACTGAAGCTAGATCCCAAATGCCGCCCAGTTCAATAGCCCAGGCGGTGCTATAACCTTGAGTGATCGGTGATCATCTGAGAGCAAGTTTGCTAGAAGCTACGCTCAGGACTGCTCAGACCAACCCCGTACCTAGACTGGGTCTCCAACATGATGTTGGTCCACAAGAGCAATGGTAAGTGGTGTATGTGCGTCGATTATACTGACCTCAATGGTAAGTGGCGTTAGTGGTTGTAGGCGTCGAAATTAGCCGTCTATTTTTGTGTGTTCTTTCTTCATCAGCATCGAAGTACTGAACAATGGTGAAAGTCGTAGTATCGGCCCACAAATGTAGAACTCAATTAGACCAATTCTAACTCTACAGCATGAACAAAACAAGTGATCACCAGGGAAGTGTACCTGATTCCCACAAGAAGGATGATCGTGCGATGTCTTTTAAGGAGGGAGTTTGTGGTGACCTACATTCCCCATTCTCGGGTGGCCAAGAACAGGGAGCCCTGTGGTTCGATTGCACTGAAATCCTGAAAAGCAATGATAAAATAAAGAGGAAAATGCCGATTAGAACTAAGAGAGTGATGTAAATGCTTAGAAAATGAAAGGGGAAGTAAGAATCGGGGCAATGTTTACCTGGAGGGGTTGTTGGGAAGGGGGGATAACTGAGGCTTTCAACCACCCATCTTCCCTTTAGTTTTGAGTTAAAACCTCTTGATATTAGGGAACCTTGGAGGATTCTAATGTGTAGAGTAGATGCAAGATATGCTAACGAGAGCTACACGTACACAAACGAAAAGGTAAGAGGGGTAGTTCATCAAACCAGGAACATGGCCAGAGGTGTGGCCGCTTGCCAACCTGGGCAGCCAAAGGTAAGGCCGCCTTATGCAAGCTGAGGGGAATACTTTATGTAGCACCACTGGTAAATTTTCTAAAAAAATTTAGAAATTAAGTAAAATTATTTAAGCATTTAATAGGCTTAATGGGTAAATAAATGGGCTAATTAAGTTAAAGCGTTTTTGATTAAAGGCTCAGTTATTAACTAAATGATTGAGCCCACTTAAATTGGACCATAAAAGCTAAACCTAAGCCTTTTGACCCAAACCCAACCCTTAGACACGTATTAGGGAAGGTTCCCTAATTAAGATAAGAAGATAAGGGAGAAATCTGGATAAATCTTAAATTTTGGAAAGATGGACCAGGTTGCGGTCTATTGCGTGACCGCTATTTGAAGGTACCGATTGAGTCTTCTGTTGAGTTTCTCCTGTTGATTTTGATGATAACAAAATCTCAGACGTGTTTTTCGTCTCGTGCAGTGCATACTTGCAAGAGCGAACACACAAAAGCAATCAAGCCCATTTCTGTCATGGGAAATGCTCAAAATGATCAAAGCTTCCAAGATGCCCAGAATAAGTCAAACAAACTCAAAATGAATGGACCAAGATGGGCATACCATGCCTCTGTCATATGGATATGCTTTCCTGGGCTAACAAAATTATTTTACAGGAATTCCAGATTTCGGTCGATCAACAGCAACTGGTCGGTTGACCAATTTACTCAGATTTTAGAACTCAGTAGAGTTACAGAGTTCGGTCGACCAACGGCCCTAGATCGGTCGACTGATTTTCCCAGAATTGAACGATCTACAGTGGCCCAGCGATCGGTCAACCAAACCCTTCGAAGCCACATTTGTTGACTTTGCATTCCATCAACGTGGGCAAGCTTCTCTTTTGGACTTTTGAGTCCCAAAGCCTCCTAATCTGCCAGGAAACGGGGATGCTATTTTGGCATGTCCCTTGACCATCCTAGGCTATATAAAAATAACTTATGGGCCAAGAAACCCTAATCTTCCAAGGAGATCAAAGGAAGGCTATCAAGGGAGAAAGAAGGTTGCTGCAAGCACTACATGAACAGTACTCCGTCCAGCCACTTTTCATCAAGATTAAAGAATTTGAAGATCATTTTGAAGGCAATCAAGTGGAAATCAAGTGGAGAAGCAAACATTGCTTCAGGATCTGCATCTTTCATTAAGGGGGGACCTAGATCTGAGCCCTTTCTTTCATATTCTTCTTTTGTTTTGTCTTGAGCTTCAAGTGTGTATTTTCTTCTAAATTTGTGAACATCTAGTGTGTGCGTATGTGTGGATCTCTTCAGATCTCTCTGTGTGTGTGTGTGTGTATCTACTCAGATCTGTGTGTGTGCTTTTTATCTTGTAATCCCTTACAAGATAGTGTGTGAATCCTCACGGATCGTGAGGGGTGGACATAGGTTGCCATTGTTGCATCCGAACCACCTAAAAATCGCTGTCTATTATGTGGTTTGGTCCATTTCTTCTACCCCCATTCTGTGTGATTGTTCATGGATATTAGTTCCTCCGCGTTTTGTATTTCATGTAAGGACCCGAGATCCAAACACTGGGAAGGCCCGATAGCCCGAATCTCGAACCGCCACCCACGAGCTCGAAGACTCGGAAGGGTTAAAAGGGGTGGTGTGGAGATACACAAGAGTCTAAAATAATTGCAGAACTACACAGGTAATAAGAATAAGTAAGAAATAAATAATGACATTAATTAAATTACATGGCTCACAAAATAACAACAGTCTAAAATATAACAGTAGTCCACAACTAGTACAGTCCAAGGAAAAAGTACAACTACACGGGACATCCCCCAGAACTGGCAACTGGCAACTAACCCTGGGCACCAGAACCACGTGGAGCCTCGGAAGCGCTCCCCTGAAGTCGCGTCTCACCTGAAACATGGAAAACACGCAGGGAATGAGCCTCAAAATAGAAGGATCAGTAGGGATCATCTGGTCCCCACCTCGTAAACTGAGAAACTGCGTGGAAAGTAACTGCAAGCTACCACTACGGCTAGTACCGAACGCACGACACGAAAACCGAGACAACTCATCAAAACGCAAGAGAAACCCAAGAGTCGCTACCAGACGAAGACAGGAGTACCAACCCACTAGAAGTAAGGCCGGATGCATCCACTGACGACTTAAACCACGCCTCGGGTGTCTCCCTCCGGCCTAGCGGAAACTAAGACACCGTACAAGTAACCACAGAACAAGTGACTTGCTGGGGTCGCGCTAATCAGCGCGAGTCCAACCGCCCCAATCACGTGTGCACACACAGACCATGCATCCCAAGTCTGGCCCTCTGACTGGTTTTCCCCTCAGCCGGACTCTGGCTGCAAGACATGGGACCCTACGGAAACCAGTCTAAAAACCATCTCTCTAGGTAGCCTCGCCACCACTCCCTGGTGGGATCACTCGCGTGTCGGAAGACTATGATTAGTGGAGGGTCACTGAAAGGGTAGACTCTCTAGTCAACGGAAAATAACGTCTCAACCGGACAAAGTACAAGGGCCGCTCCTCGTACCGACACCGATTCACGGTGACACAAGCCGAGAACACTGCCTCCCGGGATCCCACGACATCCTAACGTGTGGCCCCCACATGATGCCCAGCATCAGTCAGATCACGGGTCAGCACGCGGATCGAGGTCCACTTACCTGGGACTCGAATCGACAAAACATAACTTCGATTGGACATGAACAACTGGCGGTCCACCTTTGGGCCGCCGCAAGAGCTAGCGGTTCAACATTGGGCCGCCATAGGGACTGTAGCGGTTCAATGATAGGCCGCCACACCCTAGGTCACAAAAGAACAAGCGGTCCTATATAGGGCCGCCAAAAGACATGAGACGGGCGTACCCTTGGCTGCGAGACCCAAAAGCCTGCGACGGTCAAAAACCAATGGTCAAAATGCCTCGAAGGCCATGCCGGCCAACTGGGCTTAGCGGTCGGACCTTCGGCCGCCACCTGGGCTCTGGCGGCTCATCGTGAGGCCGCCAGGCCCAACCCACACACGGAAAGATTAAAACGGTCGAACGAGGACTGCGAGAAGGAAGTGGCGGTCACTGGAAGGACCGCCACACTTCCGGAAAATCGAGAACGGCGGGAAAACCCCAAATTCGCCATTCCACTCCCCATTCACCCCCGGGTGAAGGCAAAACAAAAGGGAAACTTGTTCCCAAGCCCCCAATGCATCTTTTGATGCCCATAAACCACAAAAACATGCATTGAAACGCTAGATCGGGCGCTCACACCCCAAAACATGATTTTCCCTTCTCGGCTCAAAATAGCCCACACTCGACCTCACCTCGGCCTAGGAATCACGGGGAAGATAAATACCGAGCTAAGGACCGTCACCCTACCTCAGATTCATTCAAAACGCGGCGGATCGTCCCCGAACCATGAAGAACACCGTTGAAACCCTCGTTCCTTCACGCTTCCCACGAAGTCCGCACGCCCACACGATCGTCTCACCGCCGCCGTCGTCGTCGTCATCGTGTCGTCGTCGTCGTGTCATCGCCCACCACCGTCTGTAGCCGGAGGGGCGTGCCGCGTCGTCATCGGGAGAGGAGAGAGAAAGAGAGGGGGGTGCGGGTGTGTCACGGCGGAAGGAGGAAGAAGAAAGAAGAAGAAGAAAAGAAAAAAAAGGAGGGGTATTTATAAAAAATCCAGATTTTTCAAAAAATACCAAAAAAATAGAAAAATATACCGCCGCGATTGTTGGAACACGCTGATCACCATGGTACCATCCCTGAGTAGGTGAGCAACCCGGTTCACCCGCTACGGGGTTTCGTAGGTCCGGTCAGGGAAAAACATGGGAAACCATGGAGCACGTTCCGGGACCTCTGAAACTGATCCGAAACACACAGATCCGAACCCGAAAATTTTCTGAAAGATAATTCCGGGCAAAATGAGAGTAAATTCTTCGAGAAAACCAATCCGAGACCCAAGAAAAAGGGTCCGAAGGGTCTGGGATATTATAGCCCTCCCCCTTAAACAAATTTCATCCTCGAATTTTAAAATAAAGCACAAGGGAAGAAAAGAAAAGAAAAACTCACTCGAATAGGTAAGGGAACTGCTGACGCATCTCTCCCTGACGCTCCTAAGAAGCCTCACCACCAGAGTGCCGCTACCACACCACCTTTACCAGAGGGATAAGCTTGTTCCGTAGGTGCTGCTCTCACCGATCCTCAATACGGATAGGGAACTCCGGTAGAGATAGATTGGGAGTCACCTCGGGCCAAACAGAATCCTCCAACGCATGAGAAGAATCGGGCATATACTTCCTCAACATCGAGACGTGGAACACGTCATGCACCACTGCAAACTCAGGAGGTTACTGCAACCGATAAGCAACCTTGCCAATGCGCTCCACGATGATAAAAGGACCAATATAGCGGGGACTCAACTTCCCACGATGCCCAAATCGCATCACTCCCTTCATAAGAGAAACCCACAAAAATACTCGGTCACCGATCGTGAAACAGAGTGGCTACCTTCTCCGATCGGCATAGCTCTTTTGCCGACTCTGCGCCGCCAACATGTTCTGACGGACCAGATGCACCATATTAATGCACTACTACACCAGCTCCGGTCCTGTCACAACACGCTCACCAACCTCCGACCAATCGAGTGGAGTCCGACACGGTCGCCCGTACAACGCCTCATAAGGAGCCATCCCAATGCTCGAATGATAGCCGTTGTTGTAGGCAAACTTCACCAATGGTAGATGGTGAATCCAACTCCCTTGCCATTCCAAGTAACCGGATCTCAACATATCCTCTAACGTCTGAATGGTCCTCTCCGACTGACCGTCAGACTGAGGATGATATGCTGAGCTAAACGCCAACTCCGTGCCAAGGGCTCGCTGGAAGCTCCTCCAGAATCTAAAAGTGAAATGCGGATCTCTTTCTGACACAATGGAAATGGGAATCTCATGGAATGGTACGATCCGCTCCACATAAAGATGAGCCAACTTGGACACACTCCAGCTGACTTTGATCGGTAGCAATCGAGCCACTTTCGTCAGCTTATCCACCAGCAACCAAATACTATCCTGCCCACTCAGAGTCCTCGGCAATCCCACCACAAAATCTGTGGTCACGTGGTCCCATTTCCACATGGGAACCTCCAAGGGCTGAAGAGTACCTCCTGGTCGCTGATGCTCCGCCTTCACCTGCTGACAGGTCAGGCATCTGGCCACATACTCGGCAATATCTCTCTTCATGCCAGGCCACAAGAACTGCCTCTTCAAGTTCCGATACATCTTCTTCGCACCCGGGTGCACAGTGTACCGACTCCCATGAGCTTCTAGTAACACCGCATGCCTCACCTGCTCCTCGGCCAGGATGTATAGCCTACCACGAAATCTCACGGCTCCGTCCTCGCCGAAATCCATATCAGCCAAAGCCAATGTCTGGGGTAACTCAGGGTCTGCACGCTGAGCATTTGTCACCTGACAACGAATAGCTGCCGTGACTGTCAAGCTCGCAAGAACGGCTGACCCCGACTTTTGGGGAACCTTGAGCCTAAATGACATGGATGGCACTTGTTCCCAGAGCCTCCACTTCCTCATCATCATGGCGCTGACCACGACGTTCCTACTCAAGGCATCGGTAATGACATTCATCCTGCCCGATTGATTAGACAGGGTGAAGTCATAATCCTTCATATATTCCATCCATCGCCTCTGCTTGAGGTTAAGGTCCTTCTCAGTGAACACATACCTCAAACTCTGATGGTCCGTGAACACCTTGAACTTCTCACCGTACAGATAATGCCTCCAAATCTTCAATGCAAAAATCACAGCCGCTAACTCAAGGTCATGGGTAGGGTATTTCTCCTCATGTGGCTTTAGCTGCCGATATGCATAAGCCACAACTCTACCATGCTACATCAGCACGGCACCCAACCCGACCCCCGAAGCATCTATACACACCCACGAAACCTCCCGATCTAGAAGGCAACACCAACACCGGTGTCGAGGTGAGCAACCTCCTAACCTCCATGAAGCTCTGCTCACACTCACCAGTCCAGACGAATGGCACATTCTTTCGCGTAAGCCTGGTCAGCGGGGCTGCAACGCGAGAAAAATCTTGAATGAACCTCTTGTAATAGCCTGGAAGCCTCAAGAAACTACGAATCTCTGTCACGGACCTAGACCTCGGCCACTGCATCACTACCTCGACCTTGGCTGGATCCACGAAAATACCATCACCAGAAATCACGTGCTCCAAAAAGTACACCTCGTGAAGCCAAAACTCACACTTGCTGAGTTTAGAATACAACTGGTGATCTCGCAAAGTCTGCAACACAACCCTCAAATGATACGCATGCTCATCTGCAGACTGCTAATAAACAAGGATGTCATCCATAAACACGACCATGAATTGGTCCAGGTAAGGACGGAACACCCTCTGCATCAAATCCATAAATGCTGCGGGGGCATTGGTGAGCCCAAACGGCATCACCAGAAACTCATAATGCCCATATCTTAAGCTGAACACAGTCTTCTCCACGTCAGACTCTCGAATCCGTAACTGATAATAACCAGACAGTAAATCAATCCGCGAGAGCACTCGAGTAGACTGAAGCTGGTCGAACAAGTCATCAACCCGCGGCAACAGATACTTGTTCTTAATAGTCACCTCATTCAGCTGCCGGTAGTCAATGTACAACCTCAGACTACCATCATTCTTCTTCACGAACAACACTGGTGCACCCCAAGGGGAAAAGGTAGGACAAATGTACCCCATGGCGAGTAACACCTATAATTGCGCCCTCAACTCTCTCAACTCAGCGGGAGCCATACGGTAAGGAGCCTTCGACAAAGGTCTCGTACCAGGCACAATCTCGATCATAAAATCAATCTCCCGCTGGGGAGGTAATCCAGGTAGGTCCTCGGGAAAAACATCAGTAAACTCACACACCACCGGGATGTTCTCCACATCCGGCTCGGACTGGTCCACCGCAACCACAAAAGCGAGAAAACCCTGACAACCCGCATCAAGCAAACGACGAGCCCTTATAGCCGAAATAAGAAAGCAGGAAGATGAAGACCTAATACCTTGGAAATAGAAGGTGGGTCCAGGAAGTCGTCGAAAATAAACCCTCTTCAAGCCACAATCCACCAAAGCATGATGTGCCTCGAGCCAATCCATGCCCAAAATCACATCAAAGTCCTGAAGTGGCAACACATAAAGCCTGGCTGGCAAACTCTGCCCTTCAACCCACACAGGAACCTCATCGAAACAATACGGAGTGATCATAAAATCACCAGAAGGTAACTCCACTACCAAATCACAGGACAACTGGGTCACCGGTTCCTCAATACTCAGCGTGAAATCCTCCGAAATAAATGAATGAAACATGTCAGAATCAAACAAAACTCAAGCCGCACAACCCAAAATCCTAACGGTACCTTCCATGAGCTGTGACGCCACTGCCTCTGCCCTGGTCATGTGTGTGATCTGGCCTCGGGACCTCTGCCTGTCCCCCACACTCGTTGACCTAGGTAGCGGCGGATACTGCCCCTGCCACTACTGCTGCTGTTGCCTCTGTTGCTGGGGATACTACTGTTGCGGAGGATACTACTGCTGCTGCGGCCTCTGAGGACAGTCACGCGCCATGTGCCCTGGCTGGTCACACCTGAAACAAATCACCGGTGCCGTGCACTGTCTGCCTAGATGCGACTCGCCACATCGGGGAAACGGTCCCCACGATCCACCCACTGATCCCTGATGCTGAAAAGGAATCAGTTGTTGCACACTACCCAAAGATGCCTACCTCTTATCCTTGCGCTTCTTACCAAAACCCTTCTTGAGAAACTTCTTGACCTTGGAGCCAAAAGATGCAGATCCTGTCACTAACGTTGCCGGTGTCGACGCTCCCGAACTACCCATAGTGTGCTGGAAAGTACTCTACTACTGGGTAGCCATGTGCTGACTATGGCTTGACTGGGACTGCCCTTGGCCTCCCTATCCTCAGACCTTCTGCATATCCAGCTCCAAAGATGCCGCCACAAGAGATGCTGTCTCCAAATCAGTAGCAGCGTTCACCATCAAAAGGTGCCTCAGCTCCTTCCTCAAACCCTGGACGAATTGCTCCGTCTTCACTCCCTCATGCTCCATGATATGGGGAGCATAATGGCCTAACTCCATAAACCGAGCCCTATACTGCAACACTGACATGTCGCCCTGAACCAGCTCCAAGAACTGACGCATCTTCTACGTACCAACATAGGATGGGCAGTAAGTATGCTCGAAGACCGTAACAAAGTCCTTCCATACGATCTGCTGAAGTGAACGAGACTGAAAGGACGTCTTCCACTCTGAAGACCACCAATCTCGAGCTGTACCCTACAACTAGTTACAGGCCAACATCACCATGTCCTCCTCGACGCAGCGCATGGAACTGAACACTCTCTCCATGTCATCGAGCCATCTCCTGACCACACCGAGATCTGGCTAGCCATCGTAGTAGGGTGGATGAAACTACAAAAAGTCCCTCACAGCACGACTGGGTCCACCCCTGGACGATGAGCCCTCACCAGCATCACCGCCAAACTGCTGAGACATGAACTGAAACATGCTCTGAAAGAAATCCTCGGCCCCCGGAACTCTTGCTGCATCCCCTGCCTGGGTGGTAACTGGTAGCACTCTACTCTGCTCCTCCTGCTCCTTTGTCGACTGTCCCTATTGAGAGCGAGTCCTCCGCCTCGGCGCCATACTCGCCAACTGTAAAAAGACAGAAGACATGGAAAACAACGGAATCAATAAAACACACGATGCCCTAAGCCAGTACCAACTGTACATCATCATTGTGGACTAGTGGACCACTGTAATTATTTACAATTCTCATATATATCCACAACCGTGCTCTGATACCAGCTGTAACGACCCGAGATCCGAACACCGAGAAGGCCCGATAGCCCGAATCTCGAACCGCCACCCACGAGCTCGAAGACTCGGAAGGGTTAAAAGGGGTGGTGTGGAGATACACAAGAGTCTAAAATAATTGCAGAACTACACAGGTAATAAGAATAAGTAAGAAATAAATAATAACATTAATTAAATTACATGGTCCACAAAATAACAGCATTCTAAAATATAACAGTAGTCCACAACTAGTACAGTCCAAGGAAAAAGTACAACTACACGGGACATCCCCCAGAACTGGCAACTGGCAACTAACCCTGGGCACCAGAACCACGTGGAGCCTCGGAAGCGCTCCCCTGAAGTCGCGTCTCACCTGAAACATGGAAAACACGCAGGGAATGAGCCTCAAAATAGAAGGATCAGTAGGGATCATCTGGTCCCCACCTCGTAAACTGAGAAACTGCGTGGAAAGTAACTGCAAGCTACCACTACGGCTAGTACCGAACGCACGACACGAAAACCGAGACAACTCATCAAAACGCAAGAGAAACCCAAGAGTCGCTACCAGACGAAGACAGGAGTACCAACCCACTAGAAGTAAGGCCGGATGCATCCACTGACGACTTAAACCACGCCTCGGGTGTCTCCCTCCGGCCTAGCGGGAACTGAGACACCGTACAAGTAACCACAGAACAAGTGACTAGCTGGGTTTGTGCTCGTCAGCGCGGGTCCAACCGCTCCCAACCACGTGTGCACACACAGACCATGCGTCCCAAGTCTGGCCCTCTGACTGGTTTTCCCCTCAGTCAGACTCTGGCTGTAAGACGTGGGGCCCACTGGAAACCAATCTAAAAACCGTCTCTCAGGGTAGCCTCGCCACCACTCCCTGGTGGGACCACTCACGTGCCGGAAGGCTACGAGTAGTGGAGGGTCACCGAAAGGGTAGACTCTCTAGTCAGCAGAAAATAACATCTCAACCGGACAAAGTACAAGGGCCGCTCCTCGTACTGACACTGATTCACGGAGACACAAGCCGAGAACACCACCTCCGAGATCCCACGACATCCTAACGTGTGGCCCCCACATGATGCCCAACATCAGTCAGACCACGGGTCAGCACGCGGATCGAGGTCCACTCACCCGGGACTCGAATCGACAAAACATAACTTCGATTGGACATGAATCGCTGGCGATCCACCTTTGGGCCGCCGCAAGAGCTAGCGGTTCAACATTGGGCCGCCATAGGGACTGTAGTGGTTCGACGATAGGCCGCCACACCCTGGGTCACAAAAGAACAAGCGGTCCTATATAGGGCCGCCAAAAGACATGAGACGGGCGTACCCTCTGCTGCGAGACCCAAAAGCCTGCAACGGTCAAAATGCCTCGAAGGTCAAGCCGGCCAACTGGGCTTAGCAGTCGGACCTTCGGCCACCACCTGGGCTCTGGCGGCTCATCGTGAGGCCGCCAGGCCCAACCCACACACAGAAAGATTAAAACGGTCGAATGGGGACTGCGAGAAGGAAGTGGCGGTCACAGGAAGGACCGCCACACTTCCAGAAAATTGAGAACGGCGGGAAAACCCCAAATTCGCCATTCCACGCCCCATTCACCCCCGGGTGAAGGGGAAACAAAAGGGAAACTTGTTCCCAAGCCCCCAATGCATCTTTTGATGCCCACAAACCACAAAAACATGCATTGAAATGCTAGATCGGGCGCTCACACCCCAAAACATGATTTTCCCTTCCCGGCTCAAAATAGCCCACACTCAACCTCGCCTCGGCCTAGGAATCACGGGGAAGATAAATACCGAGCTAAGGACCGTCACCCTACCTCGGATTTGTCCGAAACGCGGTGGATCATCCCCGAACCACGAAGAACACCTTTGAAACCCTCGTTCCTTCACGCTTCCCACGATCTCTGCATGCCCACGCGATCGTCTTGCCACCGCCGTCGTCGTCGCACCGTCACCCACCACCGTCTGCAGCTGGAGGGGCGTACCGCATCGTCGCCGGGAGAGGGAGAGATAAAGAGAGGGGGGTGCGGGTGTGTCACGGTGGAAGGAGGAAGAAGAAAGAAGAAGAAGAAAAGAAAAAGGAGGGTATTTTTAGAAAATCCAGATTTTTCAAAAAATATGAAAAAATAGTAAAATATACCATCGCGATCGTTGGAAAACGCTGATCACCGTGGTACCATCCCTGAGAAGGTGAGCGACCCGGTTCACCCGCTATGGGATTCCGTAGGTCCTGTCAAGGAAAAATACGGGAAACCGCGGAACATGTTCCGGGACCTCCGGAACTGATCCGAAACACACGGATCCGAACTTGAAAAATATCCGAAAGATAATTTCGGGAAAAATGAGAGCAAATTCTCTGAGAAAATAAATCTGAGACCCAAGAAGAAGGATCCGAAGGGTCCGGGATATTACATTTCAGATCTAGCATAATCAATCATTTCTATAATAGATCTTTGGTATATCGAAAGGTGGGTTTGAATTGACAAGGCTAGTCTTGTCAGGATAATAACACTTTACGTGAGTAGGATCTTCGGATTCATACCTTCGCCTAGTACCGAAGAACTATCGTGGTGATAGATTTTGATAGATCTAATCTATATTGTAACAAATCTGAGTTTCTAAGTTGCTATTTTATCATATCTGTTTAAATCAGGTAAAACTTTTTTAAAAATCTATAATCACCCAATTCCCCCCCTCTTGGGTGTCATTGATTGCGGGACTTCAATTGGTATCAAAGCTAAGGCTCGATTTTTCACAGATCTAACAATCTAGAGTCAGATCCAGATCAATGGCCAACAGGGGATGATGCCTGAGGGTCACTCTATCCACCATCCACCTTTCTTTGATGGCTCAAATTATTCTTACTGGAAAAACAGAATGAATGTCTTTCTTAGAGCCCAAGAGTACGAGATCTGGAGGGTTGTGGACAAGGGTCTGTATGACCCTCGTGCTGATGAGGACAAATGGCACATGAAGATGATTCAACTGAGGTAAACTCTGACACTGACGTTATTTCAAATAAACAATGGGAATCAGAGTATGAAAAGTTGTACACAAAGTATAGGAAAATAAGGTTAGAAAATAAAACTCTCATGATGAAAATCGAAGATCTAACTCTTGAGGGTTCTTCCGTTAAATTTGAAAAACATGAACATGAATGGTTCGAATTAACAGAAGAGAAAGAAAGTCTGTTACAAACAACTTCAGACACTGAGAAAACCAAAGAAGAGTTACTATGTAAAATGTCTGAAATAGAAAAAGTTTTCAAAAAATTAAAAAATGAAAAAGAAGTTCGGACATCCTCAATTTTAGAACTTGAAAATAAAAGTTTGATTTTGAATAAATAAGTGACTGACTTACAGTTCACTCTTTCTAGATTTGTTAAAGGGAAACAAAACCTAGATAATCTGTTGGGAGTTAAAGTTAACTTCCGGAAAGAAGGATTGAGGTACGTTCCCCAAAATAAAAAATCCTTTGAGCACAAGATAACAACATCCTTTGTCCATGAAAAAGAAAATAATTGTGCTTCGTGCTCACATACAAAGCCAAAACATGTTAAGTCCAAACCACATAAATTTTAAAAATGGTTTTCACATGTTAATTATTTTTATTGTGAAAAATTTGGACATGTTATTGCAAACTGTTAGTTCAAAAATAATGCGCAAAGAAATCATGGTGTTTGGATCGAGAAAAAATATGTGCAGAATTTGACTAACTCTTATGGACCCAAATTAGTTTGGGTACCAAAATCAATTGAATGAGAACTTTGTCTCTTGTAGATATGCCTTGAAGTCAGTGGGAGCAAATGGTACCTGGACAACGCTTGCTCAAGGCATATGACATGGGACATGAAGATGTTCTCTACGCTGCAAGATAACGACGGTGGATCAGTTGCCTTTGGAGGAAAGAATAAGGGTAAAATCATTGGAATTGACAACATAGGTAAGGATTCTGAAACCCTAATTGAAAATGGACTTTTAGTGAAGGGTTTGAATCCTACTGTATTGAGTATAAGTCAATTATGTGACAAGAGTTTTAAAATTATTTTTGATGAAATCCATTGCCTTGTCATGAATAAAATCGCAAATGAAATTAAATTCATTAGAAAAAGAAACAACAATGTGTACACTATTGATATTGATGATGTTTCATGTGATGATGTGTGCTTGGTAGCAAACAATCATGAAAATTCATGGTTATGGCACCGAAGATTAGGTCATGCTAGTTTTGGAGTAATCTCCAAATTATGTAGACATGACTTGGTGAATGGGTTGCAAAAATTAAAATTTGAAAGTGACAAAATCTGTGAGGCTTGCACAAAAGGCAAGCAAACATGCATTTCTTTCAAAAATAAGAACATTGTTTCAACCTCCTGACCTTTATAATTGCTGCATCTCAATTTATTTGACCCCACTCGGACATCCAGCCTATGAGGGAAATCCTTTGGATTTGTTATTATTGATGATTACTCCAAGTTTACATGGGTATTATTTTTAGCCAATAAAAGTGATACCTTGATGGAGTTTCAAGTGCTTTGCAGAAAAATCTAAAATGATAAAGGCTACATCATCACTACCATTCAAAGTGATCATAGTGGTGAGTTTGAAAATCATGAATTCAACATTTTCTGCAAAGAGCAGGGATACACGTACAACTTCTCATCATCGATGATGCCTCAGCAAAATGGTGTAGTGAGAGGAAGAACAGAACGTTGATAGACATGACACAAACCATGTTAAGCGAAAACTCCCTACCAAAATACTTCTGGGCCGAGGCTATAAGCACTGCATGCTACATCATCAACTGGACAATGGTAAAGCCCATTGTTGTACCTAGACATTTTTCCAACGAAAATATCAAGAAATGAGGGCTCGAGAATTTCCCCGAACACCTTTAAGGCGCTGGTCACCCAGCCCTTTTTACGACACACCGGGCCCAATCAAGGGTCCTAACCAATCCGCCATGACCAACGACATCGTCAAAAGTTAATTGGGGCCACCCCCGATCACCCAGCTTTCGGGTTTACCCGCCTTCAACCAAGCCACCTGGGCCAATCCGGGGGCGCCCTGACCACAAGCCACGACACGTGGCACCCAGAAACGAGGCCATGATTTACCCCCGAGATGCCTCCCACTTGCCCTCTAAAGTCAAAGGAAGACCTATCTCAGTCAACCACAGGCTTCGGAGACCCATAGCATGCTCATGCGGCCCATGCACGTGTGCTGGGAATTTTTTCGAACACCTCGCGGGCGCACATGTCACTACGGGAAAACTGGTTTTTACCTACGACACCTACCTATGCTTTTGTAAGTCATTAGTATTTGTGGGCCTATACCTACGATTTTTTAGGATATTATGTTACCTACTATCACTGTCGTAGGTATATGTCATACACTGAATAGATAATCATATTAAACTACCTACCGATAATGTCATAGGTAATTGGTATGTCATACCTACGGTTAGGTAGCACCATAGGAATAGATAGCCATATTGAACTACCTACTGATAATGTTGTAGGAAATTGGTATGTCATACCTACGGTTCGATAGCACCATAGGAATAGATAGCCATATTGAACTACCTACCGACAATGTCATAAGTAAGTGGTATGTCATACCTACGGTTTCAGTTGAGCCGTAGGAATAGATAGCCATATTGAACTACCTACCGACAATGCCGTATGCAAGTGGTATGTCATACCTACGGTTCCAGTTGAGCCGTAGGAATAGATAATTGTAACAAAATACCTACGGACTTGGTCATCGCAACGTACCTACGTTTCGTTACCGTCGTAGGAGTAGGTCATCTGCAGAGTGATCGATCCCATTAGTTTTTGTTTGTTATATATTACCTACGATAAATGTCGTAGGTAGTTACCTACTCATTATTTGTGTCGTAAGAATAGGTCACTCGTAGAGTGATCGTGTCCAAATTCTTTATTTGTTATACATTACCTACGTACCATATCGTAGGTATTTACCTACTCTTTGGAAGTCGTACGAATAGAACACCTGTATATTCTCATATCTTTTATTTGTTATTCATTACCTACCCCAAAATACCTCGGTCTGGGGGAGGCGCTGCCAAAAATTCACTAGGTCTTTTAAAAAAAGAACTATAAAAGTAACAAGACAGAAATTAACAGATAAAAAAATAAAATAATAATAAATGATTACGAATATATTTGGGAGTTCAAAATAAAATACATGACCAGAATAAAAGCAAAAAAGGGGGAAGAGAAGAGAGGAAATAAAATAAATAAAAATAATAAATAAACTAAACTAAACAAAACTAAAAAAACTAAACTAAGCTAGTCGACAGCCTATGATCTCACTATCCAGTAGTTTTCTATTTGATAAATGGCAGCATTACTATTCATGCATTTAATGCATTAACAAAAAATAAACAAAGAAATAAAAAAATATATAAGAAAATAAACAAAACAAACATCACCCCCCTTTCTTCTTTCAAACACACATATCCGGCCACCTTCTATTTGATAATCGACAGCACTACTATTCATGCATTTAATGCATGACAAAAAATAAAAAAAATAAACCTCAACCATAATCGGCACTCATCTCCCTTATTAAAAAAACAAACAAACAAAACAAAACTCAACCATAACCGGCACCTCATCTCCCTTCTTCCAAAAAAATAATAATAATAAAAGAAAATTTAAGCAACTATAACGGGCACCCCTCCCCTCTAAAAGAAAAAAAATAAAACAAAAGTAATGCACATACATATCCGGCAAGGCATTGTGCATATTAACCGGCATGACACTAGATGTGTTATCCGGCAGAAGGCATTGGGCATGAACCAACACAATCACTGTTAACGCATTTAATGCATATTTTTTTAATTATTCAAAACACTATTCATCTTTTCCACTGTTTGTTTCACCAAGCGCCCATTTGATCTCGTATCGTCGCCCCGTTCATCCCATGGGATAGAGTTGGTGATCCCATATTCCTTGTCCAAAAGGGAGGTCCTCCGGACTACCGGATAGTCGGATATCGATGAAAGAGCGAGCGTCAATGAATAGTATTTTTCAAACACTCATCCGACAACAACAACAACAACAATTCAAAAAAACCCATAATAAAAAATAATAAATCAAAAAATAAATAATAAATAATAAAACTTGCATACGCCTAAGAAACTACAACAAAAATTTGTTACATGATCAAATCAAAGTAAAACATAAAAATAAAAAAAAGGGAGATGAATGTAAAAAGAAAAGGGTGAAGTCAGTCAACTCAGGATGACCTCAGTCAACAGACCACAAGGTCAGTCGACTGAGCTCTCTTCCCCCCTCTCATTTAAAAAATAAAAAAACAAAAAACAAAATAAACACATTATCCGGTAGACCATAACCGACACACCCCCTCACCCTTTTATTAAAAAAGGAAGAAAAGTAAAAAAATGAGGTCGGTCGACAAGAGGTGCAGGGCCCCTGTCGACCCAGTCAATATGGCATCGGCCCCCCTATAGATTGGGACTCTTCAAGAAAAATAATAATAATAATAATTATTATTATTTTTACGTGGTCAAATCAAAGTTAAAAAAAGGTAAAGAAAAGAAATGAAAGAAATAAGAAGAGAGGAAATGAAAGAAATAAAGAAAGGTACAAAAAAATGGAGAGTCTATTGACAGGGGCCAGAGCCCTCTGTCGACTGAGACTCCATGCATTTAATGCATGTAATTTTTTTATTCCTAATACTATTCACTTTTCATGCTCATTGCTTTATCGAGTGTCCGTCTGATCTCTGATCGCCGTCCCGTTCATAGCCAGTGTTTCCCTACTCTCTGTCCGAAAGGGGATCCCATGGACCGTCGGACAGCTGAACATCGACGAAAAAGCGAGTGTTAATGAATAGTAACCCTTAACTATTCATTTTAGGCCCATTAAGGGCTAAATTTCGTTATCTTCGCCAGCGTTGCGATTCTACGTCCCATACCGAATTCTTTTCACCGCTCACGTGACCCCCGACCATCGGGCTTCGCTCTGTGCCTTACTGCCCCAGCCGGAACCCCCGGGCTGGCTCTTTTGTAGCCGTTTAACCTGATCGGGTGTCCTTGAGTCATGAATAAAATGAATACAAATAAGGCCTATCCTTAGCGCAGTTTGGGCCTGCGGGTTTGCCCCGCCGCGTCCATGATCGGACCTTACTTTAGGACAGATAACCTTTTGGGTCGGACCTACCCCTGCTAGGTTTCGTCCCTCTCTCATAATATTAAATCACACTGGAGCATAGATGAACATGCGTCCCGGGGATTCCCCGTGGCATTGCTGCATCGTCAGCATAAATCAGTCCCGGTCCGATGTCTGAAAAAGTTTTCCACGACTCTTTTAGTCCCAGACTCGATGGTCCGGGACTACATCCCCTCCGACATATTCCGAGACAAGGGGAGATACTGCCAAAATTTGATTTTTCGTCACCCAAGTCAAAAAAAAAGCAAATAAAGAAATAGATAGATAGTAATAAATAAATAATAAGACAATAAAAGAAATATATCAAAATAAAAGATATTATTTAAGAAAATCAAACTAATAAAGATAATAATAGCAACATAACAAAATAAAAAAAAGTAAATAAATAATAATAACAAAGTAATATTAAAATAATAAATAATAAATATATAAGAAAGCTAAAACAATAAAAATAATAAGCAAATAGAGTAAAAACTTTTGGCGCTAAAGATTCCCGCACTATGGGAAATGAACTCAGCCCGCCACAACTTTCTTAAAAGCATAAACTTACCTCAGCCCGCCACCTTCCATCTCTTCCTCACTCCCCAACCTGCCTTCGGAACCCCTAGCGCACCACCCTCCCTCTCTTCCTCACTCCCTATCTTTCCCCTTCGACGTTGGGGTGTTACCCCCACGGCACCCACCCCCATTTGCTGCTGCTTCCTCCTTTTCCCCTCCCATCGCTTCCCCTCCCTCACACCGTCGGAGCAACTCATCCCCCTCTCATGGCCTCCTTCAAGACCAACCGCCAGTCACTTCCACCCAGGCGCCTTGCCCCTGCCTCCCTCCGCCACCCCTCTCCCTCATTTGTCGCCGCAAGGTGAGGTCCCCGTCACCACCGCCTTTGCCCTGCTCCACCAGTTGTAACCTCATAGCCGCTACCCTACACCGCCTTCTACCTGCAAGGAAGATCCCGCCCCGTTCGCCACCTACTTCGAGCGCCATCGTCATCACAGTCATCGCCAACTACCTCAACGAAATTAGTGCCCGGAGCACACCCACTCTTCTCCCTCGCCAAGACCCTCCTCGTCATCACCGGCCACCTCCATTTCTCCACCGCTAGAGGTAGTTCTGCAGGGGCCCATTGTCACGCCCCGAGCGCGGAAGGAACCCGATACACGTGACGAGTTTATATCATTCATGTCAATCAGAGCATAAGGAATTCGACCTTATAGGCAGAGCGTGCAAAAGTAGAGATATAAACCAAATCCTTTATTCATTGAAACTAGCAATTGTCTTACATAACCTTCAAGTAGGAGAATACCAAATGACAAACTTAGACTCGATAAAGAGGAAAAATTACAATGATAGACTCAAGAAATAGGAAAAATACACGACTAGATAGATGCTTCTGTGACTGGGTGGCTCTATGCTCTTTACTCGTTCCCGTTCTCATCCGAGTGATCCTCGTCATCGGAATTACCTGAAAAATAGGAGAAATATTGTGTCTCTGTGATTTTGATGATGGCAAATATCAAGATGATTCATATGTGCGCATGTGGTCATGAAAGACCATGATGATTCATACGAGTGCATGTTAAGATGATTCACATGTATGAATATGCATATGTGAATGAGTGCATGTCTTGTGAATGAGATTTTCATCATATACACTATGTGCATATTATTTCCTTGTGTGCATGTCATTTCCTTGGGTCTGCATTCTGTCAAACATTTGGTCTATGCATTCATCACACAACGTATGTGTGTGGTGTAGCTTAAGTGTCTAAAAGTCAATGCATGTATGCACACAAAGTCGGTGCTAAGGATTACAAAGGTCTATGCACTTCAATGTTCAAATCGGTGCACATTCTGTGACTGTCTCACTTAGCGTCTCATGTTGTATCTCAACATACCCAGGTCTGAGCACGTTTCGTGTCTGTGCATACCTCAAGGTAGATGCATATAGTGAGCATCTAGTCAGTTCATGTTTAGGTCTCATGCAATAAGCATTCATAAGGTCAGTGCATTGCTTTGCTTAAGGAATATAAGGTCGGTGCAAGCCATTGTACCGCACATATAGGGTCTGTGCATTGTTTGCATCATGCATGCACAACGCCTGTGCTAAGGAACATGAGGTCAGTTCACTTCATGCTAGCAAACCTATCCAAGTCCGTGCATATCCCTGCAGTAGTGAAATTGAAGTCTGTGCAACATTTAGGTCTATGCATCATTTTAGTCCGTGCACATTCTTCCTTGCACAGAACAAAGTCCGTGCATACTCTATTACCTGCATTTATAAGGTCTGTGCTAAGTTGTACTATGTGCATACTGAGGTCAGTGTTAGTTGTATACAGGGTCAATGCAAGGTTTTCTCGTCTAACATATATTCACTATCAGTGCAGTTTTTTTTAACTGCATGCTCAAGAACGGTGCAAGCCTTGTTGCGAGCTCAAGTCAGTGCAACTTTGCTGTGAGCCCAAGTTAGTGCGACCTTGCTACGAGCTCAAGCCAGTACAAACCTTGCTGCGAGCCCAAGTCAGTGCAAGTTTTCACTGCAAGCACAAGTCGGTGCAATTTTGCGAGCGCCGCGAGCACAAGTCTGTGCAGGTCTAAGGCTACGGCAGCTTCTACAAGCTTGGCCATACATTCGAGCATATGATCTGCATGAGGGCAAAAATCATCATGCGGCACGTGAGCTCGTAAGGATAATAGAAACAATGATTGGCACGTGGTCCCAGGAAGAATATCTCTAACATTCTTCCATGTGGATCAACGTCCCCAATCCTCTCTGGACGCATGAGCTCGTGGGAACCCTACCAACAGCCATATAAGAAGGCCGGCCCTTCGATCAAAGGAGGTGACCTGAAGAACAAGAGAAGTGAGAAGAACAGAAAAAGGAGAAGAGCAGAGAAGAGAATAGGAGAGTTCAAGAAAGAAAAGGAGAGAACAGCAGAGAGGAAAAAGAAGAAGAATAAGAATAGAAGAGACAAAAAAGATAGAGAGAGAGAGCACCCAAAAGAAAAGAGATCGAAGCAGAAAGATAGAGTAGAAGGAGAGCAGAGCTAAAGAAAGAGAAAAAGAAAAAAGGCGAGCAGTAGCCAGAGAGAGTAAGAGAGCCGGCAGCAGAAGAGGAAGAGAGAAGAAGTTCAGTTCTAGGATCAAATCCTGAACTGCTGTGCTCCTGCGTGGGCTATATTCTTTATTGAGCCTTATTCGCCAGTTTGTTTTTTCTTTTGTTACTTTCATTTACCAGTTTCTTGGTCTTCCGATACTCAGGTTGAGTTTGGGGTTCCTTCTGTGGACTCAGGAGAAGGGCGACTTAGTGTCTCCGGTGGCAAGTGACTTGGTGTCACTTGTGCTTTCCCTCTGTGTTTCAGAGGAAGGGGGACTTGGTGTCTCCGGTTGCTAGTGACTGGGTGTCGCTAGTGGTTGCCCTCTTGGGTGGAGGAAGAGAGGAGTGTGCTCCTCTGAATCAAGCTGTTAGGTAGCGTCTGTTTGCAGACTGAGTCTGCGGTTCTTGCTATTGCAAGGGAAGCCTCACTCTGGTTTGGAGTGAGGGCTGGACGTAGGCAGACTGTGGGTTTGGCCGAACCACCTAAAAAATATCATGTCCATCGTGGATTGCTCTTTGCGCTCCTCCATATCATCTTTCTTCACTTCACAGGTTATGTGTGCTTGATTAATTGCGTTCGCCCTTGTGTTACGTTGAGAGTTTTATATAAATATGTGGAGTGTATGTTCCTTTGCTTAGTAGAAGTACATATGCGAACCTGAGTGTCTCAGCTCATTGTTGTGAGAAGAGAGTAGTTGTGATGTCTCTCTTGATTCCTAAGCATTATTAAAAGTTTGATTCCGCAATTGTTTTAATTAGGTGTATTTGTTGAAAGATTCATTCACCCCCCCTTCTGAATCCGTGTCTCGCACCCACATTTCCTAACAAGTGGTATCAGAGCGGGTTGCTGTCTTATTGGATCTAACGATCCGCAGTAGATCCTGCAGTCTCTTTGGTGCATTTCTAAACTTACCTTCTGGTGCATTGATTTGTTTGCCGATTTATTCCATGGGTCTTCCACCGGTCTTCAATGGCTCTAATTTTAATTCGTGGGTTAGCAGTCTCCATAGCTATGTGAAACTGATTGATCCAGATCTTTGGAAGTTAATTTCACACGGTCCTCACAGATTATCAAAGAAAGAGTCCAAATGGACTGACAGTCACAGATCAAGGCATGGAGAGAATCAGAGAGTTTTGGATCTAATGAAAGCAGCTACTGACAAGGCCTTACACTCTTGCTTCCTGGACTGCAGGTCTGCTAAGGACATTATGGATAAGCTTAAGCTAGGACACAAAAGAAGGGAGGATAGCTACATGATGGCTAATGGCAGCGATCAAGGCAGCAATCAGAATGAAGAGGATAATGATGAAGAGGTAAATCCCTTCGAGAATTTTTCTTTAGACGATTGGGAGAATGCATATGCTGATTTGTTAGAATCTCATGAACAATTAAGAAAACAATACAAAAACTTGAAAAAGAAAAGTGATCGGGGTAGTTCAAGTTCTACATGTAAAAATTATTCAAATCTGAAGCAATCTCATGATGCCTATTTGTCTGATATCCATATGTATAAAAAGCAGATTGGGTTGCTGAAAAATGAAAATCAAGGATTTGTAGATCAGATTTTTGAACTAGAAGGAAAACTCAACTCAACCAATGATGATCAGCTCCTTATCAATAAATCAGCTCAGAATGAAAAACTGTTGGAGGAACTTGAATGTGTTAATTCAGAACTAAATAAGTTGAAATCTGAAAATGATTCCCTTAGAAAATTTGTTAAAGAAAATGAAGAAACATTTTGGAAACGTGAGTAAGAGAAGAATTTGTTTGTTGAAAAATTTGATGCCATTAAATCTGTAAACATGGAGTTGCAGAAAAACATTGAAAACCCGCAAAGGGAATCTAAAACTCTAAATAATCCAAAAGCATCTCATGATGATCAGATTCTTCTTGATGAGTTAATTCAGAATGATGCTCTGGTTAAGGAAAATGAAAAGTTAAAATAGCTGACCTCTGCTATGTCTGAAAGACTTCTAGCCTTAGAAAGAGAAAAAACTGTTTGTATTAAAGATTCTGAAAAACTGAGCAATCTGGAACAAGAAATTGAAAAATACAAAATAGCTAGCAAAGTACTGAATGAAGTTGTTAATTGCAGTGAACAAGAGATTACAAGTGATAAAATAAACATTGTATCACAAAAAAATGAGATTCAGGATTTGAAAGCTTCTCTATCTAAATTTGTTAGTGGGCAAGAAAATCTGGATAAGTTGCTAGGAGTCAAGGTTAACTTCAGAAAGGAAGGGCTGGGCTACAATAATGTTAATAAGAAAGTTTTTAATAATAAGCTAATGACATCATTTGTCACTGCATCAAACGTAGCCACCACCTCAAAAGATAAACAGCCCATCGTTCAGAAAAATCAAAAACAAACTAACCTTCAGAAACAAGCTGAAAAAGTGATAAAGTATGTTCATGTGAAGAACAAGCAAAGAAACAATCATGCTGATGTTGTGCATGTGACACATAACCTAAACACACACACACATGCACCAAAAAAGAAAATGTCATGCCACTATTATCATAAACTTGGTCATTAGATGCATGAGTGTAAGTTGATGGAAAAGGATGATCTGAGCGCTAGCATAATGCAGGCTAGAAAATTTCATGATAAAAATCCTTCATTTCAAAAAAAGAAAATTGAATGTTTTCACTGTGGTAAATTAGGACACACGATTACACAATGCTAGTTTGCAAGTGCTAAGAAAAAATCACATTCATATCATGCTAAATTTCATGCAAACATTCATGATGTTAACAAGAACAAGTTTGTTTCAATAAATCAGCATATGACATGCTTTAACTGTGACAAATTGGGTCATAAGGGATTTGAATGCTGGCTGAATGCTGGTAGAAGAAATTCTAATTCATGTTCTCACTATGGCAAGAAGGGCCACATTGGTGCCCTATGTTGGCATGCTCAGGGAAGAAATTTCCACTCCAAATCTGGTAAATTCCCTATAAACAAAAAGGTTTTTGATAGGAATAAGTCTATTTTTAAAGAAAAATTCATTACATGCTTTGAATGTGGAAAGCCAGGCCATAGGGCAGCAACCTGTTGGCTGGCAGGTTATAATAAACAAGCTGGGTTCGGTAAACAGAAACCTAATTCTGTTAACAAAAATTTTCATGCAAAGACTGAGAGATTTCTTGACAACAGTAATTTGCATAAAAAGAATTTGAAATCTGCTGCATTATGCCATTACTGTGGTCAGATAGGTCATTCAATGAATAATTGCTACTTGATGAGATTTGATGACCTTAATGCACAAAAATTATTTAGAACACCTGCTAAAGGTGTCACTGTTAGTTTAGGACCCAAGACATCTTGGGTACCTGCTTGTGCAAAATAACCCAGTTGCTGCAGGTGTGCCTTGGAAAGAAATAAACAAGGGGTTAATAAACCAAGACACTCAAGAATGAAAACCCCATGATTGCACTCTTAAGGTCAGTTCTCAAATCTCTGCCTAAACTCTGTCTTCTGAATCTTTCTGCTTTAGATGTCTGCATATGATGTTAATTCTTTTGTGCATCGTCTAACTGAGTCTCTTTGAAAGTCTGAAATGCACATGGAAATACTTGTAGTTTGTATCTGAATGCATTGCATATCTATGTCATGATGCATGATTTGTCAAACCCCCTGCATGTTGAGTATTGCACATGTGCATTTAGAAATTTCATACATTGCATTTAATCAGGGGGAGTAGATGCACAATTTGTCATGCATTTGTGACACTTAGAAATTTGGATTATACTGCACACTAGTTAGAGCAATTCATCCTGAGGAGAGCCACTGCATATGCATACATGTAGTGAACTGCATTGCATATCACTTATTTTGAAAACTCCAAAAAGAAGTGACTGACTGCATATAGAACTGCATTGTCACTGCATTGTCATGCTTGACCATCATGGTATATTAAATGGAACAGTGCTGAAGGGCAGATGGAGTCTGTTTGGATGCTCCTACCATGTGTGAGGTGGTCCTTAGACCAAGTCCTCAGCCAAGTACCATGGATCAAGTTGCATATTATCTTTGTTAGACCTGCATACATATTGTAAAATACATACACTGATCTATGAATTCATGCCCATTACATGCATATTGTTGGGGGGAGCAAAATGCCTTTGTAGCTCCAAATTTGTCTAGTTCGATCGACCCATCTGCTCTCTTCAGTCAATCGAAGCTCCCAATTTAGAATGTTGTGTCTGAACATCATTGCATATAGACAGGGGGAGTTTATGTCAAGAAAGTATTGTGTACATTGCACATGTTGCATACCTTCTAATGATCTTAATCATGAACTCTTCCTGTCCATCTAATTGATTTACCCTGCCATATCTATCATTTCAGTGACTCACGTCATCAAATAATCATTGCTGGCTACTGCTGAATACTCAATAACTGAACTAAGATTTGAAGTAAACCTTCAGTTTGAATACTGCTTCATAAATGTTAAAACACCTTCAATGTAGAATCTTCCATTATACAGGTTTAAGAATGTTTGTTGATTTGGAATTGGTTTAAGTCTAATGTACTCTTAAGTTTGAGCTCAAAGAACTTGAAAATATCTGATTCAACTTTTTAATAAACCTTAACTGATTATCTCATGTAAATTCATGTAAGACTTCCTGAAATCTGAAAAGTTGAAATCAAGATTTTCTTTGGTTGAAATACTGAGTGTCAGTATTACTATTAAACATTTAATCTGTCTAAATTTGTCCTAAAAGAAATATTGTGGATAGAGAAATGACTGTGGTTACTGAGAAACATGTCCAAAGGACTGTGTCATGAAGTACCATAGTTAACTCTGATTAAAATTATTGAAAATAATGTGAAAATATGGTAGAGCAATGGCATTGTTGTATTGCGTAACTCGGGATTCTGGCCTCTAATCAAGGTGTCTTCTCATGCCAAATATACCTCTAATGCTATCTCTGTTCTCTAAAATAGAGAAGCAATACAGTTATCACACTGAGTAACTGGGGATTCTGGCCTCTGACCAAGGCGTCTCCTCACGTCGAAAGGTGTTGATCAACCAAAATTGCTCATTAAAATTCATATATCCTAACAAGTGTTTAATGATCAAAAGAAAAATATGAAAAAGTGTGATTCAAATATTCTGGAAGGACAGTAAAATTCAAATGCTTTCACGAGTGTTTATTCTCAATTCTACCTCATGTGATTCTCAAAGAAGTCATGGAAAGTAAACTGAGTAAGATGGAAGAAGGTTGAACTTGAAGTGATATATGAGCATTTGGTTCCCTTTTATTAAAAATTTATTTCAGATATGAGTATGATTTCTTTTTGAACAACTCTGTTTACATCTCTCTTAAACCATATCTGTCAATCAAAGGATTCATAAGCTTTTATAGTGGAAGACTCTAAAACCTAACTTCTGGTTTATGAAGTTGGTAACTTACTGAAAAATTCTGTATCTTAGGGTCTTTGAAAATAAAGCTTTTGCTCAATTGTTGATCTCTGTTACCTTCATTGATCTTTTCAACAGATATCAAAATTGTTCCTGAAATATATGTGCTTTGATTGATCTTTGCACATCAGCCTGAGTCTCTTTCAATGGATTCCACTACCATATTTCTTTTGGCTAGCAAACCCTGATGGTTCTGTAGACCTTTCATTTGCAGACCATACAAATGTGAGGATCCATTGTCATTATTGTTCACTTGCAGCTTTCTGAACTTCAAAATTGTTGTGGTTGAATATTCCAGTTTGACTCCTTGAATGGTCAACTTTCTCAAAGGCGGAGAATTGGTTATCTTGCCATTTTGAATCTATTGTGTTATGCCCCTGTGGTCAATTGAGTCATCTTGTGATCACTTGGGTCATTCGACATCATCCTATGGTCATTTGAGTTATTTGATATTCTTAGTTTTGATAATGGCTAAACACCATAAGTCATTGATGTTTTACCACTCTTATATGACTAAACTACTTGATGTTCTTTCATGACAGATATGCCAAGGAATGGAGTGGAGATGGCAAAAGTGAAAGCTCAATGATTGCGCCCTCGCACGCGGATCGACCTGTGCGGTCAGTTCGAGGGGGTCAAGGGGGCAGCGGCCCTTGCGGGGGTTTCCGGGGGCGGAGCCCCCGGAACAAAATTTTGATTATATGACCGATATAACCAATAGAAATCTTCAAGACAGTCCAGGTTGATGCCACAAATGAGAATGAACTGCTAAAGGACTCAAGCAACTGAGCTAAAGGGGTTAACGGACTGAACCGGGAAGACCCGGGGTCTGCCCTGCTGGCGGTCGACCGCCAGCCCAGGGGCGGTCGACCGCCCCAGCCAGCAGCCCACCGCCTGCAGTTTTTTCAGTAGCGATTGACCGGAATTTCCAGGGACTAAATTTCTACAACGATTCTTAGTAGCGGTCGACTGCTAGAAGCCTCCGGTCGACCGCCAGCCCCGAGCCTTCAATGTTGACTTTGTTTTCCACTTCGAGAAGGGCCATTCTCCATGGATTTCTTTAATCCTAAAGTCACCCAATCACCCACAAAATGTGGATCTGGTCTGGGGGATGTCCAAGGACCATTCAAAAGTTATAAAACACATGCAAGAGGGTTAGAAACCCTAGTTGATCATTTAGGAGATCAAAGGAGGCTGCAAGGGTGTGTTCAAGGGAGAGGAGTGCGAGTACTGTAGCTGTGAACAGTACTCCGAGAAGAAGTTCTTCATCAAATCCTCAAGTGATTCAATCTACTTCAAGAGGAGATCAACCCCAAGCCAAGTGAAGATAAAGCTGCAACCATCATCCTCTTCATCATCTCGAGGTGATCCACAGAAGCCCATTCTCAAGGGAGATCAAATCTGCATCCTTCATCTTCTTCATCAACTCAAGGTGATCCAAGCAAGATCTTTTCACAAGGAAGAAGATACCATTGAAGCATCAGATTCAAGCTCCAACAATCTCAGACAAGATCTTTTCTCTTTGAGCATATTCTATATCTTGTTTGAGTGTTTTCATATTTGTTCTCTTTCCATTTCATTCAAATATTTGAAATTGAAGATCATCCCTACCGGTGGTTAGTAGGAAGGCAATCGGAAGTTGTCCGATCTGCGGTGTTGACGTCCCTACCTGTGGTTAGTAGGAAGGCAATCGGAGGTCTTTCCGATTTATGGTTCAGTGCGTGGCACTAGTGAAGCCTCACCGGATTTGGTGAGGGGTGGACGTAGGACTGGGGATTCAGTCCGAACCACCTTAACATCCTTTGTGTTGTGGTTTGTTTATGTGATTGCTTTGTTCTAGATGCATGCTTAGGTTCAAATCGATATATTAGTTGCTCATCTTGCCAAGCGAATCATAGTGTTCTTCGATAAGCTAGTTATATTCCGCTGCGATTTATTTTATCTAGCTATATAGAGGGTTGCATTATGAAAATAGGGGCAGATCTATTCACCCCTCCCCTCTAGATCCGCTGTCCACTACTCAACATATTGTGCCTTTACTCTGTTGGAAAGCTTTTGCTAGCTTGCTCTCATTTTGTCTTAAAGGAAACCCTAAGCTCATCTTGACGGCCATGTTCCTGGTTGCATTCCTCACTGCTATATCTCTTGGCTCGTTTAATTGTCTTATTGCCCCTATGTTTTTGATGTACATTCTCTCAGGGAGAGAATTGTTTGTTGCCTACCTTTTAGCTCCTGATTCTATCATCTTACAATAAGTGTTACTCTATTTTCTCTTTTTGATGAAGTCAAAGGGGGAGAATAGGTTGACATGAGTTACCTTATGCTTTGTTATCATTATGACTCATTATGGTGTTGCCATCATCAAAAAAGGGAAGATTGTTGTGTCTCTGTGATTTTGATGATGGAAAATACCAAGATGATTCATATGTACGCATGTGGTCATGAAAGACCATGATGATTCATATGAGTGCATGTTAAGATGATTCATATGTGTGAATATGCATTTGTGAATGAGTGCATGTCTTGTGAATGAGATTTTCATCATATACACTGTATGCATATTATTTCCTTATGTGCATGTCATTTCCCTGGGTCTGCATTCTGTCAAACATTTGGTCGATGCATTCATCACACAACGTATGTGTGTGGTGTAGCTTAAGTGTCTAAAAGTCAGTGCATGTATGCACATGAAGTCGGTGCTAAGGATTACGAAGGTCTGTGCACTTCAATGTTCAAATCGGTGCACATTCTGTGACTACCTCACTTAGTGTCTCATGTTGTGTCTCAACATACCCAGGTCTGAGCACATTTCGTGTCTGTGCATACCTCAAGGTAGATGCATATAGTGAGCATCTAGTCAGTGCATGTTTAGGTCTCATGCAATAAGCATTCATAAGGTCAGTGCATTGCTTTGCTTAAGGAATATAAGGTCGGTGCAAGCCATTGTAATGCACATATAGGGTCTATGCATTGTTTGCATCATGCATGCACAACGCCTGTGCTAAGGAACATGAGGTCAGTGCACTTCATGCTAGCAAGCCTATCCAAGTTCGTGCATATCCCTGCAGTAGTGAAATTGAAGTCTATGCAACATTTAGGTCTATGCATCATTTTAGTCCGTGCATATTCTTCCTTGCGTAGAACAAAGTCCATGCATGCTCTGTTACATGCATTTATAAGGTCTGTGCTAAGTTGTACTATGTGCATACTAAGGTCAGTGTTAGTTGTATATAGGGTCAGTGCAAGGTTTTCTCGTCTAACGTATATTCACTATCGGTGCAATTTTTTTTAACTGCGAGATCAAGGACGGTGCAAGCCTTGCTGTGAGCCCAAGTCAGTGTGACCTTGCTACGAGCTCAAGTCAGTATAAACCTTGCTACAAGCCCAAGTTAGTGCAAGTTTTCACTGCAAGCACAAGTCGGTGCAGTTTTGCGAGCGCTGCGAGCACAAGTCTATGCAGGTCTAAGGCTATGGCAACTTCTACAAGCTTGGCCATACATTCGAGCATATGATCTGCACGAGGGCAGAAATCATCATGCGGCACGTGAGCTCATAAGGATAACGGAAACAATGATTGGCACGTGGTCCCAGGAAGAATATCTCTGACATTCTGCCACGAGGATCAACGTCCCCAATCCTCTCTGGACGCGTGAGCTCGTGGGAACCCTACCAACTGCCATATAAGAAGGCCGGTCCTTCGATCAAAGGAGGTGGCCTGAAGAACAAGAGAAGTGAGAAGAACAGAAAAAGGAGAAGAGCAGAGAAGAGAATAGGAGAATTCAAGAAAGAAAAGGAGAGAACAACGGAGAGGAAAAAGAAGAAGAAGAAGAATAGAAGAGACAAAAAAGATAGAGAGAGAGAGCACCCAGAAGAAAAAGAGATCAAAGCAGAAAGAGAGAGTAGAAGGAGAGCAGAGCTAAAGAAAGAGAAAAAGAAAAAAGGCGAGCAGCAGCCAGAGAGAGTAAGAGAGCTGACAGTAGAAGAGGAAGAGAGAAGAAGTTCAGTTCTAGGATCAAATCCTGAACTGCTGTGCTCCTGTGTGAGCTATATTCTTTATTGAGCCTTATTCGCCAGTTTGTTTTTCCTTTTGTTACTTTCATCTTCCAGTTTCTTGGTCTTCCGATACTCAAGTTGAATTCGGGGTTCCTCCTGTGGACTCAGGAGAAGGGAGACTTAGTGTCTCCGGTGGCAAGTGACTTGGTGTCACTTGTGCTTTCCCTCTGTGTTTCAGAGGAAGGGGGACTTGGTGTCTCCGGTTGCTAGTGACTGGGTGTCGCTAGTGGTTGCCCTCCTGGGTGGAGGAAGAGAGGAGTGTGCTGCTCTGGATCAGGCTGTTAGGCAGCGTCTGTTTACAGACTGAGTCTGCAGTTCTTGCTATTGCAAGGGAAGCCTCACTCTGGTTTGGAGTGAGGGGTGGACGTAGGCAGACTGTGGGTCTGGCCGAACCACCGTAAAAATATCCTGTCCATCATGGTTTGCTCTTTGCGCTCCTCCATATCATCTTTCTCCACTTCACAAGTTATGTGTGCTTGATTAATTGCGTTCGCCCTTGTGTTACGTTGAGAGTTTTATATAAATCTGTGGAGTGTATGATGGGAATGAACTCCGAGCATGTACATCCTGGGGGAAGTAGATTCGCAATTGTAAGACTTTATGAGCATATTTGTTCTTCCTTAGGATTGTGTGGGTTTATGTGCAAAATGCCAATAGGGCCTGCAAGGGGGCCCCCACTCCCATCCCATTGGTCCACCTCATCCATGTGGGGCTGGTTAAAGGCCAAGGTGGCATCTAGAAGGTTTGACAAGTCAATTGACACATGGGGGAGACAAGTGGTGTAAAATGTCAAAGTTGGCCACCTACCTTACCTACCTAGTCAAAGGAGTGCCCCCACCATATGTAATTTATTTATTTTTGATTTTTGATCACATGGGCGAAGAAAATGGCCTATTTCCCATGAAATTCCCAGCCCCCCACCCCTTGCCATTCTCTATATAAGCCTATGTATAGTGTCATTAGAGATTTTAATGAAGAAAATTTATGAAATTGGCTTGAGCCATTGAAGGGTGTGCCCTTGTTCCTCTCTCCCTCCCCCTCTTGCAGATGGATTTCTGCTAAATCTTGGGTGTGATGCCCTTCTATCTTCTCCTTAGCCCCTCTAAATTCTATTTCTACCGCCGCCGCCGCCGCCGCCGCCGTTCGTGCCGCCATCGAGCCACCACGAGCAACCGTCGAAAGTTCTGTCCAGGTTCTATTTTTCAGGATAGAAGGCCACTCCAAGAATTTTAGCTGCAAATTCTCTCATCTTCTTGAGCTGATATTTTAAGAGTATGTTTTAGGGTTCATCATAACCCTCCATAAAAATTGAGAAAAAGTTATAGCCCCTTCTTATAATTTTCCATTTTCGTGCATCTCCACCCACCAGTTCTGCCTTTTGTTCAGATCCAGTCACAGCCACCCTGAATTTTGCCTTCTTGGTCCCTTTTTTGATTTTTTTTGGAGCCTCCAATTTTATTGGAGGTTCTTTCCACCATTCCCTCCATCCCCAAATTTTTGTGAAAAATTTTAAGGCCTCTATTTCTTTTTAGAAATTCCATATTCTTCCCAAGATCTGTTCAGTCCCCTGCTGTCTAAATCTGACCACCCGCCAGTCTAAAATACTTTTCCCCACCCAAATCTCAACAAAACCTTTAACATAAAATATTTCCGTTTTTGTCTCCCTCCCCTCTATAACTTTAATGAAGAGCCCAAATCCTGAATCTGAGGTCTACCCCATGGTCAAAGGCAGTTCTCAAGAAACTACTTTGCTATTCTGAGATTTCGGGAACTGTCCAATAGAAACTTCAAAAATTAACAAAGGCCAGATCCGTGCAGATCCAGTTCATCTCTCTAGTCCTAGATTAAAGGACATCGAAAGAGCTTTCCAACGGTATCTCCTGTGCTTCGATCCGACATCAGGATTGATCGCAGCAGCCGATCTCGTCGGAGCGCGTGCCTGAAAACAGAAGCAGCAGATCCGTGGGCACTCTTTCCAACCGGTGCCGCTCGGAGCCGCCCGGCCTCCGGCCGGTGAACCAGCGTGCCGCCATCCCAGGAAACGCTTCCCCAGGCATCCCCACCACAGTGGTGTCACCCCGGTCCCACACGGCCCCACCGACCAGCGCGTGGGCCCCACAACCAGCAGCATACTCCGTCGGAACCACGTCGACGGGGTGATCAAGTGTAGCCCGTCAACCCGAGATCGGTCCTCCCGGGCCCACTTGTGTAGCCCTTTACCTCCCTGCGTGGAGTGGGTGATATTTCGTTACTGTAATTTAATTCATTACTGTTACCGGGAGTTACCGAATTCGGCCGGGATCGTCTTCCCCACGCCGGGAGCGTGGAGGTATCGTGTTCTCTCCCTTGCTCGGCAACTTGCTTTATTCGTATATATTTCATATGCCGCTGATAGAGAGCATGATAGGGTAATTAGCTCGCTTCATATTATTACATTACTGCTGCTGCGAGAGAGAGCGTGACCGTCCAGTGACCCGATCCGGGCACAAGAGAGAGCCGACCACCCTAGCTCACTGCCGGTTTCTCAACCGTGCACGTCCGACGCTTCCCTTGCTAAGGGACGATCGCGAGTTTGCATAGAGTCCAAGGATCACATTCCAATTGGAGTCGAGTCCGTGGTCCGTCCCGCATCAGTGTATGTTCCTTTGCTTAGTAGAAGTACATATGCGAACCTGAGTGTCTCAGCTCACTGTTGTGAGAAGAGAGTAGTTGTGCTGTCTCTCTTGATTATCGAGCATTATTAAAAGTTTTATTTTGCAATTGTTTTAATTAGGTGTATTTGTTCAATGATTCATTCATCCCCCCTTCTGAATTCGTGTCTCGCACCCACATTTCCTAACAAGAAAAACTAAGGTGAGCGAATGCTCAGTGGGAATTATATCTCAAGTACAAGCATGCTTAAAGTAGATTACATGTTACATGAATGCAAGTATAGGTATGTATGTACGTAAGATAAAGACGAGAGTGAAGTATTGATAACGCGAAAGTTCGTCGTTTAAAATACGCATATCAATCTTAAAAATTTCAACTTGCACTAGATGAAAGAAAGACATAATATGGTGGCAAGAAGGGTCGAATCCACAGGGAAGAAGAGATTTTTAAGCTTAAAAGCCTTGGAGTCCTTTGGAAAACACTTGTGATTTTGCTTTGCTTAAAGAAAATAGTGAAATGATGAACGAGCCAAACACTTAATTAAAAACACCTATGATTATGTGCCTATGCTATAGAAAATAATTACATGAAGTGAAAAGAAGAGATATGAGAAGGAGGTAGAGAGGGAAGATGAGCGAGAACTAGATTAAAAGATTAACTCCTTTCATTAACTTAAAAGAAAGAGTACATGAAATGCGAAATAAAATTACACTAACGACGCAATGAGATTACAATGAAGTAAAATGACACAAAAGTAATAAAAATAAGAAAAGCCAAGAGATTGAAGTTTGGAGAAGGTAGGAGCAATGGTGATGACGGCGTTGTTCTCTCTTGGCCTTGGATCACGAACCACCTCACGGAAGATGTCGTCTACGTCGGGAGGAAGCCACCTTCATCGTTAAAGCTACCTTTGGAGGGTGAATAGCTTTAAAAACAAACAAAATTAGAAGAAGTGGTAAAACAAACGTTGAAGATCCGAGGAATGGGAAGAAGTTTTGTGAATAGTGTACAGGGAAAAGAAGAGCCTAAGGGCATGAAAACGGAGGAAGAACAAGGTGTAGAGCCTCATATGAACAGTAAAAATACAGGATAACACCTTGAAAAAGAGGTTATAACTTACAAACGGTATAGAATTGGAAGATAGTGCAGAAGAAGACATTGAAGATCTTTTAAACACAAAGAACTTTTATGAAAAACACAAGAGGAGATAATGACTAGAAGGGGGAGAAATAAGGGGAGGAATAGAGAGAAACACTGGTTCACAGATGAACATGACAGTACAGTGAACAATATAAAATATGTTGAAAACCAAAAGGAATTGGAAGATGATGCAGATGAAGAAGTTGTAGAGGACTTAAAAATAAAGAACTTGTGTGAAGAAAGTAAGTAGAGACGAGGGACAGAAGAGGGAGAAATCGGCGACCTACGATTGGGAGAGAAAGGGTGAAAATTGCCAAAAAAAACTCACTTTCCCCTCCTAGACATGGGCTATTTATAGGGGAAATTGAGTCAATGGAGGGTGGAGATTGTATCAAAAAGAGATGGATGGCTGGGATTTAGTTAGAAGATGATGCATGGGGGAAAGGAAAAGGAGGTGGGCACCCCCTCCTTGGGCTTTGGGCAACTCTCTTCCCAAGACTCATCATTTCTCTCCTTTATTTCAAACTTTGAATTCTCTTTTCCCTCCAACCAAAATATGTGCTTCTTCTCCTCTATTTCAAACTTTGAATTTTATTTTCCCTCCAACCAAAATATTTTGAATTCTTTTTTTCCTCCAACTAAAATATGTGCTTCTTTGTTTGACTTGGTGAAAGTGGTGATGACAATTTTACCCCCGACTTCTCTTACAATTACCTTCAGTGTCCTACACACATATAATTGTATTTTAATCCATCAAAATTATCATAATGTGCACAAATGCTCATGATTATACAATGTAGAATTAATGCTCATGGCCCTCAACTTTACTTTACTAAATGATATCACCGAATTAATCAATTTGCGTGAAATGCCCAATTTATATGTAAAGTTGAGATTAACGATGGGGCATGCATAATTGCCTAATTATATGCTCATAAAATGGTGCATATGCAATATATTATCATAAAAAATGGACACTTATCACACTCCCCAACTTGAACATTGCTAGCCCCTTAGCAATGCAAACAAATTAAGATTAGGGACCAACAAGAGTTTGAATGATTTCATGCCTCCAATCAAGACCCCCCTTCACAAAATCAACTACGGATTAGGAATTTGGAATTATTAAAATGTACTAGCCATAGGATTAGAACATGATGCTCTCATAGAACACTCCCAAAATCCCATAGCATTTGTGCTAGTGAAATCTAAATCCACACTTTAGACAATTGCGTCCTCCAGATTACCATCTTAGCTTGGTGTCTTTCAACTCTACCTCTCAGATCAGAGCTTTGATCATAGCGACCTTCATTTTTTTTTGATTAACACATGGTGCTGCGCAACCCTTCACCGTTTGACGCAAACCTCAACTCTTGCCTTAGGAAAAGTAAGCCCGGTTACTAAGATCAAGGGTATTTTCCACGGTTTTTCTTTTTCTTTTCAACACATGGTGCTGCACAACCCTTCACCATTTGACGCGAACCTCGACTCTTGCCTTAGGAGAAGCATGCCCGGTTACCAAGATCAGGGGCATTTTTCATGGTTTTTTTTTGTCTAACTCTTCACTAGGGAGGGCAGAGTATCAGACACCATACCAAATGACAGAAGGCTTGTCTTTCATTAGTGTGCAAGTGATTTTTTTTTGTTATGCTAAGAGACCTTAGGAGATTCTATACTAATTTCCATGACTAGACTCAAAAAAAGCATTCCATCATCCCTCTCCACAGTTTTTTTTCAGAGCCTCTTTTATGAAAGCATGAATCATGGAAGCTCAGTTGGGGCTCTTTTTTTTTGATAACAACATGAGACATCAATTAGCATGGCATTTGTATAAGGCAGCAGGTTGCATGAGATTTTTACAATGATTACCCTTACCCCCCAACTTGAATGACATCGTCTTTGATGGCATGAAGAATATATGAACAGGACAACGCATACATGAATGCTTGGGAAGGAAAGGTACAACCTGGGGTGCACAGACGTGGCTATTTTGGCAGGCAGCTTTATGAACGACTTCTTCCAGCTCCTACAAACACAAATGAAAATGACTCACTAGATTATTGAAGGGAAATGGTTGGGTTGTCTCCCAACAAGTACTAAGTTTAACGTCTTCAGCCAGACGACCTTCTTGTATTGATCGTGGGTCACTCAGTGGGATTGATTCCTTTGATGAAAGTTGTGTGTTCTCCAAGTAGGGTTTGAGACGCTGACCATTGACAGTGAAAATTTCACCATTTTCAGGATCTAGGATTTTGACAGCACCATGATCAAAGGCTCTGAGCACAACAAATGGTCCATCCCATCTAGACTTCAATTTTTTGAGGAATAAGTGCAACCTTGAATTAAAGAGCCAAACTTTTTGATCAGGTTGAAAAGTTTTTCATGAAATGTGTTTATCATGGAATGCTTTAGTTTGGGATTTATAAATCTTAGCATTTTCATAGGCTTCATTCCGTAATTCTTCCAACTCATTTAATTGTAGGGTCCTATGAGACCCGGCTTGTGCCAAGTCAAGATTGAATTGTTTAATAGCCCAATAGGCCCTATGCTCAAGCTCAACGGGTAAGTGACAAGCTTTTCCAAAGATCAACCTATATGGTGACATGCCAATGGGAGTCTTATATGCTGTCCGATAGGTCCAAAGAGTATCATCCAATCTTTCTGACCAATCCTTCCTATCGGGCCTAATAGATTTTGCAAGATATTTTTGATCTCCCGATTAGATACCTCCACTTGGCCACTTGTTTGGGGGTGGTAGGGGGTAGCAATTTTGTGAGTGATCCCATATTTCCCAAGAAGAGCTCAAAATTGGGAATGAGTGAAATGAGAACTCCCATCACTAATGATGGCCCTAGGACACCCAAACCTTGAAAATATGTTCTTTCGGACAAACTTCATGACAAATTTATGATCATTAGTCCGGGTAGCAATAGCTTCAATCCACTTAGATACATAGTCGACTGCCACCAGAATGTATTCATGTCCAAATGATGGTGGAAAGGGCTCCATAAAATCAATTCCCCAAACATCGAAGATTTCAACCACTAGAATGGGGTTAAGTGGCATCATATCTCGTTTGCTCATGTTCCCCACAGCTTGACACCTAAGACAAGTCTTGCTAAATTCATAGGCATCTTTGAAGAGAGTGGGCCATAAAAATCCACTTTGCAACACTTTGATAGCAGTTTTCTTTCCCGAGAAATGTCCCAAACAAGCTAGAGTGTGACAAAAGTTCATAATACTTTATTGTTCCTCCTCGGGGACACACCTCCTAATTCTTCGATCCGGACCCACATGGAACAATTCGGGGTCTTCCCAGAAGTAGTGTTTGATTTTGGCAAAGAAGTGTTCCCTTTTGTGTTTGGACCATGCCTTAGGAATTTGCCCCACAGCTAAGTAGTTGACAATATCAGTGAACCATGGGAGTTAACTATGGGTAATGGCCAAAAGATGTTCATCAGGAAATAAATCTTGCACAGGAACACTATCAGTGGTGAGAATCCTAGAAAGATGATCGGCAACTTTATTTTCAGAACCCTATTTGTCTCGAATTTCAAGATCAAACTCCTGGAGTAAGAGGATCCACCTAATGAGTCTAGGCTTGGCATTCTTCTTGGAGAACAAATATTTGAGAGCTGAGTGATCAGAGTAAACAATGACTTTTGCCCCTAAGAGATATGATCGAAATTTTTCAAGGGCGAAGACAACAGCTAACAGCTCCTTTTTCGTGGTAGTGTAGTTAAGCTGAGCATCGGCGAGGGTGCGACTCGCATAATATATCACGACCTGACACTTGTCAATTCTTTGGCCTATAACTGCCCTGATAGCATAGTCGGAGACATCACACATGATTTCAAAAGGCAAAGACCAATTGGGAGATTGGAAAATGGGTGCCTTGGTCAAAGCCTCTTTAAGGGTATTGAAAGCCTCTAAGCAAGCATCATCTTGATGGAATGGGGCATCTTTGGCCAAGAGAAGAGTTAACGGGCAGACAATCTTAGAAAAATTAATGATGAACCGACGGTAGAAGCCGGCACGGCCAAGGAATGAACGGATTTGCTTCACCGAGGTTGGAGGAGGAAGATTAGAAATGAGGTCAATTTTGGACTTATCCACCTCTATACCCCGTTCGGACACAATGTGGCCCAAGACTATGCCCTCTTGAACCATGAAGTGGCTCTTTTCCCAACTAAGAAGAAGGTTGGTTTCAATACATCTCGCAAGCACTTTCTTCAAATTTTCCAAACAATTTTTAAATGACTCCCCAAACACAGAACAATCATCCATAAAGATCTCCAAGAATTCTCCTACCATATCAGAGAAAATGGCCATCATGCACCTTTGAAAAGTGACCGGTGCGTTGCAAAGACCGAATGGCATTCTCCGAAAGGCAAATGTTCCATATGGGCAAGTGAAGGTGGTCTTCTCTTGGTCTTCCGGATAAATGGCCACTTGATTGTATCCGAAATATCCATCTAGGAAATAAAAATATATTTGGCCCGCCAATTTCTCCAAAATTTGGTCAATAAAGGGGAGTGGAAAATGGTCCTTTTTTATCATGGCATTGAGTTTCCTATAATCGATGCACACTCTCCATCCCGTTGTGGGCCTAGTGGGCACATCTTCTTCTTGTTCATTTTGGACCACGGTGAGTCCCGATTTCTTATAAAACACTTCAGTAGGACTCACCCATTGGCTATCCGACATAGGATAAATAATTCTCGCATCGAGCCATTTGATAACCTCCTTCTTCACTACCGCCTTCATGTTTAGGTTCAACCTCCTTTGCATTTCCCGACTAGGTTTGGCATTGTCTTCTATGTAAATGTGATGTATGCAAATAGACGGACTTATCCCCTTAAGATCAGCCATTGTCCAACCTATGGCACCCTTATGAGTCTTAAGGACTTCTAGGAGAAGTGTTTCTTGGGTAGGGGTAAGATTGAAAGCTAAGATAATAGGAAGGGTTTCATCGGGGCCTAGGAATGCATATTTGAGGGAGAGAGGACTTTCAAGTGATGGAAGGGCCGGTTCATCTTGTAAAGCCGGAAGAGGTTCAACCTTATGCCAAATGGTACTATGATGAGGGGAATCTTGAAGAGCATTGACCTCCCTTATTTGACCCATGCCCAGATCATTCTCAAGAAGTTCATCGTAGATGTCTATGAAGTGACATTCTTCATCTAGGTCCAAATATTGGGAGGCTTTGAACACATTGAGAAAAACTTTTTGACCTCCGAATGAGATGTCCATCGTCCCCGTAGCACAATTGATGTTGGCTTTGGCAGTAGCAAGGAATGGGCGGCCTAGGATGATTGGGGTGTGACTTAACTCCGAGGAGGAGGCAATGTCAAGAATGAGAAAATCAACGGGGAAGTAGCAATCATGGACTTTGACAATCACATCCTTTATCAAACCTCGAGGGGTCTTGACTGAGCGATCGGCCAGTTGGAGAATGATGGGGGTTGGCTTGAGTTCCCCTATGTCAAATTGCTCATAAATAGAGGTGGGTAAAAGGTTGACACTAGCTCCTAAGTCGAGGAGGGCACGGTCAAAGATTACATCACCTACATCACATGAGATGAGGGGAGCACCATGATCCTTCAACTTTTTAGGGAGATTGTTCATCAAGACTGCACTAACATCCTCGGAGAGTCAAATTTTCTTAGGGGTCGATTTGGGCCATCTTCTTGGAGTGCAAAGCTCTTTGAGGAATTTGGCGTAGGCCGGAACATGTTTTATGACATCTAGGAGTGGAATATTGATGTTAACTTGTGAAAAGACCTCCATTAATTCCTCATTTTGGGTTGGCCTAGTCTTATTGGACTTGGGTTCTAAGGCACTAGGGAATGGGACCGTGGGTTGATAGGAGTTTTGATCTTCATGTGCTTTTCCCTTCCCTTTAGGATCTCCCCCCAACTTATCTTGAGTGCAATCCTCCTTGCTTGCATCTTCATTATCTTGATTATTTTCTATGGAATCTTGTAACTCCTTTTCATCCTTGTATGGGTCATCTAACACCTTCCCACTCCTCAAAGTTGAAATAGCCTTGACATTTTCAAATTGTGGGCCTTTAGGTTGGGCTTGTGGGATGGGTTGAGGTAGGAGGCCCGGTTGTGGAGGAAAACCTGGGAGTTAGTTTCTTGGGTTGGCCACGGGTTGACTTGAAAGTTGGCCTGTTTCTCTTCTCATTCTAGCTTCCGCCAATTGTCCTATTTGACTTTCCAACTTAGAAATGGATTGTTGTTGATTGAAGATGATTTGTTGGAGTTGATTGAATTTATCTTCAAAGTTGGATTGAGGCGGAGGTTGGTAAGTGGGTTGGCCTTGATTAGATTGGAAATGTGAATACCCCATAGGAAGGAATTGAGTTTGTGGACCTCTAGAAAATGGATTGAAGGTGTTGGGTTGGGTTTGAAATTGACTTTGCATTAGTTTCTTTTGCATTAGTTTCTTTTGGGCTTGATGAATAGAGCGGTTAGTTGCTTGAGGTGGAGCTTGTTGGCCCTTCCAAGAAAAATTAGGATGATCTCTCCAGCTCGGATTATAAGAATTGGAAAATGGGTCATAGTTGGGCTTGGAGAACCTTTGGGCAGCTTGAACTTGCTCTTGTATAAATGGTGATAATTGGGCCGCAGTTGGACATTCCATGATTTGATGGGCCGGGCTTTCACATAGTGTGCATGCTTCTTGTGAAGTGGAAGATTGACCTGAATAGGAATGAGTTGATGGTTGGCAAGTAGGATCTTTCAAGGTTAAGAGTTGGTCTAACTTTTAGGAAAGACTCTCTACCTTATCCAACTTTTGAGTGATGAGGTTTATGTCCAATCTTGGTTCAAAATCACCCCGGGCCTTGACCTCGTATAATCCGGCCCGTTTGGAAGGTCTAATGGATCTCTCATAGGATGATAAAGAGGCATGATTGATGGAATTCTCACTAAGCATTTCAAACAAATCATATGCCTCATCCTCACTTTTGCTCATGAATGCCCCTCCACATGATGCATCAACCATTTGCCTAAATTCGTCAAACAGGCCCTCATAAAAAGCTTGGACTACTTGCCATTTGGACAACCCATGATGGGGACACTTCCTAAGCAATTTCTTGAGTCTTTCCCATGACTCATGCATTTTTTCCCTTGGAGTTTGGGTAAAATTCGTGATTGCCCTTCTCATGGTATTGGTGCGGCCTATAGGGTAGAACTTCTTCAAAAATTCTTGTTGCATCTCGGCCCAAGTTCTCATTGGCTTCCCTATAGTGCCTAACCAATATTTATCCTTATCCTTAAGAGAGAATGGAAAGAGGGTCAATCTAAGGGCATCGTCCGAGAAATTTTAGATTTTTACCGTGGAACAAATTTCTAAAAATTAATCAATGTGCTTGTAGGGGTCCTCATTAGTGTTTCCATAAAATAAAGGGAGTATTTGAATTGTACTTGACTTGATCTCATAATGGATGGCTTGATTGTGAGGAATGTGAATGCAAGATGGAGGTTGATATTGGTTGGGAATGAAATAATCCTTCATTTGCTTTGGTGGATCGGGATTTTCGGCCATTAGATTTTGGTGGTGAGGTCCTTGATTTTCGGCCATGGGATCTTGTTGGAGATCATTCCTTGGATACAAGACACTCTCAATTTCTTGAATTGGTCCTAGAAGGTTTGGACGTTGAGATCTTTTACCTTGCATAAACTAGGACGAAGAGAGAGATGAGAGAGATTTTTTTTATGATGATTTTTGTTTGTTTGTTTGTATGTTTTTTTTGGTTTTGACACAAACTAGGACAAAGAGAGAGAAGAGGGGGAATTTTTATTTTTTTATTTTTTTATGCAAACACAAAAAAGTTGTCACACAAATTACCTAATGACCTAGATGTGACCTAGACCTATAAATTGGGTTTCACAAAATGGCTAAAGTGCAACTTGAGTTCACCCTCAATATTTTCACTGGTCATGTAAGGGGTGGGGTAGTGGGAGGCTCCCCTTACTTTCGCAAGGTCCTAATTAAAAATCACTGGCCCGTTTAAGGCATTTGCCGTCCGACCATCTTGCCTTAGGCACCAGTTTTCACAAGAGGGTAAGCCCAAATAACATAAGAACCACAGTGTGAACCTAGGGCCAACATCTACAAAATTTTATTTAGGGTCTAGGTGATGCAAATATGAAGGAAATTGTGATTTGTGGGCTAAGGAAGGGTGATGAAATCCCCACCTTATCTTGATTACCCCGTTGCCCTTAGAATATTTTAGAAATGATATGCAGCAAATCAAGTTCAAACAAGGGGTTCTATGCAAGTATGCATGAGCATGTGATTAAGAAAAAGATTAGAAAAGAACTCACTTTTCCCCTTGCAATCTCCAAAATGCAATGACCAAAGTTAAACAACAAGAAAAAAGAACTTCTGTCCTAAATGATGCATGACTTAGAATATGAAAGTGTGATTTCTACTCTTGGAATAAGGATTTTTATTGGGTTCAAGTGAAGAGTTTTTTTATTATTTAGTGAACCTGTCTAACCATAATATGCAAGAACATTAAGGAAATAACACAAAATGAGAGGAGTTATGATACTTACTTGAAGCGCAATCCCTCATTCTCTTTTTTTTTGAAATGAATGACAAAATCAAAAGATGAAAGAAAGAAAGGTAAACTTACCTCTGTTTTCTCATTGATATTTTTTTTTGCAAAAAAAAAGAAAAGAGAGCTTTATTAGTACACTATAAACACAAGGAAAATAAAGTTCTTACATCAAAAATCATCATTCCTCCCCGACAACGGCGCCAAAATTGATAACGCGAAAGTTCGGCATTTAAAATACGCGTATCAATCTTAAAAATTCCAACTCGCACTAGATGAAAGAAAGACGTAATATGGTGGCAAGAAGAGTCGAATCCATAGGGAAGAAGAGATTTTTAGAGTTAAAAACCTTGGAGTCCTTTGGAAAATACTTATGATTTTACTTTGCTTAAAGAAAATAATGAAATGATGAACGAGCCAAACACTTAATTAAAAACACCTATGACTGTGTGCCTATGCTATAGAAAATAATTGTATGAAGTGAAAAGAAGAGATAGGAGAAGGAGGTAGAGAGGGAATAAGAGCGAGAACTATATTAAAAGATTAACTTCTTTCATTAACTTAAAAGAAAGAGTACATGAAATGCGAAACAAAATTGCACTAACGATGCAATGAGATTACAATGAAGTGAAATGACACAAAAGTAATAAAAATAAGAAAAGCATGGAGTTTGAAGTTTAGAGAAGGTAGCAGTAAGGGTGATGATGGCGTTGTTCTCTCTTGGCCTTGGATCACGAACCACCTCGCGGAAGATGTCATCTACGCCGGGAGGAAGCCACCTTCATCGTTGAAGCTGTCCTTGGAGAGTGAATAGCTTTAAAAACAAAAAGAATTAGAAGAAGTGATAAAAATAAAAGTTGAAGATCAGAGGAATGGAAAGAAGTTTTGTAAAGAGTGTAGAGGGAAAAGAAGAGCCTAAGGGCATGAAAATGAAGGAAGAATAAGGTGTAGAGCCTCGGATGAACAGTAAAACATAGGATAACACCTTGAAAAAGGGTTATAACTTAAAAATAATATAGAATTAGAAGATGGTGCAGAATACGAAGTTGAAGATCTTTTAAAAATAAAGAACCTTTATGAAGAAAGTAAGAGGATAAAATGACTAGAAGGGGGAGAAATAAGGGGAAGAACAGATAGAAATACTGGTTCGTAGATGAACAGGAAAGCACCGTGAAAAATACGAAATAGCTTAAAAACCAGAAGGAATTGGAAGATGATGTAGAAGAAGAACTTGTAGAGAACATAAAAAAAGGAATGTTTGTGAAGAAAGTAAGAGGAGAAGAGGGACGGAAGTGGGAGAAATCGGCGACCTATGATTGGGAGAGAAAGGGTGAAAATTGCCAAAAAAACTCCCTTTCTCCTCCTAGACATGGGCTATTTATAGGGGAAATTGGGTCAATGGAGGGTATTGTATCAAAAGGAGATGGATGGCTGGGATTTAATTAGAAGATGATGCATGGGGGAAAGGAAAATGAGGTGGGCACTCCCTCCTTGGGCTTTGGACAACTCCCTTCCCAAGACTCATCATTTCTCTCCTTTATTTCAAACTTTGAATTCTCTTTTCCCTCCAACCAAAATATGTGCTTCTTCTCCTCTATTTCAAACTTTGAATTTTATTTTCCCTCTAACCAAAATATTTTGAATTCTTTTTTCCCTCCAACCAAAATATGTGCTTCTTTGTTTGACTTGGTCAAAGTGGTGATGACAATTTTGCCCCCGACTTCTCTTACAATTACCTTCAGTGTCCTGCACACACATAATTATATTTTAATCCATCAAAATTATCACAATGTGCACAAATGCACATGATTATGTAATGTAGAATTAATGCTCATGGCCCTCAACTTTACTTTACAAAATGATATCACCGAATTAATCAATTTACATGAAATGCCCAATTTACATGCAAAGTTGAGATTAACGATGTGACATGCATAATTGATGTGATACACCCTAAAGGATGCAGAAACTAGACAAAGAACCTTCGGACTTATCCATCACAAGCACATTTCACAATTTAGAGATTATCGTTGACGGCCGCTCACCGATGCGCAAACTCAACCCAAGGGTGATTCGATGATGCCGAGTCGAGGGTGGTGGGACTAGACCCTTGATGGTAGAGGGCCAGCAAGGTTATGAATGTATTCCCCCACAAAGATATGAAAACCCGAATTTGAAGGGCTGACTGAGTGCTACAAGGGACTCGGATCACTCGCTTCCTCCACAGTGGTCACTCGAAAGCAAGGGTGCTTCATGGACCAGGCGCTCTCTAACACTCCAGAGAAGCGTTGGCGGATATTAATTGAACAAGCACTAATATATATGAGCAAGGGCTGAGAGATTACCTGGCCGGTTTGAAGAAACTGACCCCGGTCGGAGACGTGGGGGAGCGGGGAAGTGTGGTTTCCCCGCACACTACGTCGGTGACGCTTCTTCCTGTTTAAATGATTACATGAACTACGCCTCACGTAGGAGGGTTTGACAAGGGGTGGGGAGTTGTGCGATTACAACAAACACTACCTCCCGCAGGGAGGGGCTTTAAGCCGGCCAGGCGGGGTGGGGAATGCCGAAGTAGAAGAGAGCCCGCAGTTCTATCCGCTCAGTCTTGGCAGGACATGGGTTCGCTGATGAAGCCGCCACGGATCCGTCTGAAGTCAGAAGTGGGCGCGACCAGCACCAAAACTTCCTGGGTTGGCCTAGGGAGGCTTCAGAATTTTTGGAGAATTTAGCGTGGTCGCCGGAGGCTGAAGAAGGCTCTTGAACTGAACTCCTTGGTTCAGCTTCTGTCTGTTCCAGAATCAAAGGCGCTGGAAGATGTCCTCGCTCCGAGTGACTCCGAGCTCCGAAGGTGACACAGCTTATATCGATATGACTGTCGGAGGGTCCTCTTAGAGCAGAAACCAGAAAGAACGCCAGAGGAGGTCAGAGTAGAGAGCTATGGCCCGTAGAGTGAAGGGGTGTCGGTCAGGCCCTGACTGTACTGATCTGCGCACCTGGGGAAGTATAAATGGAACGGGGAGCTCCGTACTCTGAACGATGCTCCGCTTGCTGCGTTGGACAGAGGACTGGTAGTATCTCGTCCCGGTAAAGTGGTGCACCAAGGAGAACATGGATGTGGCTGCAGGAGCTACTGCACTGTGATTCTGATCTCCACCTAGATGCCAAACGCACATCCTGACAAGAACAATTAGAATTAAGCATTCCACAAAATATTGTGAGAATCCCTCTCTCTCTAGCTCTCAATCTCTCGCTCATTCTCCCTCTCTCTCTAACAGGGGCGACCCCCCCTTCTCTCTCTAGGGCGCACCATCCTCTCTCTCCTCTCCCCTTGCCACCTCACCTTCCACATCAGCCCCAACCCTTTCATCTTCCCAAGGCTCCTTCAATCCCACCATTACTCTCACCAACCCCAAGCATCCTTTCACCTTCCAAGGCAACCTTTCCCTTTCCCAAGCCACCCCTCCATCTCCCAAGGGAGAATCCCATCTCCCTAAGCTCCCCTTCACCTTCCCAAGACAGCCCTTCCCATTCCAAAGACCAAAATTAATCCCTCCTCTATCCCCATTTCAAAACAAAGGAAAGAACACTCCTCTCCTTCCAAGACCATTTGCGCCCCCTGCCTCTCTCCTCCACCAAAGCCACCATCGCACCCCACCTCTCCCCCTTGCTAGGTCCGCCCCCCTGCCCATCTTCCCCACACCCCCTTCCCACCTTCCAACCCTTTCCCATCATCAACACCTCCAAATCCTATACCCCTCCATCAAAACACCTCCTTTCTTCTACCTTGTTCCAGTAACCTGAGTGCAGCTAAAGATCTACAGAAGACCCTGCCTATTGCAGCGCCGCCCACCACTACATCCCTTAGCTCCAGGAAGCACACCCTATATTGCTGGAAAGATCCTCCAATCAGCTTCACAGGCGAGGTGGTCCCGCCTCGATCTGAGTTTGGAGCCGCCCAGGAGGTTCATTCTCGTCCGACCGCGCAGCTGGCATTCGAGCAGAGACTAGAGACCTAGTGCTGAAGCTCCTGCGCCCACATCCTTGCTCCCCTTGGTGCACCGTTTGATCGGGACAAGCTTCTACCAGTCCCCTGTCCAGCCCAGCAAACCGAGCCTCGTTTGGAATTCGGAACCCTCCGTTCCAATTGTTCTCCCTCGGGTGCCCAGGTTAGTCCAGTAAGAGCCAGTCCCGACACCCCCCACTCTTCGGGCTCTTTCTCGCGACTCCGACCTCCCCTGGGGCCCTTCTTGGTTACTGATTGAATAAAACTCAGCCACGCTCGCGTCCTTTCTAGTCCTGCGTCAATCGGATCTCTGGAGTGTTCGTGGTGAGCTCGTCTTCTTGTTGCAGTACTCTGGAACAAGTCCGAGCCAGAACAAAGCCACCCAGTCCAGCACCTGCCACGGCCGTCGGCGATGACTAGAAAGTGAAAGAAAATTCAGGAGTCCACCCTATTCAACCAGTGAAAACTTGGCACTAGTTTCGGTGACTTTCGAGTCCGGGAGAGTCTGTGGCGGCGACAACAGCGAGTACCTATCAGGTAGTCACAAAAGTGGGCAGAACCGGCGAAGGGATCAATCGGCTACTTCCTTAGCTACTCTCCCTTCCCCGCCTGGCCGGCTTAGCACCCCTCCCTGCGTGAAGGTAGTGTTTGATTGTACCCTTATTCTCCCCACCCCGAGTTCCCACTTCTGCATGAGGAGTACTTCATGTAACTTATTAAACAGGGAGAAGCTTCACCGACGCAGTGTGCGGGGAACCCACACTTCCTCGCTCGCCAACGTCTCCGAACGGGGCCGGTTTCTTCAAACCGGCCAGGTAAGCTCTAACTCCTTGCTCTCATTTCAGTGCTTGCTTATTTAATATCCGTAGAATTGCTCCGCTGGTCGGTGAGAGAGCGCCCGATCCTGGAACTCCCAGCTCACGTGCGGTCACCGTGGAATTATGAGAGAGAGTGACCCGGTGCCCCCTTAGGCACCAAGCCAGCCCCTGATTGGGGGCACCATACCCTTGGGAGGGCAACTCTAGCCCTGCTAGCCCTCTACCAGCAAGGGTCTTGCTCCACTACCTCCACTCGGCATCACCGAGTCACCCCGGGAAGCAAGTGCGCACGGTGGTTTGGTATTTCACGTAAGTCTCCGCTCTTGTGCTTGTGTTTGCGTGGTAGGTCCAATGGATCACAGTTTAGCTGCTGCCTTCTCGTAAGTCATGTAACATCAATAATTGCCTAATTATATGCTCATAAAATGGTGCATATGCAATAAATTATCATATAAAATGGACACTTATCAAGTATCAATAGTTAATAGAGATGAACTAGCAAGATTTCATGATAGTCAAGTGAAGTATACCAAGATTTGTCAAGTCATGTAAATATCAAGTCACGTCATGTGAATTGACTATTATAATATCAAGCAAGTAAATACCCATTCCGGGCCACGCAAGTCATGTCATGTCAAGTCAAGTACGAGTCGTGGAATGTCATAATCTAGAAAGTCATGCACTTCGGTGCAATGTCACACCCTGATCAATCGACTCCCATGGGCACAAGTACTTTCAGGTGCTCCTCCCAGGACCAGATCGGGCCCTATATGCATAAGCATTGAGTCATGTATATTTTTAGACATCCACTATAGTTATAGCCAATATAGAGCTCCAAAGGAATAAACCATTGTAGGATGATAAGGTAGATTTTCACGAATGAAGGAGTTCAAGGACAGAACCTAAATAAGGATGACATACTGATAAATCGCATGAAAAATGATGACATATCATGAAACTGGGTAATTGGCGTCCACTCTGTCGCCACCAATTACATAAATAGCTCCCACAGTCTGGTCGCTAATTCTTGTGAACAGTACAGGCTCGATGAAATAGTGTCCAGGTTCAGGTCGCTAAATCAGTGAAATAGCGCCACTGGTCAGGTCGCCAATTCCTTTTGGTGCCCAAGGCATGGTCGCTAATTATTGACAGAGACAGACTTCTCAAAAGAGGGCAGAAATAGTACTTTATGAGGGCTAAATCATCATGTTTCTTTAGAGTGACATGACAAGTAAGGGTTCTAGGGTACAACCTGCTCGACTACCTTGAGGGAATCCAAGGCTAGCGTAGACTTACAGAGGTCTCAATGAAGAAAGTACCAGTCCAAAGGAAGGAATATCCTATGGAGGGTCCAATAATCACTAAGAATTCAGTGTGTAATCGATAGAAACAAAATATGGACTCCATCTACGGATGTGAGATGAGAGTGCCAAGTAAACCCACAATATGGGTTAGAAAATATGATAAAACTGAGACGCAAGAATTGGCGTCCATTCAGAGGTCGCTATATCCAGAAATAGTGGCTTCCTGAAAGGTCGCTCAATCTTATATTTATCGAAATTCAATTTAAATTACTAAGAATTACCGACTCCATGAACATGCGCTAATTCTTGTAATTTTCTAGAATCCACATAATTTATTTTAATTGGCGACCGTTCACAATGGCACCCAATCTTGAAATAACGTCTACTGTCATGTTGCAGAATCATAATTTTTATATATTTCATTTTTTGCTAATTATTTTACAAATCAACGCCACCGTACAGGGGTGCTCATTCTTTAAATAGCGACGATGTGATGATCGCTCATTCTTTGTTTGATGCTACATATCGTGCAAATACAATCTTAGACACATATCATTGTTCATATACTTTGAGTTTACATAATCAGGGAAAAGAAGACATGGATAGATAGAGAAAAATATCAGGAATCTAGAATCATGCTCATGCAATAATTTTAACGTCAGGTTACATAGATATTTAATTTTAAGCATGTGGTATTTATTAATTACACTAAAAGAATTAGCGACTGGCCTAAGGTCGCTCATTAAACTACGCCCTGGTCATTGTCGCAATTTCATAAAATCTAAGACGGCTCGCACAGGCGTTAATTCAATAAGCGCCCTTAACCTGGTCGCTATTTACAGAACTCAGTCAAACTTCATAAACATCAAACAGAAGTCATGGAATCAATGTTATACGACATATATGCATGAATTTATTATCATGTTGGGCTTCATTTCTTGAGAACACCTACCTCTTTGGCTTGATCTGGACGACTGAAACGAAGAGATTTAATGATAACAAGAGCAACTACATCACTTCGAACAGAAACAGACGGCATCAACTGAACAAGAAGGAAGGATAACACGGTGACTTCTTCACGTGTATAGGTGAGTGGCCAGCAGGATGAAGAAGGAAGCAAAGCTCCTTCTCGCACGATGGCAGGAACGACAACTGCAACAGCTTGGCAGCAATCGCAGTAAAGACAGACGAAGAAGAAGCAGAAGGTTCTTTATGTCACACAAGCGACGATGGCAACAACGCCGCAGGAGGACGACGAGGGCATCGTCGACGCAAGGGAAGCATAATGAACAATAGCAGTAGCCGGAGCTCGTCCGAGAGGGGGTTTATTTATAGGGCTATAGCTTTGGAATCCTAACGGGAATTAAGTTCCCACGTAAGGAACCCTATTAGGTTTAAAACCTTCTTTTTTGACTGTCACTTTCCCCATTAAGAATAGAACCCTAAGGCATGCAAGCTTCGAATGTGAGGCATCTTTGGGCTTTGAAAACAAACCCCATTATACACATATATGTATATATACCCTATATTCCTTTTGGACGTAGGAAAGGTTATGGGCATTTAAAGCCCATTAGCTATTAGTTCTTTTAGCCAATATATATGTATGGGAGGCCCATATGTGTGTGGTTTATTTGCAAGTCCCATTTTGTATATTTAAGGCTTTTGAATGTGTGATGATTTTTAACTAAGGCCTCTTTTAGAGTAGGTGAAGGGCTTTTACAATTGGGCCTTTAGTGTATTTTTGGTTATTTTAAATTCATCTCCATTATATTATACACACATATATATTTATTTGGGGTATTACACCTGTAGCCCCACTGGTTGTGTTGGGTCCCGCGAGGTGCAAATGGATCTAGAAGGGGGGGTTGAATAGATCCTATCAAAAGCTTTGGCCTATTTAAAAACTCTTAGCTATCGGAAGCATGAATCACTCCTATAAAGTGAATGAATCACTTAGGCACAATGCACAACGGAATTAAGTAGAGTGGCTCAAATGAAAAGACTTGGATTACAAGCGATGAAGCGTCAACTCTTCTTTAAGCACATTTGTGATCTTTGAGAGATACAAGCTGATGGGAATCGACGCCGAGCATGTACTTTTTCTTTTACATTTATGTCCTTTTAGTTTGTGTTTATATCCTTGGGAAAGTATGTACGCAATTGTACGACTTTGTAAGCCAATGCGTCATTCCCACGGATTGTGTGGGTTTCTATGTAATTTGTCAGTAGGACCAGCAAGGGGGCCCCCAGTCCTTTCCCATTGGTCCATGTCATCCATGTGGGGCTGGTCAACCATCCTAGGTGGCCATCTAGAAGGGTTGAATGCCATTTGACCACATGGGAGACAAGTGGCTTAATTAGTCCAAGGTGGGTTACCTACCTCACCTATCCATTCAACCCCATTAACCATGGTCAAGGGGGCGCCCCTCTCCCCTTAATATTTTATTATTTTTTGTGTGTTATTCACATCCAATCTAGGCCCTCCATTCCCCACTCCTAGATCTAATGGTGTAGATTAGGTTTGACATATGGGATATAAAAGGTTATATTTTCCATTTGTTAGCATTAATGAAGAGAAAATTGTTAGAAAATCAAGAGTGTTCTTGAGCTCCCCCTCTCTCCCTCTGGTTTATCTCCTCCAACCTCTAGTTCTAGAGTGATTTCTATCTTCTATCCCCTCCCCTCTATCTCCGGTGATCATCTGTGCCGCCGCCGCCGCCGTTCGTGCCGCCAACGAGCCACCGTCGAAGTTCTATCCTTGGCAGATAGTAGTCTCTTCTTGAAATTCCTGCTCTCAACCACGGCCTCTTCTTGGTCTGCCATTTTTATGGTGTGTTCTTCCATTGTATCCCAAGCTCCACCTAAAGTTTCACGCCCAAATCCCATCGTTTAGTATTTTTACATTTTCGTATAACTTTCATTCCCAGATCTGTTTTGTCTCTGTCCACAGTGACAGCAGCCTATGTTTCTCACCTCCGACCTTCTTTTTGATTTTTTTTAGGGCTGCCAATTTTACTGGGCATTTTGTCCATCATCCCCTACATCCACAATTGTTATTGATTTTTTATTCACCTTTTATCCATTTTTCAAAATTCGTGTTCTATCTATGCTACAGTGCTTTTAGCCCAGTTCTAGATCCGACCACCCTCCACTTCAAAAATCATAACAAATCACCACCACCTCCAAATCCAGATCCAAAAATAGTCCCGATTTCCTCCCTTTGATTTCCTACAACTTTCCTGAACAAGTTGAAGTCTGAATCCGAGGTCTTCATATCGGTCAACGGCAGTTCTCAGAGAACAGCCCTGCAGATCTGAGTGTTCAGTTCCTGTACAATAGGGAGTTATAAATTCATTAAAGCGCAGATCTGTGTAGATCCAGGCAAGATCTCCAATCCTAGATTGAAAGATTTGAAGTTAGCTTTCCAACGGCGTAAGTCTCGTGTCGATCCGACATCGGGGCTGATCGCAGCGGCCGTTCTCGTCGACGCGCGCACTGAAAACCAGAAGCTGCAGATCCGTGGCCGATTTTTCCTACCGGTGCCGAACGGAGCCGCCCGGCCTCCGGCCGGCGAACCAGCGCGCCTCCACCCCAGGGAGCGCACATCCAGGCATCCACCACCACAGAGGAGCCACCGGGTCCCGTACAGCCCCTCCGGACAGTGCGTGGGCCCCACCGTCACTAGTTCAGGCGTTGCCGAAACAACGCGAGAAGCCGCCGGTCAACCCGAATTCAGTCCTCCCGGACCTCATTGTGTAGCCCTTTACCTCCCTGCATGGAGTGGGCGATATTTCATTGCTGTCATCATTGTGTAATATTTATCCCGGGAGTACGAGTTTTGGCCGGGTCCGTCGTCCCCACGCCGAGCGCGTGGAGGTATCGCATTCACTCCCTTACTTGGCATTTTGCTTACTTCATATATATTTATTTATGCCGCTGCTAGAGAGCATGTGTAGGGATATCTAGCTCGCTTTATCTATTCATTACCTGATGTAAAACCAACATTGGACCTATTTAGCAAGCATTCAAGTTGGAGCAGCGGACTCACACTAGTGCCCGATGGCGACTAGGCGATGTTGGAGAGGGTCCGAGGCGGGACCTTGAGGCTCCAATGGTTGGCTAGCTTGGGGAGAACCCCAAATGGGCCTAGGATACCCAAATCATGGGCGGCCAACACACCAAGGGTGTGGGTTAAGTGGATGCTCTCACAACTCGCCCGCAGTGGTCACTCAATTTGGGTAGCAATTTAAAATCGGACACTCTCTTACCGCCGACGGAGTAACTATAGCAATACTAAGCTAAGCAAGTCCAATACAGCAATGAGGGATGTTCAGGAGCTCACCTAGCCGGCGTGAAGACGCTGACTCCGGCCGGAGACGGGGGCGAGCGGGGAGGCGAGGGTATGCACCCGCACGCCGCGTCGGTGTCGCTTCAACCTGAAAGTGTAAAGAGTACAACACTACGTCTCTCGCAGGAGGGATGATCTTGGGGTGGGGATTAATGTTAATTACATCCAAAACTACCTCCACGCAAGGAGGGGCCTTCAGCCGGCCAAGCGGGTTGGGGATTACGCAATGAAACTTGACCTCCTGAGCTCCACCGGTTCTGCCCTGCTTCAGGTACACTGGACAGACAGTCGGAGACGGTGCTGCCACAGGTTCCACGGAACTCGGATCTTGACGAGACCAGCGCCAAAAGTTTCCCAACTGACAGAGGATGAAGCTTGAATTTTTGGGGAAGCTTTGATACTCGGGGCTGACCGCGCCGGTGACTGGAACAGGACAGCAGCGTCTGGTCTCTGGCGGGTACCGAACTGATGCAGCAGGTTGCAGAAGTCACTGTGGGCTCTCCCGGACTCCGATTGGAATGAAACTGGCGGTGATGCGATCGTGGTCGGCGTAGGTTCGAGCCAGAGTTGACAGGGATGCGATCTGATGTCGGTGGAGAGAGGGGTAACCGGAGGAGTGAGGACTGGTCTAACCTGGGACCACAGGGGGCAGTCTGCCGTCTCCGACGAAGAAAATTGGAGCAGAGGGTTCCGGTGGCCGATTGAGTCCCTTCTTCTTGGAGGTGGCAGATAGCTTGAATTCGTTTCTTCCCTCCAAAAATGGCACTCAGAGCCTTCACGAGCTGGCCGTGGTAGAGTCTGGGACCGGACTGATTGATTCTGCCTCTGTCTGGTGCAGATCAATGTGGCTGGTTGCAGAGGGTGCCACGATCTCTAACGAGCTCTGATTGAGGCATAACCTGAACCGTTGGAACCGTAGCCAAGTCTTCTTTCTGTCGGCACTGACGGTGACATCGGCAGATGTTAGAGAAGATCGGGACGATCAGATGAGTAGAGGGGTGTCGGTTCTGGCTCCTGTAAACTGACCTGACACACTTTGAGTAGAAAATTTGTAACTTGAGATTCCGATGTCCAAATGCAGCTCTGCTTCTTTACGATGAAAGAGGACTTGAGAGAAAAGAACTTTTCTGAAGAACACTTGATCTGAATCCCAAACGGTTCGTCGTGGTCGGGCTTCCAATCTCGCTCTGGTTCTCTGCCTGGGGTCTTCTGCGCAGTCGTGGAGGATTAGCTCCTGCGGACAGCTCCGACCTCGGAAGCCGGCGAGACCACCACCGTTGGAAAGATATCTTGATGACGATTCCAGAAATGTAGACCTTGCTACCTGAATCTTTGAGAGACGGTCGTGGCTGCCTCTGCAAGTTACTGCAACTCTGCTGTCTGAAACAGAGGCTGAATGAGAAGAAGATGAGGGGGTGGGGAAGGGGATGGCCAAGAGAGTAAGAGGTGGAGGGTGAACTTGGCTGGTATGGGGAACGGGGGCTGCGACTTTGGGTGGTTTGGGAGGTGGGGAGATGGAAGGGCACTGCCCTAGGGAGAGGGAAATTCGAATTTGGGCTTAGGGAAGAGCCCCTTCAACCTTGGGGAGAGGAAGGGGTGCTTAGGAAGTGGTGTTGGGTAGTTGGGGGTTGGGAGGTGGGGTGTGGATTGGAGGATGCCACCTTGGGTTGGGGGGGAGTTAAATGGGTGTATGGGGAAGGGGAGAGGTCTTAATGAGGGGTGAATGGGGAGGAGAGAGAAAATTCCGAAAATTGGGTGGAGGGAGAGAGAGAGAGATAAAGAGAGAGAGAGAGATAATGGGTGAGAGAGGGAAGAGAGATTTGGTAGAGAGGAGTAAGACTAGAGAATTTTTTCTATTCAAATGATTCTTCAAATGTTGTTACATATGAGGAGTGGGGTGGCCTATTTATAGGCACATGACTTTTTTCACAAAGGACCCTAACAAAAGACACAATGACTAATAACCGAAGGGAAGGGGGGGCATCTATGGGCCTAGCCCAATGAGATGGGCCCAATAACCTATCAAACCAACATAATGACTCAATACTTAGGAAAATGACTCAACAACCTAGATACATGACTCAAATAAAGGGAAAATTACATGATATTGACTCAAAGAAAATGTGAAGATTACATGACTAGACTCAAAAATACATGACTAACATAATGGCGCTTGCCGACGAACAATCCGAGTCCGGAGAAAATGTGGAGGGGCAAGGGATGCCCTCATCATTACCGCTGCTGCGAGAGAGTGCAAGACCGTCCCTTGACCCGATCCGGGCACACGAGAGAGTCGATCACCCTAGCTCACTACCGGTTTCTCAACCGCGCACGTCCGACGCTTCCCTCGTTAAGGGGCAGTCACGAGCTTGTCGTGTCCGTGGTCTCGTGCCGCATCAATTAGGTATCAGAGCAGGTTGAGTCTAGGGTGTCAAAAAAAAAGTGTCTGTTACATTTGCATACCATCGTTCGGTATATCAAAAGGTGTTGTCCGAACGTTAGGCTACGCCTATCGGGAAGGCCGCACACTTGCGCGAGTGGTCGTCGGATCGCTTATCTCCGCCACGTACCGAGTCTTAGTCGTCATGTTTAGGGTTGTAGTCCATTGTCTAGGTGGTTCATCTACTAGTGCCGACATGTCCACCCACTAGTCCCTAATCCCCATGGATTCCCAAATGCCCGGATGGTGACGATACTATCTCAAAAGGAAGGACCACCCGAACTACCCCACGAGGCCCGAAACCCGGGACTTCTACGGGTCCGATGACCCGAGTGTCTACCTAGAATGGGAAGCCATTATGGACGATTACTTCGAGGTGCACATTATGTACGGGCCCATGCAAGTCGATGTTGCCAAAAGGTGACTTTTTGGTGAAGCCGCAGCAACTTGGAGGAACATCAAATACTGGAGGGAGGATAGGAATCTAAGGCCCATCGAGTCATGGTGGGAAATGAAGAGAGCGCTTAGGAGGGCCTACTTGCCCCGCCCACCTACCTCCAACCACGGAGGTCATACCACTCACCCACCCCACCAACTCACCCACAACCAAGTGGGCCACACCGCTACCCAATCCCACCCCTTCACCGCCGTCCAAGCCCAACAAAGCGACCCCAATCTAGTGGCCCGCCCAAGCACCTCCAACCAACCTCCCCTTGGCACCCCCATCCCAACCCACTCAAGTACCTCCAACCGAGTGGAAGCCCCGCTTATAGCCGAGCCTAGGACCACACCTAGGTCGAGGGACGAGGAGCGAGTCCACCCCAAGGTCCCTACTCCAACCCGCTCCTTTGAGGAATGCAAGAAAATGATTTCGGATTTGTTGGAAAGGATAAGTGCTTCTTAACCTCTCGTAGGTGCTCCATCACCACCCGCTCCTTCCGAGCTCTATTCGGAACCTTCTTCTTTGGAGCTACCAAAGCCCGAGCCACCCGTGTTTCTTACGGGAACACTTTACATAGCGGAGCCACTTCTTAGTTGGCTCAAGGATGGCTTGGTCCCACATCCCTTCCCGTCCATGGACCCCACCTTACCTTTAGTGCCAGTCAACTCATTCCATACCACCTTTCGATCTAGTCACCATGTTAACACATTGGACGATCTTGTCATGGGATTGGATTCACAATGGGAGTTGACCCATCTTTTGGCGCGAGGCTTTGACTAACCCGCATCTTCAAGAAGGTGACTACCCACATCTTCAAACCTTCTACATGTGAGACCGTGACTTGTGGGAACCCACCACAAGGGGTCATACCTTCTTTGACCCTTTTGACCCCTTCACTATTAGGCTTCCCGAGTTACCACCCGTACTCTCCTTCTTCAAGGAAGCCCACTTTTATGCCCCTTCCCCTCGGGATGGTCCATCTACATCCACCAATCCCGACCCACCTACACCCGACCCTTCTAAACCACCCGAGTCACCCACATACAAAAGACCATCCACGCATAACCACACCCGACGTATAGGTGTTCCCCATGCCATCCATTCCCAGTTGCATAACATGCATGCATGGCACATATTCGGGTGTCCTGGTCCGCCGTCACCGATGTACGGGTCGGACTAACATTAGGTGTGTCTAGTGTCATAGATGAGTCCGTGTGTTTTTTTTCTTGTGTGGTTTGTTTTGTGTGGTTTGTTTGCATGGCTTGTGTGTCATTTGTTTGTCTGCATGTGTCTTGTGCAAGCTCATTAATGTCAGTCCCTTATGAGTGTGAAGCGAGTCGACTCACTCGATGAGTATGGGATCGGTTCTACATCTATACCCGGATCAGTCACCTACAGGGACTCAGCGGTGATTCCTAGTGAGTCTTCGAGCTGCGTCCTTCCCTTTTGAGAGTGCTCCACCCGAAGTGTCCACCTTCGGCCCATAGCAGTCTGTGCATATCAAGTATATATGGAATGAGCAGGTGACGATCACTTGGAGTGGAGCGTACCCGCGTTACTTGGCACGGTGACAGATCCGCTGGAGTACTCGAGCATCCATACCCCTACTCGACGGGGTCGAGTTCCTCCCACCCGGGAAGAGTTGATGGGAATCGACGCCGAGCATGTACTTTTTCTTTTACATTTATGTCCTTTTAGTTTGTGTTTATATCCTTGGGAAAGTATGTACGCAATTGTACGGCTTTGTAAGCCAATGCGTCATTTCCACGGATTGTGTGGGTTTCTATGTAATTTGTCAGTAGAACAAGCAAGGGGGCCCCCAGCCCTTTCCCATTGGTCCATGTCATCCATGTGGGACTGGTCAACCATCCTAGGTGGCCATCTAGAAGGGTTGAATGCCATTTGACCACATGGGAGACAAGTGGCTTAATAAGTCCAAGGTGGGTTACCTACCTCACCTACCCATTCAACCCCATTAACCATGGTCAAGGGGGCGCCCCTCACCCCTTAATATTTTATTATTTTTTGTGTGTTATTCACATCCAATCTAGGCCCTCCATTCCCCACTCCTAGATCTAATGGTGTAGATTAGATTTGACATATGGCATATAAAAGGTTGTATTTTCCATTTGTTAGCATTAATGAAGAGAAAATTATTGGAAAATCAAGAGTGTTCTTGAGCCCCCCCTCTCTCCCTCTGGTTTCTCTCCTCCAACCTCCAGTTCTAGAGTGATTTCTATCTTCTATCCCCTCCCCTCTATCTCCGGTGATCATCTGTGCCGCCGCCGCCGCCGTTCGTGCCGCCAACGAGCCACCGTCGAAGTTCTGTCCTTGGCAGACAGCAGTCTCTTCTTGAAATTCCTGCTATCAGCCACGGACTCTTCTTGGTCTGCCATTTTTATGGTGTGTTATTCCATTGTATCCCAAGCTCCACCTAAAGTTTCACACCCAAATGCCATCGTTTAGTATTTTTACATTTTCGTACAACTTTCATTTCCAGATCTATTTTGTCTCTGACCATAGTGACAGCAGCCCTGTGTTTCTCCCCTCCGACCTTCTTTTTGATTTTTTTTAGGGCTGCCAATTTTACTGGGCATTCTGTCCATCATCCCCTACATCCATAATCGTTATTGATTTTTTATTCACCTTTTATCCATTTTTCAAAATTCGTGTTCTATCTATGCTACAGTGCTTTTAGCCCAGTTCCAGATCCGACCACCCTCCACTTCAAAAATCATAACAAATCACCTCCACCTCCAAATCCAGATATAAAAATAGTCCCAATTTCCTCCCTTGACTTCCTACAACTTTTATGAACAAGTCGAAGTCTGAATCCGAGGTCTTCATATCGGTCAACGGCAGTTCTCAGAGAATAGCCCTGCAGATCTGAGTGTTCGGTTCCTGTACAATAGGGAGTTATAAATTCATTAAAGCCCAGATCCGTGTAGATCCAGGCCAGATCTCCAGGCCTAGATTGAAGGATTTGAAGTTAGCTTTCCAACGGCGCAAGTCTCGTGTCGATTCGACATCGGGGCTGATCGCAGCGGCCGTTCTCGCCGGCGCGCGCACTGAAAACCAGAAGCTGCAGATCCGTGGCCTATTTTTCTGACCGGTGCCGAACGGAGCCGCCCGGCCTCCGACCGGCGAACCAGCGTGCCTCCACCCCAGGGAGCGCACATCCAGGCATCCACCACCACAGCGGAGCCACCGGGTCCCGCACAGCCCCTCCGGACAGCGCGTGGGCCCCACCGGCACTAGTTCAGGTGTTGCCGAAACAACGCGAGAAGCCGCCCGTCAACCCGAATTCAGTCCTCCCGGACCCCATTGTGTAGCTCTTTACCTCCCTGCGTGGAGTGGGTGATATTTCATTGCTGTCATCATTGTGTAATATTTATCCCGGGAGTACGAGTTTCGGCCGGGTCCGTCGTCCCCACGCCGAGCGCGTGGAGGTATCGCATTCGCTCCCTTACTTGGCATTTTGCGTACTTCATATATATTTGTTTATGCCGCTGCTAGAGAGCATGTGTAGGGATATCTAGCTAGCTTTATCTATTCATTACCGCTGCTGCGAGAGAGTGCGAGACTGTCCCGTGACCCGATCCAAGCACACGAGAGAGCCGATCACCCTAGCTCACTGCCAGTTTCTCAACCGTGCACGTCCGACGCTTCCCTCGTTAAGGGACAGTCACGAGCTTGTCGTGTCCGTGGTCTCGTCCCGCATCACAAGCCTTGTAGTGTAGGGATCATAAAGCATAACACTAGAGCATGAAATAGCTTGCAACAACCATGCGTGTGTGTGTGCTATGTTGATCACTCAAAGTGCATATGTGTGTAAATGTAGTGGTGATCAACCAAGGTGCATGCGAGTCTAAGCAAGGGAAACACTTAGCAATACTTTCACCTTGGCGCCTGTGTGCAAGGGTGCAGTAGGCCGCCCAAGGGATGCAGTCAAAGTGCTAAGCTCAATTAAACCACAGATAAAACTAAAAGTGCAAATCTGAGTCCTTGAGTGTGTAAACAAGATAACCAAGTATGGAAGCACACGAACCTGTGAATGGGGGTAGAAGATATAGAGCAATCGTATACGATGAACAACCCACAACACATGGATTTTTAAGGTGGTTCGGTTGCAACCCCGCAACCTACGTCCACTCCTCACCAAAACCCGGTGAGGCTTTCTTGCTGACTCACAGCTTGACCGGGGACACGCCCCAAACCACAAAACAGAGAAAACCCTCTTTCTGTCTTCCTACACACAAAGTCGGCAGGGACGGCTATACCGCAGATTAGAGAACTTCAGATTGCCTTCCTACTAACCACAAGTAGGGACGATCTTCAGTTTCAATAGATTGAATGAAATGAATATAGAACAAGATGAAAATGCTCAAACAAGATATGAAGATATGCTAGAATGAACTAGATCTTGTCTGAGATTGTTGGATCTTGAATCTGTTGCTTTGATCTTCCTTTGATCCCTTTGAGTCGATGGAGAAGATACATGATGTAGCTTTGATCTTCCCTTGAGTTGATGAAGAGGTTTGGATGTAGCTTTGATCTTCCTGTTGATCTCCTTTGTGAGCTTGCTTGCTTCTCTTCTTCCTTGGAGATTGAGGGCTTCAGATGTAGGCTTGAATCCCTTGGATTGGATGTAGAACTTCTACACGGAGTACTGTTCACGGCTACTGTACCTCTTCTTCCTTGGAGCTCCTCTAGCCTCTCTTGATGGGATCGGCAAGCGGCTTCAACAAAACTATAAAATAGCTATTTATGTTTTAGTTGTCTCATGTTAATTGGGCCATATGTATGAGCCTAATGGGTCATGTTTTATGTTCATAGTAATTATGTCTACAATAATCATGCAAGAGTCTTTTTTTTATTTGTGTCTTTTAGTCTTCCCAAGAGAGTTATGATGAGTAGGTATTAGGTGTTAATGAGTTGTCTTTTGGTTTTCTCTGAAGAGTCTATAAAAGGTCATGTAACTCTTCTTTAGAATACAATGACTTGAATAGAATTTTTGGAAAGATATCCTCCGATGTGAGGTCCACACCCTTTCTATCTCTTTTTTCCCCATCTCCTTCCTACTAGGGGTGCGATGCCCCTCTCTCTCACTTTCCCCACTACTGGGTGCGACGCCCAGATCTTCCCCTCCCTTCCCTCCTATTGCTTCTCCTCTCCCTGCATTTCCCCCCTTTCTGAACTTCTTCCCCTCTCCCTCTAAACTTCTTCTGCCATGGCCAACACCGCCGTTCACCACCTCGTCTCTCCTCCCTCCTTGCCACATCAGCCCTCCCCCTAGACACCCTTTCATCTTCCCAACACGTCTCTTCACTTCCCCAAGCCCCCTTTCACCCCTCCCAAGCCAAAAATTCAAACTCCCCCCTCTTTCTCTCTCCCCAGCCCCCCCTTGGTCGACCTCCCTTGACCTTTCAGCTCCTACGGTCGCCCCCCCATCTCCCCATTCCTCCTTGGCCATCTCTCTTCCCTCTCTCATTCCACCCCCTCTCTTGTGCTCACCCAGCCACCACACTACCATCTCCTACTAGCTTCACCCCTCCCCTTCCACTTCAGCCTCCCTCCATTGACCCTCAACCTCCATCACCCTCCCCCACAGCCATCCCTCCCCATTCCTCTGCAAAAACCCTAGTCATCCCCACCCCTTCATCCCCACCTATCACCAGCCCCTGCCCCAGTTCACAGGCAGCAGCATGGGTACCTGTTGGAGGCTCGGCTGTGACACCATCTCCAGGATTTTGCTGACACTCCATACATTGCTGGAAAGGGCGTCTAAAGAGCTTTCTAGGCGAGGTGGTTTCGTCTCCATCCAAGCACCGAGCTGCCCGGGAGATCCGTTCTCCCCTGATCGCGCAACCCAGGTCTGGACAGCGACCTGTCTGTCTTTTGGAAGCTGCTCCGGCCTCATCCCAAATTTTCTGATCAAGCCCTTTGGGGGATCCCTACTAGGGTCATCCAGCTTTCAGTCAAAATTTGTCCCGCAAAATTTGGAGTTCCCAGTCGAGAGCACCGGTGTCAACAATTCAAGTCTGTCCTGCAGTCCACATCAATGGCGGCCAGAACAAACAGTCCACCACAGGGAGAACCACGGCCTCTGCTGTCATCCTCTACCCGAGCCCTCTGGAGCAAGTTATCAGGGGTCAGTCAGCTTTCAGTCAAGCTTGGTCTCGCCCCATTCTGATTTTCCCACTGGGAGTTACACCCCCGACAAGCCTCCCATGTCTGTCCTGTGTTCTGGACAGTGCGACTTCACAAGAATCATCGGTACCGGCATCTCCCACTTCATAACGGGGCCATTCCAGCACTGAAAGATCCCTGGGACAGCCCTATTTGCGACAACTCCAGCCCCGCCTCGTTTCGGCCTCGGATCGGACAGCTACACCATCGGCAACTCGAGTCCAGATTTCTGCCCCTGCAGCCAGCTCGACCCCGTCAACATCAAGGAGTCACCACTGGCGTGACTGGGAGAATCAGGCAGAGTATTTTTGAGGAAGCACAATAGACTGAGCCGTCTTTCAGTGGGCCCTGGTCCCGCCTCAATCCGATACTCCAGCTGGGAGTACGACCTCGTCCAAGCCCTCTCTGGCCTGCAGCAGACAAGCCCGGTGCAGTTCTACCGAATCTGTCATACTAGGTGCAACCGAGATCAGAAAGAGGTGATGTTTCTTCCGGGATCAAGCTAAAGCGTCAAGCTTTCCAACGCCTTCAGTCCCATCCCCATCGGACTTTCCAGCCAGGAGCTCTGTCCATGACAAGTAGCAGGCGGCAGGTAGCAAGGACAGCAGGCCAGCTTGCCCGTGTGAGAATGGTCGGGTCCAAACCAACTCTGCTCCCCACCCCGCCTGGCCTACATTTAGTTCCACATCAAATTATTTTCAAACTTGGATGTCTGTTTCACATCATCTCTTCATCTTTCTTTTCTCCAAATGATCAACTAGGGTTTCTAACCCTCTTGTGTTGGTTTTATATCTCTTTGGATGGTCAATAAACACATCCCAGATTAGATCCACATTTTGTGGGTGATTAGGTGACTTTTGGATTAAAGAAATCCATGGGGAATGGCCTTTCTCGAAGTGAAAAACAAAGTCAACATTGAAGGATCGGGGCTGGTGGTCGACCTGTAGAAGTTGGCGATCGACCGCTACTGAGAAACGCTGTAGACGGATGGTCCCTGGAATCTACGGTCGACCGCTACTGGGTTGGCGGTCGACCGCCACTGAGACTCGTGCAGACTGGGAGCTGCTGGCTGGGGCGGTCGACCGCCCCTGGGCTGGCGGTCGACCACCAACTGGGCAGACCCCGGGTCTTCCCGGTTCAGTCCGTTAATTGCTTTAGCTCCGCCGCTTAAGTTCTTTAGCTGCCCGTTCATGTCTGTAGCATCAACCTTGACTGTCTTGAAGATTTCTGTTGATTATATTGCTCATATAATCAAAATTTTGTTCCGGGGGCTCCGCCCCCTAGACCCCCGCAAGGGGCGCTGCCCCCTTGACCGCGCAGGTCGATCCGCGTGCGAGGGCACAATCATTGAGCTTTCACATTTGCCATCTCCACTCCATTCCTTGGATTATCTTGTAGCATGCTGTCAAGAAGTTGCACCGACCTTGAACCATCCATAAGGCAAGACATGCACTGACCATATGAAGAATATGCAATGACCTTATGTGTGATGCTATTCAGCTTGATTTCTGTGCTTGAAACATGCTAGATTTTCGTGCATCCAATATTGTCATATGCCTTGATATCTGTGTACTGGAAGTATGATGACCTGAAATGTATGAATACTAACATTATCAAATGCAGGTATAGTTCATTAATGACTACAGAGGCAGACATCATCAAAATCATAAAATTAATCATGTTGCACACATGTTCAACAGGTTGGACACCATCCTCATCCCAATTCTCTCCTCTCTTCTCCCTAGATCCATCCAATCGGAGCACACCACCCCTGTGTTCAACATTCCAACCTATTCCTCTCTACTCCCCCCATCTCTTTTCTACCTCTTCTTCCAGGGAGAATGGGGCCTTTCAGTGCTACAGCTTCGTTGATGCCCTCCGGGGAGAATGAGGACTCTCCGCACCGGGATTGCCTCTGAGGTCTCCTCCATAGAACCCCATGGAAGTGGAGAGCAGGAGGTTAAGCTACATTTCTCGACCAAGAAAGACCCTTCCCCTCCCCTTTCAGCCACATGGTAGAACTGGCCATAGATCTAGGAGTAGATCCGACATTCACGGCTGCTGCAAACTCTAGATCCAGATGGTGCTCTGCATCTCCGAGTCGTCCTGCATTGACCCTCTCCCTCGGCATATCCAACTGTAGTTGTGGGTGCCGCAGATCTGGGAGCAGATTCGGCACCATTGGGAGCAGATGCAGCACCATTGGGAGTAGATCTGGCATCACCGACTATTGCAAACTCCAAATCCAAACAATACTCGGGATCTCTTGATCCTCACACTGGGCTGCCGGGTGCCCTACCTAATGTGGACCCAACTGCATTGTCATCCTCCACAGCAGATCCAGTGTTGCGTCCTGGATCATATTCCGGGCTTATACTGGTAACTGGTTTGACACTTTGGCTGCTCTAGTGTTGTATCTGCATGTTAAAATTCTTAGTCACTAAAGGAAATGTTTCTTTTTTAGTTGTTGCTTATTTGGCCAAATTTGTCCTCAAGGTTCCTGTACCTAAAAAACCTGACTCAGAGGATGCTACTGAAATATAGAAGTGGAGATGGAAGGTCAGAAGAGCAAAGAAGGTTAATAGTGAGATGTATGCCCAGCGATGTGATAAAGATCTCAAACTTTCTGTAAGATTTCATACTACTAGGCATCTCGACAATTTTACCATACACTATCGAGAATGTTTTCCCAATCTTATTCTTGTATTAAGTAGATTATTTTCCAAATATCAATACTCTGATAGCATTTTTTTCTAGAGCAGGTAGCTAGAAAAATGAAGGATGGAGAGGGATTCTACTGCCCACATAATCTTCATTTTTGTGGCCGTGCTTATCCCATACATGCACACTTAAATCATTTTAGTTCATTTTTATGTCAAGGAATTTTGGAGTTTGCTGAAGGCCGACCACTTGAAAGTCGAGGTTACATTGGCTAAAGATACATATGGCAAACTTATATGCGTGAGGAATTGAAAAGTTTTCTCATGATGAACACTTAATATTTGTGTAGAATCACATTCATGATATAATTGACTCAGCAAAGAAACCACTTGCTGGAAATTGTTGGTGGTTGGGTCCTAAAGACCCTCTGTAATGCTTAGCCACATGCATTTGCCTTTCTGATGCCTTAAAAAGCTCGTCACCTTATAATGCCATCTCCCACCTGCCTCTCCATCAGGTATCATCCAATCTTAAGCTATTGCATATCTATATATAGTTTAATAATAGTGTTGCTTACTTTGCACTAATGGGTTTGTTTCTATGAGAATATTGGATGGACCTCAGAAGCATGCAGGAGGCTTTGGAGCAATAATGGTGGTTTCCTAGTTTACAATTTAAATTTTCATCATGTGTGGGAGTTGGAAATTTGGAACAGGGAGGGGGGTCAATGGTAAAATGAGTTATTACTACTTCTAAGGGATACGTGGTGTAGTTGGTTCAGAGCATGGGTGTACTTCAAGTAGGTAATACCAAAATCTTCTTATTCCTCTAAAGCTCATGGGATCCAACATGCCAGATGAATTATCATTTTTTTACCATTTATTTTTGAGGTTTCTTTCCACATTTATCTCATCCTTAGACGAAATGTCCCCAACATATGAAAAATTTGTTCCCTCACTAGGTGACTATGCAACCCAGGGCTTGGTCTTATGCATTGCGAAAAGAGTGGGTTCTCTTTGTGATGTTGCCCCAAACAAGGGACATTTCTTAAGTATTGAATACCTCTACTTTTCAGGTTATTCCGTGTATGTAGCATGTTTTCTTTTAAAATCCACATGAAGCATTTCACATTTAAAAGAAAAACATACATTCTTTACTCACATATTACTCTCATGTGATTTGACTATTAAAGGTTCCCTCTTTTTAAAGTTTGCACATCAACCTTCTCAAATTATGCATCCTGAATCTCTTGATATAGCCCATTTCATACTTTGAATCTCGTTCAAGCGATTTTACCATCCATGATATTCCTCCTAAAATTATGCTTCCACTCTTGCTCATGTTCCACTTCAGCATGGTAATTCAAGTTTCTTATGTTTCGTTTGCTTCGAGATGAAATATTAGTAATATATGGTTCTTATGTTTTGTTTTTAATTCCTTTTTTCCACTATCAGGTTGGCAGGTAGATTTTTCCCTTTCACCATAACTTCACAATTTAGATAATGGTGTGAGATCTCGGATTAGTTTCCGAGAGGAGTTGAAATAACTAGATCTATCCACTCCAGTTCCATTGGCAATAGATCAGCAAATCCTTTGGAAACAAAAGAATGAGTTGCGCCGGTATCAAACAAGACAAGAGCATACATAGAGCAAATATTTAATGTATCTTCCACCAGTCCACCCTCATCTTGCTCCGCCTCTTGAAGAGCTTGGAGACGGGCTTGTTTCTTTACCGAGCGCTTCTCGTCTCTGGCTTGATCATTAAGTAGAGGATAGTCGGGAATCCAGTGATCATGGCTCCTACAACGGAGACAATCTCCCAATCTCCTCCAGCATTCCTCAGCCTTATGGTCGGCCTTGTTGCAATGTTTACACACCTCTTTGGAAGGTGTGGTAGTGATAGAGAAGGGCTTGTTATTCTTCTTGAACTTCTTCTCCTGGGAGGAATCTCCCCCATTGCTGGACCTCTTCTTGTTGAATGAGGGTTTGAAAGTGTCGGAGCTTGTAACATGCTCCTTCTTATCTTTTCCACGGATCTGATCGGACAGCTCTATGGCATCTTCTAGCAGCTAGGCTCGTCTTATCATCTCCGAATAGACTTGAATGTCCATCGGTGCTAGTTGGGTAATGTATTGCGGCCTAAGCCCATTGAGAAATCTTCTAGCTTTCATCTTTTCGGTACCCACTAGGTGCGGTGCGTACCTTGACAGACGGGAGAATTGTGCCTCATATTTGCTTGAGGGTGATGAATTCCGCGGCCTTCTTTTCTTGAATACGGTCCAAGAAATATTTGTTGTTGAAATATTCCACGTACTCACCCCACGTGAGGTTGTCATGAGGCAAGGTAGCTTCTACTGACTCCCACCAAAAGCGAGCGTCCCGCTCTAGTTGGAAGGTTGCTAATAAGACCTTTTCTTCATCCGTGCATTCATGACATGGAATATACGTTCGATCTCCCTGATCTAATGTTTGACATCATCGAGTTCGGTTGAACCAATGAACTTTAGTGGGTTCATATTGCGAAAGCTACATTGGAGATCACCTGTGTCACGCCTCGAGCGCGGAAGATACCCGTAGATGCGTGACGAGTTTATATCAATCATGTCAATCAGAGTAGTAGTGTATTCGACATAAAGACAGAGTGCACAAATATAAAGATAACCCAATCCATTTATTCCTTTAATAAGAATGTGTCTATTACAAACCCTTGCAAATACTAGACTCAATAAAAGAAAGGTACATTTCTGACTCAACAAAAATATAGAGAAGACAGGACTGATGGAAGCTTGAATAACTCAAACTCTTTCACTCTTGACCTTCCCCATCAGTTTGGGTCTCGTCATCAGACTTACCTGAAAAGTAGGGAAACACTGAGTGAGCGAACGCTCAGTAGGAAATTATATCTCAAGAACTAGCAAGGGGTTTAAGTAATTACACTTTCCATGAATGCACTATAGCTATGCATGCTCGCAAAAACGACAAGATAGCAAGAGGATATAATAATAAGATGGCAAGAAGAACTAGTCATGAACTTTCAAGAACTTATCAATCAGATATCAAGACTTTCAAGCAAGTAGACGCATCATGTCATGATGGAATTTGGCTGTTATATTTCAAATCAAGAAAGTATATATTTACCCTTTCTCGGGCCACACAAGTCATGTAATATCAAGTCAAGTCAAGTACAAGATTTATGGAATGTCCAATCAAGCTAGTCATGCACTTCGGTACAATGCCAATACCGTTATCATTACAACTCCCATGGGCACTAGTACTTTTCGGTGCTCCTCCTAGGACCAGATCGGGCCCTATATGCGCAGGCATTGATCATGTATTTTGACATCCACTTTCGTGTATAGCCAATATGGAATTTCAAGGATAAAGCTTGTACGTAGGATAGACTTTTGCTAGAATAGAGTCCAAAAATATGACACTTGACATAGATAGGTGATAACAACGGTATAATCACGATTTCCGATAAAGCTGGGTAGAATTGGTTCCCTAACTTGGGTACCATAACAATGAGTGCCCACAAGTTGATGGTCACTCTTTTAATATAGAATTGAGGTCCACAAGAACATCATAATAATATTGATATAGAATTGGGGTCCACAAGAACATCTCAATAATGACATGCTTTCCCCATTCAACAAGATACTTCTCATATTATACACATAGCATAACATGAGGGCCGGTATACCATGTTTCTTACAGAGTGACATGGCAAAAATAGTGTGATAGGTTTTTATGGTACAACCAGCTCAGTCGGTCTTGAGGGAATCCAAGGCTCAAGGAGTCTTACGGAGGTCTCTATGACTAACTCGCTAGTCCAAAGGAACGGAATGTCTAATGGAGAGCTTGTATGTCACTGAGAGTTAGTGGGTAAATGATAAAACATCATGAAACCTGGGACTATATTCACGGACTGGAATATAGTGCCAACATATATATATAGATAACTATACATATGAAACCCTCGGTTAACAGTAACAGTGTAAAATAGTATCACAGGAAAATAGCGACTTATCTAAAGTCATTAATCATGGAATTAACGCCTTATATAGGGGCGTTTATTTACAAATTGACGGCTTATTTAGCAGTCGTCCATTCTGTATTTCTATTTTGTAGAATTTTAGATAATATGGAATTTTAACAAAAACGCGCCCTGGACAGGGGCGTTACTTTTCAATTAGCGCCCTGTTCTGGGGCGTCAGTTCAATAAGAGACGACTTGCATCAGGTTGTTATTTCAACATTTTCCAAGATTTCTGATAATAAAATTTCAAGAACAAAGTATATAGTGAGAACCAGAAAAATAGCAGGATTCCACTAGGATGATCATGCATTAGATTAGATTAATGGTTTCATAGATACAGAATTTTAAACATGGGTAATTATCAATTATATGAAATTGACGACTCCTGGTCAGGGCGTCAAAATAAGAATTAGCGCCCTTGGAAGGGTCGCCTTATTCAAAATTCACCAAAAACATTTGAAAACGTAGTAAAACTATATGCATGAGATCATGGATGAATTTATTTCAGAATCTATACTAGTTTGGGCTACGCTCTTGAGAAAACCTACCTTTTTGAATTGGTTGACAGACGTGAAGATTGATTGAAGAAGGTGAATGATACTCTGTTTTAATACAAGACAGCAACAGCAGAAAGAAGAAGCAGCCCCTTGCAGAAGCAGAAGAAAGCTTCCTCCTTTCACGGTCGTTTGGCTGCAAGAGGAAGAAGGAAGGTGAAGATCAATCTACGTTCTTCACACGGTAACAGTAACAACTCTTCCCTGTTGCAGTCAACCTGCACAAAAGGATGAATAGATCGTTTGACGAAGAACCCACGATCTTCTCTTTGACACGAGAGTTGCTACTTACTGTAGACTTCCTACATGAAATAAGGTGAAGACATTAGTCTTCATACTCATACATAACCGAAGGTGAAAGCAAACTAATGAAGAACAACTTACGTTCCTCACGGATGACAGCAGCAATACACAGAACGCCAAACAGCGGTCTGGGTCGAACAGCAGGATATTTATAGGATTTTTAGAACCCTAATGGAGTTAGTGTTGTATTGGAAGTAATGTTTCCCTCATAGAGTCCTTACCATAATCAATCTCCCTCGTAGTTATCCAGAACTTGCCCTGGATAATGTCCTGGTTCGAACGAAACTCGAACGGAATTAACGCCTTACGTTAGGGCGTTAATTTAAATTGACGCCTTTGTTAAAGTCATTTCTTACGTAAAACGCGTCCATGTGGAGGGCGTCACGTTTACTTGCCCTTTTTATTATTTTGGCCGTTTAAGAATTGACGACATCTGCTGTGGTCGTCCTTTCTGGAATTCGCGCCTTGTATAAGGGCGTTTCTTTTTTGAAGTAGCGCCTTGAATCAAGGCGTTATTTACATTTTGGTTTATTATTTACTTCTTTAGGCTCTTATCATTTATTCATTAAATCTTTTAATCTTATTTTGATCAATTGGGGTTTTTATTTCCTTTTATTTTTACCAGGGTTGCTACACCCTCCCCCACTTAAAAGAATTTGGTCCCCAAATTCAATCGCATATATTTATATATATGTGGAGAGTGTAGAGTATATACCTTTTTAGAATAAGTTCGGGAATCGTTTCCTCATAGACTCCTCGGTCTCCTATGTGGCTTCGGGTTCTGAACATTTATTCCATTGCACCTTTAGCATGGGAATAACTTTATTCCTTAGGGTACATACTTCACGATCTAGTATCTTCATGGGCTTCTGTTCATATGTGAGATCCTTCTGGATAACTAAGTCTCCATGATCAATAATATGTGATGGATCGTGTACATACTTCTTCAACATGGATATGTGGAATACATTATGAACTTCGGACAATTGAGGAGGTAAAGCGATGCGATAAGCAACCTCGCCAACCCTTTCTAGTATCTCAAAAGGTCCGATAAATCTTGGCGTAAGCTTGTCTTTAACACCAAATCTCCTTATTCCACGTCCAGGTGATATTTTGAGAAAGACGTGATCTCCGGTTTGGAATTCAAGATCTCTCCTTCTTGTGTCAGCATAAGCCTTTTGCCTACACTGAGCCACTTGCAGTCTTTCTCTAATCAACTGTATCTTCTCGGTGGTATCCCTTACCATATCTGGACCTAATAGTTGTTTTTCTCCAACTTCGTCCCAGCATAAGGGTGATCGGCAACTCCTTCCGTATAAAGCTTCGAAAGGTGCCATTTTTATACTTGCCTGGTAGCTATTATTGTATGCAAATTCAGCCAAAGGCAAGTGGTCATGCCAGCTTCCACCAAAATCAATGATGCAAGCCCTGAGCATATCTTCAACCACCTGATTAGTCCTCTCGGTCTGACCATCTGTTTGAGGATGAAAAGCTGTACTAAAGTTAAGTCTCGATCCCAACGAATATTGTAGTCCTTTCCAAAAATGCGAAGTAAAACGGGGATCTCTGTCAGACACAATCGAGACAGGGATACCATGTAATCTGACTATCTCTTTTATGTATAATGCAGCCAGAACATCAACTGACCATCGACTCTTGATTGGCAAGAAGTGCGCTGATTTGGTCAATCGATCAATGATAACCCATATTCCATCATATCCTCCTTTTGATTTAGTTAGACCCATGATGAAATCCATACCAATATCCTCCCACTTCCATTTGGGAATATCCAGAGGATGTAGTTTCCCGGCAGGCTTCTGGTGTTCAGCCTTAACTTGTTGGTAGGTGAGACAGCGAGACACAAAGTCTGCGACTTCTCTCTTCATATTAGGCCACCAGAAGGTCCTTTTTAAATCTTGGTACATCTTAGTAGATCCTGGATGAATTCTGTACCTTGATCTGTGAGCTTCATCTAAGATCTTCTTCATTAATTCTGGACAATCCGGTATACAAGTTCTATTTTGGAATAACAACCTTGCATCTGAAGCTAGTTGGAACACAGATTGCCCTTCTAGTTTGCCCTTGATTTCCACTAATACCGGGTCACTACCTTCAAGTCCTTGTATTTCGGATAGCAAGTCTGGCTATATGCTCATATGAGGTAAGGTGACACACCTACTGTCCTTGTCCATGCTTATATTAAGTCTAGTGAATTATTCTAACAACTTCCACTCCTGAATCATACAATTGGCTAATAATGCTCTCGGCTTTCGACTAAGGGCATCAGCAACCGGATTACCCTTTCCAGGATGATATTGTATAGTAAAGTCGAAGTCCTTAAGATATTCTAGCCAACGTCTTTGCCTCATATTCAATTCCTTCTGAGAGAAGAGATACTTAAGACTTTTATGGTCAGAGTATACAAGAAACTGCACTCCATACAGATAATGTCTCCATATCTTTAGTGCAAATACTACCGCAGCCAATTCTAAATCATGAACTGGGTAGTTTTCCTCGTGCTTCTTCAATTGGCGAGAAGAGTAGGCTATAGCCTTCCCTTATTGCATTAAAACACATCCGAGGCCAATGCCAGATGCATCAGTGTATATCTCGAACTTTTCTCCTTCAATTGGTAGAGCTAAGACTGGGGCAGTAGTCAAGTGATCCTTGAGAGCTTGGAAGCTTCGTTCACAATCCTCGCTCCATTCATAGCGTATCTCCTTGCGAGTTAGCCTAGTGAGTGGTACGGCTATCTTGGAGAAATCCTTGATGAATCACCGATAGTAGCCCGCAAGACCCAAGAAACTACGGACCTCGCTAGCATTGGTCGGTCTTTCCCAATTCCTTACAGCTTCAACCTTTGATGGATCTACGGATAAACCGTCTTTTGATATAACATGCCCCAAGAAAGCTACTTCTCTTAACCAAAATTCACATTTGCTGAGCTTTGCATATAGCTGATTTGTCCTCAATATCTGTAATGCAATCCTTAAATGTTCCTCATGCTCTCCCTTGGTCTTGGAGTAAATCAATATATCATCAATGAAAACCACCACGAATTGATCTAGATAAGGTCTGAATATACTATTCATCAACTGCATAAAGGCAGCAGGGGCATTTGTTAGTCCGAAAGGCATAACAACAAACTCATAATGGCCATACCTGCTTCTGAATGCGGTCTTATGAATGTCATCATCCTTGATCCTTAGTTGGTGATAACCTGACCTGAGATCAATCTTTGAAAAATACTTGGATCTAGATATTTGATCAAATAACTCATCGATTCTTGGCAGTGGATACTTATTCTTGATAGTGAGATGATTCAACTGTCGATAGTCGATGCATAACCTCATGGATCCATCTTTCTTCTTTACAAATAGCACAGGTGCTCCCCACGGGGAAGTGCTTGGTCTAATAAATCCCTTCTTGAGAAGCTCCATTAATTGCTCCTTCAGCTCCTTGAGTTCGGCAGGGGACATCCTATATGGTGCCTTAGAAACTGGTCCAGCACCAGGGACTAAATCGATGGTGAAGGCCACTTCTCTTTGTGGGGGTAATCCAGGCAAATCTTCCGGAAACACATCCGGAAATTCTTGCACAACAAGGATGTCTTCTAGTTTAGTTTCCTTAGTCTCCTTAATGGTGACAAATGTAAGGAAAGATACACATCCTTTCCTTATTAGCTTGCTAGCTCGGAGAGCCGAAATAAGAGGTGACTCGCTCCGACTCTTAGGGCTAGAATAGACTAGTTCTGGAAAGTCCTTGAAAGTAACTTTGCTGTTACGGCAATCCACAGTTGCCTGATACCTAGATAACCAATCTGCTCCCAATATGACATCGTATTCCTTTAGGTCTAAACATATGAGGTTGATAGGAAGATTTCTTCCTTTTACTAAGACTTCACAGTTTTGATAATGGTGAGTAATATCGGTTTCATTTCCGAGAGGAGTAGATAAAAATATTTTCATCCATTCCGGTTCCATAGGCAGTGGGTCAGCAAACTTCTTGGAAATAAAAGAATGTGATGCACCCGTATCAAATAAGACATGTGCAGACTTGGAACAAACTTTCAGTGTACCTTCTACTAGTCCGCCTTCGTCTTCTTCGGTCTCCTTAATCGCGTGGAGACGAGCATTCTTTGTTACCGAGTGCTTTCCGTCACCGGCTTGATCGTTGAGTAGGGGACAGTCGGGAATCCGATGATCACGGCTCCCACAACGGAGACACGCTCCAAGTTTCCTCCAACATTCTTCGGCCTTGTGCCCGGCCTTATCACAGTGCTTACATATCACCTTAACAGGTGCAGTGGTGATGGAGAAAGGTTTGGTCTTCTTGAACTTTTGCTCCTGGGAGGGAATGCCTCCATTACTTGGCCTCTTCTTGAAATTAGGTTTGAAGGTGCCGGAGCTAGTAACATTCTCCTTCTTGTCTTTCCCACGGATCCTATCAGATAGTTCCGTGGCATCTTCTAGTAATTGGGCTCGTCGAACCATCTCAGAATAGACTTGTATGTCCATCGGTGCCAGTTGTGTGATATATTGGGGCCTGAGCCCATTAAGGAATCTTCGAGCTTTCATCTTCTCAGTGCTAACTAAGTGTTTAGCGTACCGAGACAGCCTAGAGAACTGCGCTTCATATTCAGCCACCGACAAAGATCGTTGCTTAAGTGCGGCGAATTCAGTGGCTTTCTTCTCTTGAACTCGATCTGAGAAATATTTATTGTTGAAATGTTCAACAAACTCCTCCCAAGTAACTTGTCCTTGATCTAATGTAGCTTCTACCGACTCCCACCAGCATCGGGCGTCTCTTTCTAATTGAAAAGTTGCTAGCAGGACCTTCTCTTGGTCCGAACATTGCATGACTCTAAAAACATGTTCCTTCTCTCGGATCCAGTGTTCGGCATCATCTGGATCAGTGGATCCCATGAACTTAGGAGGGTTCATGTTCTTGAAGCTTTGGTGGAGATTTCCTGCTCCACGATGTGCACCTCCTTGTGCCACTTGTTGAAGTGCCTGGGTCATGCCTTGGAGAGTGCGTTGCATGTTGCGCCATTGAGCACGTTCGGCCGCCATTGTCCTACAATTATAATAGCTATTAGTATGTGATTGCGTTCAAAGGCTTTTAATTCTATGCTAACTTTAACCCTTGGTTCTACCCAATCTCACTGGTTAAAGGTTCAGACTTATCCTTGGACTTGGGTTTCCTAGGAATTGAATAACCTAGGCTCTGATACCACAAAAACTGTCACGCCCCGAGCGCGGAAGATACCCGTAGATGCGTGACGAGTTTATATCAATCATGTCAATCAGAGTAGTAGTGTATTCGACACAAAGACAGAGTGCGCAAATATAAAGATAACCCAATCCATTTATTCCTTTAATAAGAATATGTCTATTACAAACCCTTGCAAATACTAGACTCAATAAAAGAAAGGTACATTTCTGACTCAACAAAAATATAGAGAAGACAGGACTGATGGACGCTTGAATAGCTCTAACTCTTTCACTCTTGACCTTCCCCGTCAGTTTGGGTCTCGTCATCGGACTTACCTGAAAAGTAGGGAAACACTGAGTGAGCGAACGCTCAGTAGGAAATTATATCTCAAGAACTAGCAAGGGGTTTAAGTAATTACACTTTCCATGAATGCACTATAGCTATGCATGCTCGCAAAAACGACAAGTTAGCAAGATGATATAATAATAAGATAGCAAGAAGAACTAGTCATGAACTTTCAAGAACTTATCAAGCAGATATCAAGACTTTCAAGCAAGTAGACGCATCATGTCATGATGGAATTTGGCTATTATATTTCAAGTCAAGAAAGTATATATTTACCCTTTCTCGGGCCACGCAAGTCATGTAATATCAAGTCAAGTCAAGTACAAGATTTGTGGAATGTCCAATCAAGCTAGTCATGCACTTCAGTACAATGCCAATACCGCTATCATTACAACTCCCATGGGCACTAGTACTTTTGGGTGCTCCTCCCAGGACCAGATCGGGCCCTATATGCGCAGGCATTGATCATGTATTTTGACATCCACTTTCGTGTATAGCCAATATAGAATTTCAAGGATAAAGCTTGTACGTAGGATAGACTTTTGCTAGAATAGAGTTCAAAAATATGACACTTGACATAGATAGGTGATAACAACGGTATAATCACGATTTCCGATAAAGCTGGGTAGAATTGGTTCCCTAACTTGGGTACCATAACAAGTAAGTGCCCACAAGTAGATGGTCACTCTTTTAATATAGAATTGAGGTCCACAAGAACATCATAATAATGTTGATATAGAATTGGGGTCCACAAGAACATCTCAATAATGACATGCTTTCCCCATTCATTAAGATACTTCTCATATTATACACATAGCATAACATGAGGGCCGGTATACCATGTTTCTTATAGAGTGACATGGCAAAAATAGTGTGATAGGTTTTTGTGGTACAACCAACTCAGTCGGCCTTGAGGGAATCCAAGGCTCGAGGAGTCATACAGAGGTCTCTATGACTAACTCGCTAGTCCAAAGGAACGGAATGTCCAATGGAGAGTTTGTATGTCACTGAGAGTTAGTGGGTAAACGATAAAACATCATGAAACCTGGGACTATATTCACAGACTGGAATATAGTGCCGATATATATATATATATATATATATATAAAACTATACATATGAAACCCTCGGTTTACAGTAACAGTGTAAAATAGTATCACAGGAAAATAGCGATTTATCTAAAGTCATTAATCATGGAATTAACGCCTTATACAGGGGCGTTTATTTACAAATTGACGGCTTGTTCAGCAGTCGTCCATTCTGTATTTCTATTTTACAGAATTTTAGATAATATGGAATTTTAACAAAAACGCGTCCTGGACAGGGGCATTACTTTTCAATTAGCGCCATGTTCTGGGGCGTCAGTTCAATAAGAGACGACCTGCATCAGGTCATTATTTGAACATTTTCTAAGATTTTTGATAATAAAATTTCAGGAACCAATTATATAGTGAGGACTAGAAAAATAGCAGGATTCCACTAGGATGATCATGCATTAGATTAGATTCATGGTTTCATAGATACAGAATTTTAAACATGGGTAATTATCAATTATATGAAATTGACGACTCCTGGTCAGGGCGTCAAAATAAGAATTAGCGCCCTTGGAAGGGTCGCCTTATTCAAAATTCACCAAAAACATTTGAAAACGTAGTAAAACTATATGCATGAGATCATGGATGAATTTATTTCAGAATCTATACTAGTTTGGGCTACGCTCTTGAGAAAACCTACCTTTTTGAATTGGTTGACAGACGTGAAGATTGATTGAAGAAGGTGAATGATACTCTGTTTTAATACAAGACAGCAACAGCAGAAAGAAGAAGCAGCCCCTTGCAGAAGCAGAAGAAAGCTTCCTCCTTTCACGGTCGTTTGGCTGCAAGAGGAAGAAGGAAGGTGAAGATCAATCTACGTTCTTCACACGGTAACAGTAACAACTCTTCCCTGTTGCAGTCAACCTGCACAAAAGGATGAATAGATCGTTTGACGAAGAACCCACGATCTTCTCTTTGACACGAGAGTTGCTACTTACTGTAGACTTCCTACATGAAATAAGATGAAGACATTAGTCTTCATACTCATACATAACCGAAGGTGAAAGCAAAATAATGAAGAACAACTTACGTTCCTCACGGATGACAGCAGCAATACACAGAACGCCAAACAGCGGTCTGGGTCGAACAGCAGGATATTTATAGGATTTTTAGAACCCTAATGGAGTTAGTGTTGTATTGGAAGTAATGTTTCCCTCATAGAGTCCTTACCATAATCAATCTCCCTCGTAGTTATCCAGAACTTGCCCTGGATAATGTCCTGGTTCGAACGAAACTCGAACGGAATTAACGCCTTACGTTAGGGCGTTAGTTTAAATTGACGCCTTTATTAAAGTCATTTCTTACGTAAAACGCGTCCATGTGGAGGGCGTCACGTTTACTTGCCCTTTTTATTATTTTGGCCGTTTAAGAATTGACGACAACTGCTGTGGTCGTCCTTTCTGGAATTCGCGCCTTGTATAAGGGCGTTTCTTTTTTTGAAGTAGCGCCTTGAATCAAGGCGTTATTTACATTTTGGTTTATTATTTACTTCTTTAGGCTCTTATCATTTATTCATTAAATCTTTTAATCTTATTTTGATGAATTGGGGTTTTTATTTCCTTTTATTTGTACCAGGGTTGCTACAACCTGCTCCACGGTTTGCTCCGCCTTGTGCTACTTATTGCAACGCTTGAGTGAGGCCTTGAACGGTACGTTGCATGTCGTGCCATTGAGCACGTTCGGCGGCCATGATCCTACAAGAATTAAGTAACTATATTAATATATGATTAATCCAAGGGTCTAAGTTTCTAAGTTAACTTAACCCATGGCTCTACCCAATCTCACCGTGTGAAGGTATAAACATATCCTTGGACTTGGTTTCTAAGGAATTGAATATCCTAGGCTCTGATACCACAAAAACTGTCACGTCCCGAGTGCGGAAGGAACCCAGTACATGTGACGAGTTTATATCTTTGATGTCAATCAGAGCATAAGGAATTCGACCTTATAGGCAGAGCGTGCAAAAGTAGAGATATAAACCAAATCCTTTATTCTTTGAAACTACCAATTGTCATACATAACCTTCAAGTAGGAGAATACCAAATGACAAACTTAGACTTGATAAAGAGAAAAAATTACAATGATAGACTCAAGAAATAGGAAAAAAACATGACTAGATAGATGCTTCTATGACAGGGTGGCTCTACGATCTTTACTCGTTCCCGTTCCCATCCGAGTGATCCACGTCATCGGAATTACCTGAAAAATAGGGGGAAAATTAGGGTGAGAGAATGCTCAGTAGGAATTATATCTCAAGTACAAGCTTGCTTAAAGTAGATTATATGTTACATGAATGCAAGTATAGCTATGCATGTACGCAAGATAAAGACGAGAGTGAACTATCAATAATTAATAGAGATGAACTAGCAAGATTTCATGATAGTCAGGTGAAGTATACCAAGATTGCTCAAGTCACCTAAATATCAAGTCACGTCATGTGAATTGGCTATCATAATATCAAGCAAGTAAATACCCATTCCGGGCCGCACAAGTCATCTCATGTCAAGTCAAGTATGAGTCGTGGAATGCCATAATCTTGAAAGTCATGCACTTCGGTGCAATGCCACACCATGATCAATCAACTTCTATGGACACAAGTACTTTCGGGTGGTCCTCCCCGGACCAGATCGGGCCCTATATACACAAGCATTGAGTCATGTATATTTTTAGACATCCACTATAGTTATCGCCAATATAGAGTTCTAAAAGAATAAACCATTGTAGGATGATAAGGTAGATTTTCACGAATGAAGGAGTTCAAGGACGGAACTTGAACAAGGATGACTGATGTGACACGACCTCGGACCTAATGCAAGCAAGCACAATCGCATTCAAAACGGGCCAAATTGGGCCACCGCTCTATCGTCACTCACCCAAGCCCGGGGTGACTTGGCAATGCCAAGGGGAGGATGTGGGGTTGGGCCCTTGCTGGTAGAGGGCCAGCAAGGCCAAGACTTGATTCCCAAAGGGTGGGGATGCCCAAATCAAGGGGGCCGACAAAGTGCCAAAGGCACCGGTTGCAATATTCCCACGGTGATCACTCAAGTTTATGGGGCTTGAGGATCGGGCTCTCACTCGCATAACCAGCGGAATTAAGAACTAATATTGAAAGACAAGCACTAATTGGAGTGAAGGTTTGAGCACTTACTCGACCGGTTTGAAGAAACCGGTCCCGGTCGGAGACGAGGGCGAGCGGGGAGGAGAGTGGATCCCCACACGCCGCGACGGTGTCGCTTGACCTGCCCCAAACAAATTACACCACTACACCTCTCGCAGGAGGGGGAACTTGGGGTGGGGGTTAATGATATTACATCAATACTACCTCCACGCAGGGAGGGGCCTTCAGCCGGCCAAGCAGGGTGGGGAAACCAAAGCAAAGAACGAGGAACAAGGGTGGACGCCGAATCTGCCTGCTGTCAGTGAACCAGGACAGAGGGTCGGTGTTGCTGTTGTAGATCTTGCTCAGGAATTGTGCTGATAGCGAGACTGGCGGTGAAATCTTCGTAACAGGAAGGGGAATGCCTCAGCATTTTTGTATTTTCTTCTGGAGTCTCTACTGGACGGGGCAGGAGCTTGAACAGGGCCTCTGTTTCTCAGACTAGCAGGGGCAGGTCACCAACAGTAGGATGCAGAGGCTGTCCTGACCGCTCCCGAACTCCAAATTTGATGCCGTTAGCACTGTTAGAACCGTGGGTGAGTCCTCTTTGCAGCAAAAGAAACAGGGATGCCAGAAGAGAACGGAGATGATCTGTGGAGCCAGAAGAGTGAGAAGGTGTCGATTCAGACTGGGGAAGGCAGAGCCATGCAACCGTGGAATAAAATTGGTAACTTCTGTTCCCGAATGCCGAATGGGATTCCGCTTCTTGATTCTGATAGTAGACAGGCCGATGAAGAACGTTGAAGAAGGACTTGAATACATATTCCTTCGGGGCTGGTCGTGGCAGAGCTTCTAAGCTGGCTCAGGTCCTCAGCCGAGGCAGAACCGCGCAGCTGTGGGGGAATGGACTTCCTAGACGACTCGGAGATCGGAAGAAGACGAAACCACTTTGGTTACGAAGGCGACTGGCAGACGCTTCCGACGATGGCTCTTGGGTCTTCAAACTTATCCGGAGGAGGTCGTGGTGGCCGCTGTAAGTTGCGGGTATGTTGTAGATTATCAGTTGAGAGCTGTAGGTTGATGATGATGGGGGGGAATGGGGTATATGGGAGGGGAAATGGGGGTGGATTAGTGTGGGGAAAGCTCGGGCTGTGAGGGGGTCTAGGAGGGGGTGTTCTAAGGTGGGGGAAGGGAAGAATGTGGTCTGGAAGGGGGTCTAACAGGTGGTGGGAGGAGGAGCTACGAATTTGGGAAGGTGGGTGAGAGGAGAAAGTGAGGGGGGGGCACAAGTGAGTGAAGGGAAGGGTGGATTTCAAATTTGAAATGGCCTTGGAAGTTGTGGGGTTGTGTGGGGAAGGGGTTGATTGTGTTGGAATGGGGAAAGTGGTGTTGGAATGTGGAAGATAGTGTTGGAATGGTGAGGGATCTTCTTGGGACTAGGGGGGTGGAGTAATGGAGGCCATGGGGAAGTGGAGGGCTTTAATGATGGTAGGTGGGGGTTGAGGTGGTTGGGAAGAGAGGAGAGAGAAGAAAATTTGAAATTGGGTGTTGAGGAGAGAGAAAGTGGAGTGAAAAAGAGAGATTAAGAGAGGGAAGGGTGGGGAATCTCTCTCCTAGGGTTTCTCACCCAAAAATTGTTGGAATCACTCCACTAAACTAAGCTTTGGACTCTCAAATGGCATTTTTTTCATTGATTGATTCATTACCTCCAAATGAAGGAAATATGGCCCTATATATAGGAAACCCACATTTTACAATAAGACCCTGACAAAAGACTCTTTGACAAATAACCGAAGGGGTAGGGGAGCTCATTGGGCCAAGCCCGAAGAAATGGGCCCAATTAGCACATTACACATTCTAATGACACTGAAACATAGGAAAATAAATACAAGACCTAGGGACATGACTCAAATAAAATGCAAATTACATTAAATGACTCAAGTAAAATTACATAGGACTCAAAATTAAATGACTAAACCATGCCGGATGCAACCGGGGCGAGGAGACGAGCTATGAATGTGGGCATGGAAGGTGATGTCCACATCATACTCCCGGGGTGCGGAGAACTTGACTCCGTCGAGTAAGTATCCTTCCCTCCTTGGAAGGTGTAGAAGTGGTACTACCTTCAAGTCTTCCGAACGAGACCGATCCATCCACCTGCCGAGATAGCGCTCATATACCTTGCTCCGAGTGGTAGTGACTTGTTCATCCAATATTTGTTCAATTTGTTCACGCTGGACTCTCTTGGCTGGTGGTTTATCATCATGGGTGGGTGCTCTCTCAAGGGAGGAAGTAGGCTCAATCTCCTCACTAGGTACCACCGTGGGTCCCTTATATGGCACTAGGTCGGCAACAATGAATGTGGGACTTATTCCATACTCCTCAGGGAGATCTAACTCGTAGGCAATTGCACCTATGCGCCTCAAGACCTGAAAGGGACTAGCCCCACGTGGCCTCAGTTTAGAGTTGGCTCCCGGAGAGAGCCTCTCCGTCCTTACCATCACAAAGTCACCCTCATGGAATTCTTGGTAACGCCAATGAGAGTCGGCCCGCCTCTTATAAGCCTCATTCTTTTTGCTTATGTGCTTGCAAAGGCTTTCATGCAATTTTGTGAATGTTGACATTCTAGGGGTGATGGGTGGACCTGAGCAACCAAAAGTAGACCAATCATGCTTTGATGCCAAGAAGACTTTGATGGATTTTGGAGGGCCGGGGCAACCATATGTGGACTTATCATGCAATATTGTCACGTAGACTTTGGTGGGCCTAGTTGGGCCGGGGCACCCGTAGGTGAATCTATCATGCAAAGTGGTGATGAATGTAGGGGGACCTAGACATCCGTAGATGCTTTTGACATGCTTAAGACCCATGATGCATGAAGGTGGACCATGATATCCAAATATGGACCACTCATACTTTCTACTTGACATGTGGGTGATATGAATGAATGGACCCAATATAGTGTTCATGCCAAGGGGTATGGTAAGCCTAGACACATGCATGCTTTTCCCAAAGGTGACTTCCATGTGTATAGGTGTGGGACAACCCTTGAACTCCCATTGGAAAGGATCGAATGGATCTAAGAAGGTGGTCATCATGGGGTGGGGCAAAACTTTATTACCTAGGGATATGTGGCCCAAGGTCATGGCTCCCAAGGAGTAACCCGGGTCTAAGATGGAGTGAATTGGGTCAAACATTGTGAGTTGGTTTAGGGAAAGGTGGGTGGTGGATAAAGTGTTTGGGTCACACGAGTCTCTTGACTCCCATTGGAATGGATCATATTGATCATAAAATGGGTTACCTAGGGGGAGGAACTCCATATCCTCAAGATCCTCAAAAGGTGCTAAGTCATCCTTCTCCATGATAGTTGGGCCAATGTTCTTGGCAAGTGGGTCAGCCATGAGTGGAGGGCTTGACTTTCTACCCGAGATAAGAAGCCCTAAATCGAGGAGAAGGTTGGGCTCATCGGGTGTAGATAGGAATAGAAAGAGGTCACTAGTGTAGCAACCAATGGTGCAAACCGAGGTGATAGACCCTATGCATAGGTGTAGGAGGCTAAGGCTCCTAGGTTGTTCTACCATAGGGGTCAACATGCTAGTCATCTCTAATTGCCAAGCTAAGCCCTTGAGAAGGTCCTCTAAAGTTTCCGCTTGGTAGGATGTTTGGATTATGGTGTGATAGGAGGAGATGTGCACTATGGGAAGGTTTTCCTTTATGGGAAGGCAAGCGTGGGCCGTGATCTCTCTTATTGGGCTCTTCTTTAGCCAACTAATAAGGGGTTCCTCTAAGATGAGTTTGGCCCTAACTAGAGAGGGTGGTGTAACGTTAAGGTCACCATGTGATGCTTCTTCTTCTTCTTGGTCATGGGTTTCCTCCAAGGTAGGGAGTGGGTTTGGGGTGTTCACCACTATTAGATCGGGTATGGGTTCTTCTTCCAAGGAGGTGAGAGGGGCTTTTGAGGGTGTGGTGATGATTGGGGCATGGTGTATCTGGGGTGGTAGGTAGTGGGAAACTTGGGTTAGGATAGGTAAGGGTAGTAGTGGAGGCTTTGGTGGGAGTTGGATTGGGGTAGGGAGAGGAAGATGGGTGGGTTGAAGGGGTTTGGGTTGATTGGTTTTGGGAGGAGTGTCCCCTTTTGGGGGTGATGGAGAGGTAGTGGTGGGGGTTACCACGGGCCTAAGTGAAGAGTTGGCCATGGGGCCCAATTGGGTATGGGGACCTATGGTTGTGGAGTAGACTTGGAGGTGGGGTGTAAATATAGTGGTTGGGGTAGGAGAGATGGGAAGTGGTGGGGAATGTGTGATTGGGGTCTTGGATTGACCGGGTGGGATTGATGGAGTTGAAGTGCTCCTTGGACTTTGGTGATTTGAGTAGGAGGGAGAGGGTTGGAGGGTGTAGGTTTTTCTAAGCTCGGTCTTCATCTCATCCCAAGTGCTAATTGGGGCCTCCCTACGGATCTTTCTCAAACCTTCCACAACTAACCAATGAGTTTTAGCTTGTTTGGAGAGGTGTGCCTTGGCTAGCCTCATTCTTCTTCCTTCGTTCAAGGGGCAACTTTTAAAGAATTGGTCCATGGAAATCTCCCAATCTAGGTAAAGGCTTGGGCTGTTGGATCCATCAAAGGCGGGGGTTTTGATTTTCAAGTGTTCTAAAAATATGGTTTCTAGATTTCCCCAAAGGTCACTCTCATTCACTCTTGGTGTACGGCTATTTCCTTCAAGTCGGTCGAGTCGAGACATGATATCTTCAAGCCGATTAAGGACATTAGGTAGGGCTTCTATGATAGAGGTGTTGCTACCCACTTTGTTGGCAATGGAGCTTCCATGAGGATTTGGGCTTCTTGGGAAAGTTGATGGGGATGGATATGACGGGTATGAAGTGGCCATTCTAATGGACATGGGAGATGCAACCGAGCACTCTAAATGCATAAACATGCCCTAGGACCAACTTGTGGAGAGACAAGTTGTGAACTTGCTCTGATACCACTTGATGTGACACGACCTCGGACCTAATACAAGCAAGCACAATCGCATTCAAAACGGGCCAAATTGGGCCACCGCTCTATCGTCACTCACCCAAGCCCGGGATGACTTGGCAATGCCAAGGGGAGGATGTGGGGTTGGGCCCTTGCTGGTAGACGGCCAGCAAGGCCAAGACTTGATTCCCAAAGGGTGGGGATGCCCAAATCAAGGGGGCTGACATAGTGCCAAAGGCACCGGTTGCAATATTCCCACGGTGATCACTCAAGTTTATGGGGCTTGAGGATCGGGCTCTCACTCGCATAACCAGCGAAATTAAGAACTAATATTGAAAGACAAGCACTAATTGGAGTGAAGGTTTGAGCACTTACTCGACCGGTTTGAAGAAACCGGTCCCGGTCGGAGACGAGGGCGAGCGGGGAGGCGAGTGGATCCCCACACGCCGCGGCGGTGTCGCTTGACCTGCCCCAAACAAATTACACCACTACACCTCTCGCAGGAGGGGGAACTTGGGGTGGGAGTTAATGATATTACATCAATACTACCTCCACGCAGGGAGGGGCCTTCAGCCGGCCAAGCGGGGTGGGGAAACCAAAGCAAAGAACGAGGAACAAGGGTGGACGCCGAATCTGCCTGCTGTCAGCGAACCAAGACAGAGGGTCGGTGTTGCTGTTGTAGATCTTGCTCAGGAATTTTGCTGATGGCGAGACTGGCGGCAAAATCTTCGTAACAGGAATGGGAATGCCTCAGCATTTTTGTATTTTCTTCTGGAGTCTCTGCTGGATGTGGCAGGAGCTTGAACAGTGCCTCTATTTCTCGGACTAGCAAGGGCAGGTCACCAATAGTAGGATGCAGAGGCTGTCCTGACCGTTCCCGAACTCCAAATTTGATGCCGTTAGCGCTGTTAGAACCATGGGTGAGTCCTCTTTGCAGAAAAATAAACGGGGATGCCAGAAGAGAACGGAGATGATCTGTGGAGCCAGAAGAGTGAGAAGGTGTCGATTCAGACTGGGGAAGGTAGAGCCGTGCAACCGTGGAAGAAAATTGGTAACTTCTGTTCCCGGATGCCGAATGAGATTATGCTTCCTGATTCTGAAAGTAGACAGGCCGATGAAGAACTTTGAAGAAGGACTTGAAGACTGATTCCTTCGGGGCTGGTCGTGGCAGAGCTTCTAAGCCGGCTCAGGTCCTCAGCCGAGGCAGAACCGCGCAGCTGTGGGGGAATGGACCTCCTGGACGACTCAGAGATCGGAAGAAGACGAAACCACTTTGGTTACGAAGGCGACTGGCAGACGCTTCCGACGATGGCTCTTGGGTCTTCAAACTTATCCGGAGGAGGTCGTGGTGGCCGCTGCAAGTTGCTGGTCTGCTGTAGATCTTCAGTTGAGAGCTGTAGGTTGATGATGATGGGGGGGAATGGGGTATATGGGAGGGGAAATGGGGGTGGATTAGTGTGGGGAAAGCCCGGGCTGTGAGGGGGTCTAGGAGGGGGTGTTCTAAGGTGGGGGAAGGGAAGAATGTGATCTGGAAGGGGGTCTAACAGGTGGTGGGAGGAGGAGCTACGAATTTGGGAAGGTGGGTGAGAGGAGAAAGTGAGGGGGGGGGCACAAGTGAGTGGAGGGAAGGGTGGATTTCAAATTTGAAATGGCCTTGGAAGTTGTGGGGTTGTGTGGGGAAGGGGTTGATTGTGTTGGAATGGGGAAAGTGGTGTTGGAATGTGGAAGATAGTGTTGGAATGGTGAGGGATCTTCTTGGGACTAGGGGGGTGGAGTAATGGAGGCCATGGGGACGTGGAGGGCTTTAATGATGGTAGGTGGGGGTTGAGGTGGTTGAGAAGGGAGGAGAGAGAAGAAAATTCGAAATTGGGTGTTGAGGAGAGAGAAAGTGGAGTGAAAAAGAGAGATTAAGAGAGGGAAGGGTGGGGAATCTCTCCCCTAGGGTTTCTCACCCAAAAATTGTTGGAATCACTCCACTAAACTAAGCTTTGGACTCTCAAATGGCATTTTTTTCATTGATTGATTCATTACCTCCAAATGAAGGAAATGGGGCCCTATATATAGGAAACCCACATTTTACAATAAGACTCTGACAAAAGACTCATTGACAAATAACCGAAGGGGTAGGGGAGCTCATTGGGCCAAGCCCGAAGAAATGGTCCCAATTAGCACATTACACATTCTAATGACACTCAAACATAGGAAAATAAATGCAAGACCTAGGGACATGACTCAAATAAAATGCAAATTACATTAAATGACTCAAGTAAAATTACATAGGACTCAAAATTAAATGACTAAACCATGCCGGATGCAACCGGGGCGAGGAGACGAGCTATGAATGTGGGCATGGAAGGTGATGTCCACATCAATGACATACTGATAAATCGCATGAAAAATGATGACATATCATGAAACTGGGTAATTGACGTCCACTCAGTCGCCACCAATTACAGAAATAGAGCCCACAGTCTGGTCACTAATTCTTGTGAACAGTACAGGCTCGATGAAATAGCGTCCAGGTTCAGGTCGCTAAATCAGTGAAATAGGGCCACTGGTCAGGTCGCCAATTCCTTTTGGTGCCCAAGGCATGGTCGCTAATTACTGACAGAGACAGACTTCTCAAAAGAGGGCAGAAATAGTGCTTTATGAGGGCTAAATCATCATGTTTCTTCAGAGTGACGTGACAAGTAGGGGTTCTAGGGTTTTTAGGGTACAACCTGTTCAGTTGCCTTGAGGGAATCCAACGTTAGTGTAGACTTATAGAGGTCTAAATAAAGAAAGCACCAGTCCAAAAGAAGGAATATCCCGTGGAGGGTCCAATAATCACCAAGAATTGAGTGTGTAATCGATAGAAATAAAACAGGGACTCCATCTACGGATGTGAGATGAGAGTGCCAAGTAAACCCATGATATGGGTTAGAAAACACGATAAAACTGAGACGCAAGAATTGGCATCCATTCAGATGTCGCTATATCCAGAAATAGTGGCTTCCTGAAAGGTCGCTCAATCTTATATTTATAGAAATCCAATTTAAATTACTAAGAATTACTGACTCCATGAACAGGCGCTAATTCTTGTAATTTTCCAGAATCCACTTAATTTATTTTAATTGGCGACCGTTCACAATGGCACCCAATCTTGAAATAACGTATACTGTCATGTTGCAGAATCATAATTTCCATATATTTCATTTTTGCTAATTATTTTACAAATCAACACCACCGTACAGGGGTGCTCATTCTTTAAATAGTGACGATGTGACGATCGCTCATTCTTTGTTTGATGCTACGTATCAGGCTGATACAATCTTAGACACATAGCACTATTCATATACTTTGAGTTTACATAATCAGGGAAAAGAAGACATGGATAGATAGAGAAAAATATTAGGATTCTAGAATCATGCACATGCAATAATTTTAACGTCAGGTTACATAGACATTTAATTTTAAGCATGTGGTATTTATTAATTACACTAAAAGAATTAGCGGCTGGCCTAAGGTCGCTCATTAAACTGCGCCCTGGTCACTGTCGCAATTTCATAAAAGCTGTGACGGCTCGCACGGGCGTTCATTCAATAAGCGCCCTTAACCTGGTCGCTATTTACAGAACTCAGTCAAACATCATAAACCTCAAACAGTAGTCATGGAATCAATGCTATACGACCTATATGCATGAATTTATTATCATGTTGGGCTTCATTTCTTGAGAACACCTACCTCTTTGGCTTGACCTGGACGACAGAAACGAAGAGATCTAATGATAACAAGAGCAACTACAGCACTTCGAACAGAAACATACGGTAGCAATTGAACAAGAAGGAAGGATAACACGGCGACTTCTTCACGTGTATAGGTGAGTGGCCAGCAGGACGAAGAAGGAAGCAAAGCTCCTTCTCGCACGATGGCAGGAACGACAACTGCAACTGCTTGGCAGCAATCGTAGTAAAGACGGATGAAGAAGAAGCAGAGGGTTCTTTATGTCACACAAGCAACGATGGCAACAACGTCGCAGGAGGATGACGAGGGCAGCATCGACGCAAGGGAAACAGAATGAACAATAGCAGTAGCCGGAGCTCGTCCGAGAGGGGTTTATTTATAGGGCTATAACTTTGGAATCCTAATGGGAATTAAGTTCCCACGTAAGGAACCCTATTAGGTTTAAAACTTCCATTTTGACTGCCGCTTTCCCCATTAAGAATAGAACCCTAAGGCATGCAAGCTTCGAATGTGAAACATCTTTGGGCTTTGAAAACAAACCCCATTATACACATATATGTATATATACCCTTTATTTCTTTTGCACGTAGGAAAGGTTATGGGCATTTAAAGCCCATTAGCTATTAGTTCTTTTAGCCAATATATATGTATGGGAGGCCCATATGTGTGTGGTTTATTTGCAAGTCCCATTTTATATATTTAAGGCTTTTGAATGTGTGATGACTTTTAACTACGGCCTCTTTTAGAGTAGGTTAAGGGCTTTTACAATTGGGCCTTTAGTGTATTTTTGGTTTTTGGTTATTTTAAATTCATCTCCATTCTATTATACACACACATATATTTATTTGGGGTATTACACCTGTAGCCCCCACTGGTTGGACACCATCCTCATCCCCATTCTCTCCTCTCTTCTCCCTAGATCCATCCAATCGGAGCACACCGCCCCTGTGTTCAACCTTCCAACCTGTTCCTCTCTACTCCCCCCATCTCTTTTCTACCTCCTCTTCCAGGGAGAATGGGGCCTTTCAGCGCTAAAGCTTTGTTGATGCCCTCCGGGGAGAATGGGCCCTTTCAGCGCTACAGCTTCATTGATGCCCTCCGGGGAGAATGAGGACTCTCCGCACCGGGATTGCCTCTGAGGTCTCCTTTATAGAACCCCATGGAAGTGGAGAGTAGGAGGTTAAGCTCCATTTCTCCACCAAGAAAGACCCTTCCCCTCACCTTTCGGCCACATGGTAGAACTGGCCATAGATCTGGGAGTAGATCTGGCATTCACGGCTGCTGCAAACTCTAGATCCAGATGGTGCTCTGCATCTCCGAGTCCTCCTGCATTGACCCTCTCCCTCGGCATATCCAACTGTAGTTGTGGGTGCCGCAGATCTGGGAGCAGATTCGGCACCATTGGGAGCAGATGCAGCACCATTGGGAGTAGATCCGGCATCACCGACCATTGCAAACTCCAAATCCAAACAATACTCGGGATCTCTTGATCCCCACGCTGGGCTGCCGGGTGCCCTGCCTAATGTTGACCCAACTACATTGTCATCCTCCACAGCAGATCCAGTGTTGTGACCTGGATCATATTCTGGGCTTATACTGGTAACTGGTTTGACACTTTGGCTGCTCTAGTGTTGTATCTGCATGTTAAAATTCTTAGTCACTAAAGGAAAGGTTTCTTTTTTAGTTGTTGCTTATTTGGCCAAATTTGTCCTCAAGGTTCCTGTACCTAAAAAACCTGACTCAGAGGATGCTACTGAAATATAGAAGTGGAGATGGAAGGTCAGAAGAGCAAAGAAGGTTAATAGTGAGATGTATGCCCAGTGATGTGATACAGAACTCCAACTTTCTGTAAGATTTCATACTACTAGGCATCTCAACAATTTTACCATACACTATCGAGAATGTTTTCCTATCACGCCCCGAACCGATAGCAGCGGGAAGCGATGCTCGGAACGTGGCAGTTAATAGTCATGATAACAAGAGCAAAAGATAAATAACCACAATTAAACACAAGGAGGCCATACACACACGTATTGAAAATACGAGCTCTTATTAATATTAAAAGTATAATTTTGACCCACTCTTACAATATAAGATTCAAATTAAAGGAGGAAAGAATAAAAAGAAATAACCAGACTCACGACACTAGCTAGACTCAAGAAGATAAAAAAAGACAGACTCCAATCTCTAGGTTCCGGTTCACTCGATCACACTGATCTGATTCCCATTTGAAACGTACCGTTAACCGCGTTACCTGAAAAGGATTGAAAGTAGGGGTGAGCAAGAAGCTTAGTAGGAATTATACTCTATCATCAGGCATAGTTTAGGTGATTAACCAATTAATGAATATGCATGATTAACGTGATAAAATAAGCAGAACTAAATAATCACTAAGATAGAAAGAGTAATGATAATTGAATGGAAGAAATAATTGCATGTCGAGATATCAAGCAAGATTAACAAGATTTTCTAGTGAATGGCCATTTGCAGTCAATTTTAAGTCATGTCAAGTAAGCAAGCAAGCAAGTACTTCATACTTTAAGCATGAATAATAATAAGTTTCACGAGAATGTAGAATGTCGTAGACCCAACACGCTAGATAGTATCGGTGCCAAATGCCACACCTAATCATTCACCTCCCCGGGGATCAAGTACTTTTCAGGTGCTCCTCTCAGGACCAGACTGGGCCCTTCATTTGTTTGCCTTGGCATTGATTTCTTTTTGGATCATAGATCCCACGAGACTAGACATCCACAATATTTAATGGCCAAGAGTTCCAAGGTCAAGTTTATGTAGACAAGGTAAAGAACATAAGAATAATGATTCTTTAAGAGTCCAAACAATAAGCTCCATAACCGAGAGGAATAATTGTCCCAAAGGACTATAATTAATGATCAATAGATCTAACAATAGGTCAAATCACAAAAAAACCATAGACTACATTGGCTTGGTTAGCTCACACAATTCGAAATTCATGAAATAATCACTTTTCGGAAAACTGTCATATAAATGGTCAGACAAGGGCCGCTCAAGGCTATATACGGTTAATAATGAGCCGCGCATGTCCGGAAGACATTAAGACCCATGAACAAGATATATGGTCCATACAGGGCTATATTAAAGATATGCGGTCGTTATAGGGCCGCCTATAAGGATATGCGGTCCACTATTGGTCGCACATGCCTGTTCAGCCCTATTCGATCCAAGACATAAAACCCACGGTTCAATCACGTAAATCGATGTTCTGGTGGTTCATTAGGTTCATAACAAGGGTATAAAGAAATCTCGAGATGATGGTAAGTTCGTCGGATGGAGTTTCCGGTGATAAGTTCAAAGTTAATGCAACTTAAAGGGGCTAATGACTTACTAGAAGTCCGTAATTTGGTCAGCGTTCTACTGGAATAGAATTGTTATCCAGCAACTAAAAGTTCGTGATAAACCTAATTTCCATGTTAAATCATCAAGGATTAAGTTTTACATTTAATGTATTTGCCAAAAAGATGAATCAAGATGATAAGATAATGAACAAGATCGTGTAGGAATGAACAACATGCAATTAACAAAAATTTAGTTACATAATTAACCACTAATCATGTGGGTTTCTAATTAACCATTGTGTGCGCTAAAGTGGAGATAGTAATCGGAATGGTTTATACACTTCGATTGAGTGCAGGGACCATTGTTCTTCAATTTTGGATTGAGGAACACCGGGCTTAATTTGAGATCATATGGGTGCATGCATGGGTCATTGGTTCCTCAAAATATGGTTTTCAATTGGACTAGGTTGAATGGGTCGATCCCCTCACGGTCCGGATCGATCCTCAGGTCGAAAACAAGTAAACCGGGTCTACAGCATATGGGTCGACCCCTAAAAAATCCAGGGATCTGCCTGCATGTCGGTCAACCCCTGGGGTCGACCCCAGCAAGACAGACTATTGTCTGCTGAATGGGTCGACCCCATGGGTCAACCCCCTCACATTCAGCCTTATGGGTTGACCCCATGGGTCGACCCCCACCTGCCCGCTATATGGGTCGACCCCATGGGTCGACCCTCGGGCAGACTGGTTCTGCTTGAGGATTGGTCGACCCCATGGGCCGACCCCTGCGTTCACAGAATCAAACGTGACTTCCGTAAACCATTGAATCTTACCCAATTGGGGTCTAATTGGACTAAGATCTTAACCCCATGCTCCTGTGTTCTTGATGGACATACTAGGGTCATAATACAAGAGTTTGGAACACGAAATTCAACGGAAAAATCAATCGAATTCACAACCTATCTAGGAAGAACACTTGAAAAACCTAGTTTTAGCATTCTTCTAATCAAACACGAAATTCTCTAAGCATGGTATATGAAAATTGAGGTTTTATATATCAAAAGAAAGAGGACTGGATGCTGAACATTTTGATATATTACTTGCAGATTGAGCCTGAGAGAACCTACCTCAATCAGAGAAGAAAGGAGGAAGAAAGGAGGAAGAACGGACGCCGACACGTCACCACTAAACTCCCGAGATCTCCCTAGATCGATCTCCACTGCAACCGCCGCTGCTACCAAAGGATTCTAGGGTTGCATAGCTTCATTTTTATAGCTCATACACCTTCTGGAGCCTTCGGTGTTGGGAGAATTCGTAGAAGCAAGTTGATTGTTTGAAAACGGCGCCGCCATGGTTGACCTCACCAAAGCTCGGCCGACACCACGTTTTAGGGCTAGGGTTTCGATCAATTAATAGAGGGGAAATGATCCTTAGATCGTGGCCTTTCATTTGCCACCGATTTGGGGTCATTTGGTTGAGTATTAAGCTCTAATTTCGCGTTTTAAGTTATGGTTAGGTAAGAGTTAAGTAAGTGTGCATTTTTGGGCTTAATCCACTAATTAGACCTAATTACGGATTTGTTCTGGGTCGACCACAAAAGATAAAGTTGTTAAATAAATGGTCCTTAACCCAATTACCATTTTTCTAGATTTTTATAAGGTAGTCAAAATTTCACTAGTTCTATTTACTAAGGAATTAAATATTAAATTCTGAAATTCATTTATCTCAATTAAAAATTTATTTATTTCAATTAAATTTCAGATATTTAAAACCGGGGTATTACACCCTCCCCCACTTTAAGGAATTTGGTCTCCAAATTCACAGCGTATTACCAATTATGTGAATGTTTGAACTAAGATGATCTTATTTATCAAAATAACATGTTAATTATACAATTAATGCCGAAAGAAATTAGCTATAGCTAGGGATAAAAGAGAACGATACCATATATAATTCTTCATTCGATAGAAGTTGGTTCTGATTCTTCTTGTAATTTTTCTTGTGGAAGTAACTTAGGACAGTTAGCCATTGTATGATCCTGATTTCCGCAACGCAGACACGCTCCGCTCCTTCGCCAGCATTCCTTCGCGAGATGACCAAGTTTGTGACAGTATAAACATTTCTTTTACGTAATACTACTCTTCTTCTTCTTATTACGTCGGTTTCCTTACGACGGACTCGCCAGCCTCTAGCGGAACTGAATCTTAGCTTACCCATGGAACCACTCGGTTTCATTTTAAGAATGGCTTAGAGACCTGCAAGATAGTTATATGGTTAACTTTTTCATTACCCTTACGCGTAACGCAACGCAATCTTACATATATTTTATTACTTAACCCAAGATATTACCCAATCTCACCAGGTGACAAGGGATGACACGGGTCTTAAGACTTAAGGTAACATATACTCTTGGACAAAATCCAAGGACTCAGGCAAGGAGGCTCTGATACCACCTCTGTCACGCCCCGAACCGATAGCAGCGGGAAGCGATGCTCGGAACGTGGCAGTTAACAGTCATGATAACAAGAGCGGAAGATAAATAACCACAATTAAACACAAGGAGGCCATACACACACGTATTAAAAATACGAGCTCTTATTAATATTAAAAGTATAATTTTGACCCACTCTTACAATATTAGATTCAAATTAAAGGAGGAAAGAACAAAAAGAAATAACCAGACTCACGACACTAGCTAGACTCAAGAAGATAAAAAAGACAGACTCCAATCTCTAGGTTCCAGGTTCACTCGATCACACTGATCTGATTCCCATTTGCAACGTACCGTTAACCGCGTTACCTGAAAAGGATTGAAGTAGGGGTGAGCAAGAAGCTCAGTAGGAATTATACTCTATCATCAGGCATAGTTTAAGTGATTAACCAATTAATGAATATGCATGATTAACGAGATAAAATAAGCAGAACTAAATAATCACTAAGATAGAAAGAGTAATGATAATTAAATGGAAGAAATAGTTGCATGTCGAGATATCAAGCAAGATTAACAAGATTTTCTAGTGAATGGCCATTTGCAGTCAATTTCAAGTCATGTCAAGTAAGCAAGCAAGCAAGTACTTCATACTTTAAGCATGAATAATAATAAGTTTCACGAGAATGTGGAATGTCGTAGACCCAACACGCTAGATAGTATCGGTGCCAAATGCCACACCAAATCATTCACCTCCTCGGGGGATCAAGTACTTTTCGGGTGCTCCTCCCAGGACCAGACTGGGCCCTTCATTTGTTTGCCTTGGCATTGATTTCTTTTTGGATCGTAGATCCCACGAGACTAGACATCCACAATATTTAATGGCCAAGGGTTCCAAGGTCAAGTTCATGTAGTCAAGGTAAAGAACATAAGAATAATGATTCTTTAAGAGTCCAAACAATAAGCTCCATAACGAGAGGAATAATTGTCCCAAAGGACTATAATTAATGATCAATAGATCTAACAATAGGTAAATTCACAAAATACCATAGCCTACATTGGCTTGGTTAGCTCACACGATTCGAAATTCATGAAATAACCACTTTTCGGAAAACTGTCATATAAACGGTCAGACAAGGGCCGCTCAAGGGTATATACGGTTAATACTGAGCCGCGCATGTCCGGAAGACATTAAGACCCATGAACAAGATATACGGTCCATACAGGGCCATATTAAAGATATGCGGTCGTTATAGGGCCGCCTATAAGGATATACGGTCCACTACTGGCCGCACATGCCTGTTCAGCCCTATTCCATCCAAGACTTAAAACCATCAGTTCAATCACGTAAATCGATGTTCTGGTGGTTCATTAGGTTCATAACAAGGGTATAAAGAAATCTCGAGATGATGGTAAGTTCGCCGGATGGAGTTTCCGGTGATAAGTTCAAAGTTAACGCAACTTAAAGGGGCTAATGACTTACTAGAAGTCCGTAATTTGGTCAACGTTCTACTGGAATAGAATTGTTATCCAGCAACTAAAAGTTCATGATAAACCTAATTTCCATGTTAAATCATCAAGGATTAAGTTTTACATTTAATGTATTTGCCAAAAAGATGAATCAAGATGATAAGATAATGAACAAGATCGTGTAGGAATGAACAACATGCAATTAACAAAAATTTAGTTACATAATTAACCACTAATCATGTGGGTTTCTAATTAACCATTGTGTGCGCTAAAGTGGAGATAGTAATCGGAATGGTTTATACACTTCGATTGAGTGCAGGGACCATTGTTCTTCAATTTTGGATTGAGGAACACCGGGCTTAATTTGAGATCATATGGGTGCATGCATGGGTCATTGGTTCCTCAAAATATGGTTTTCAATTGGACTAGGTTGAATGGGTCGATCCCCTCACGGTCCGGATCGATCCTCGGGTTGAAAACACGTAAACCAGGTCTACAGCATATGGGTCGACCCCTTGGGTCGACCCTTGAAAAATCCAGGGATCTGCCTGCGTGTCGGTCGACCCCTGGGGTCGACCCCAGCAAGACAGACTGTTGTCTGCTGAATGGGTCGACCCCATGGGTCAACCCCCTCACATTCTGCCTTATGGGTCGACCCCATGGGTCGACCCCCACCTGCCCGCTATATGGGTCGACCCCATGGGTCGACCCTCGGGCAGACTGGTTTTGCTTGAGGATGGGTCGACCCCATGGGTCGACCCCTGCGTTCACAGAACCGAACGTGACTTCCGTAAACCATTGAATCTCACCCAATTGGGGTCTAATTGGACTGAGATATTAACCCCATGTTCCTGGGTTCTTGATAGACATACTAGGGTCATAATATAAGAGTTTGGAACACGAAATTCACTGGAAAAATCAATCAAATTCACAACCTATCTAGGAAGAACACTTGAAAAACCTAGTTTTCGCATGCTTCTAATCAAACACGAAATTATCTAAGCATGGTCTATGAAAATTGGGGTTTTATATATCAAAAGAAAGAGGACTGGATGCTGAACATTTTGATATATTACTTGCGGTTTGAGCCCGAGAGAACCTACCTCAATCAGAGAAGAAAGGAAGAAGAAAGGAGGAAGAACGGACGCCGACACGTCACCACTAAACTCCCGAGATCTCCCTAGATCGATCTCCACTGCAACCGCCGCTACTACCAAAGGATTCTAGGGTTGCATAGCTTCATTTTTATAGCTCATACACCTTCTGGAGCCTTTGGTGCTGGGAGAATTCGTCGAAGCAAGTTGATTGTTTGAAAACGGCGCCGCCATGGTTGACCTCACCAAAGCTCGGCCAACACCACATTTTAGGGCTAGGGTTTTGATCAATTAACAGAGGGGAAATGATCCTTCGATCGTGGCCTTCCATTTGCCACCGATTTGGGGTCATTTGGTTGAGTATTAAGCTCTAATTTCGCGTTTTAAGTTAAGGTTAGGTAAGAGTTAGGTAAGTGTGCATATTTGGGCTTAATCCACTAATTAGACCCAAATACAGATTTTTGCTGGGTCGACCACAGAAGATAAAATTGTTAAATAAATGGTCCTTAACCCAATTACCATTTTTCTAGATTTTTATAACGTAGTCAAAATCTCACTAGTTCTATTTACTAAGGAATTAAATATTAAATTCTGAAATTCATTTATCTCAATTAAAAATTCATTTATTTCAATTAAATTTTAGATATTTAAAACCAGGGTATTACATTTCCCAATCTTATTCTTGTATTATGTAGATTATTTTCCAAATATCAATACTCTGATAGCATTTTTTTCTAGAGCAGGTAGCTAGGAAAATGAAGGATGGAGAGGGATTCTACTGCCCTCATAATCTTCATTTTTGTGGCCGTGCTTATCCCATGCATCCACACTTAAATCACTTTAGTTCATTTTTATGTCAAGGAATTTTGGAGTTTGCTGAAGGCCGACCACATGAAAGTCGAGGTTACGTTGGCTAAAGATACATATGGCAAACTTATATGCATGAGGAATTGAAAAGTTTTCTCATGATGAACACTTAATATTTGTGTAGAATCACATTCATGATATAATTGACTCAGCAAAGAAACCACTTGCTAGAAATTGTTGGTGGTTGGGTCCTAAAGACCCTCTGTAATGCTTAGCCACATGCATTTGCCTTTCTGATGCCTTAAAAAGCTCGTCACCTTATAATGCCATCTCCCACCTGCCTCTCCATCAGGTATCATCCAATTCTTAATCTATTGCATATCTATATATAGTTTAATAATAGTGTTGCTTACTTTGCACTAATGGGTTTGTTTCTATGAGAATATTGGATGGACCTCATAAGCATGCAGGAGGGTTTGGAGCAATAATGGTGGTTTCCTAGTTTACAATTTAAATTTTCTTCATGTGTGGGAGTTGGAAATTTGGAACAGGGAGGGGGGTAATTGGTAAAATGAGTTATTCCTACTTCTAAGGGATAAGTGGTGTAGTTGGTTCAGAGCATGGGTGTACTTCAAGTGGGTAATACCAAAATCTTCTTATCTCTCTAAAGCTCATGGGATCCAACATGCCAAATGAATTATCATTTTTTTGCCATTTATTTTCGAGGTTTCTTTCCACATTTATCACATCCTTAGACGAAACGTCCCCAATATATGAAAAATTTGTTCCCTCACTAGGTGACTATGCAACCCAGGGCTTGGTCTTATGCATTGCAAAAAGAGTGGGTTCTCTTTGTGATGTTGACCCAAACAAGGGACATTTCTTAAGTATTGAATACCTCTGCTTTTCAGGTTATTCTGTGTATGTAGCTTGTTTTCTTTTAAAATCCACATGAAGCATTTCACATTTAAAAGAAAAACATACATTCTTTACTCACATATTACTCTCATGTGATTTGACTATTAAAGGTTTCCTCTTTTTAAAGTTTGCACATCAACCTTCTCAAATTATGCATCCTAAATCTCTTGATATAGCCCATTTCATACTTTGAATCTTGTTCAAGCGATTTCACCATCCATGATATTCCTCCTAAAATTAAGCTTCCACTCTTGCTCATGTTCCACTTCAGCATGGTAATTCAAGTTTTTTATGTTTTGTTTGCTTCGAGATGAAATATTAGTAATATAGGGTTCTTATGTTTTGGTTTTAATTCCTTTTTTCCACCATCATTAGATTTTCTGCAATTTTATTTTTGTCCATTCCCAACATTATTATGTTGTCTTTGTAGCGATGGGCTGTTGACTTCAACGAGTATGCATGCAAAAGCCTTAAGTTGAACCATCCAAATGTAATCTTTCATGCTTTAGAAAGTAATTGTACTTCTATGTGACCATATAATGATCAAGGTTCTATGAGATCATAACATCCCTCCCTTTTTTTGATCTCATGCTTTACCCAACTCGCCCCCCCCTATGTAGTGGTTTTGTGGACTAATAAGGAAATACACTTATTTGTAGGGACTGAAAAATAAAAAGTCCCCTTTTGATGTGTCACTTTCATGATTTCTACCTTTTTATCAGTGATATTCTTTTTTTTTTCATATTATCTGCAGATGTTTACTTGCAGACAAGTGTCCTTTTGTGTTGCTCCATGCTGTCTGTGTTTTGCTTCATTTATCAGTGCATTCTTTGTTAACATGCATCTTTTTTATCGAGAGAGCTGCTGCCAGAATTTGACTTCAATTGTCATGACTCTTGAGCTGCTGGTTTGTGTGGTATGATATTCACCTAAACAATGCTTGAATCATAGGTTGATGTCAACACTGAGGTGGGAATCATACAGGATATTCGTCTGAAAGAACTGCGACTGTAGACAGACTATGGTCGTTGCAGCCGTGCATTGTTTATTGTGGAAAAGCAAAGGTTGTTAATAAAGAAAAGGCATATTAGAGCCCTACAGCAAAGGGTCAATTGTTCTATATCTCAGTACTTAAAGTATATGAATCTTTATATTTTCTTGATTCCGTGATATAATAAATCTCTGTTCCATCTATTCAGGAAACTTAATAAAAAGGCTGACATGATCTCATGACGGAAGAGTTTCTTCAGATGCATGTTCATGAATTGGCACCAGGTGACTTGTTATCAATGATTAGAGATGTTTTCATGCAAGATGATGTCGTAGATAGAGGGACATGTAGATCTTTGTTTATTTATATTAATACAAGTTCTCCACATCCTTATTATCAAATCGTAACATTTTCCCTGACTGTGTATGATTCAACCAGGGTTGAAAATCCTAAGAAGCCTCAGTTCTTGGGCCATCTGGACGAGGGCCTGGACAACTGAAGAGAATAGGCATGGGGACCTTCTCAACAAGTACCTCTACCTTCGTGGAAGAATGGACATGCGACAAATTGAGAAGACAATTTAGTATCTTATTAGGTCCGGAATGGTATAGCCCTGCACTCAAATTATTGGTTTTTGATTCCTATTAGTGTTCCTACATCCTCTTGTGAAGTCTATGTTCAAAACATCATGTTCTTATGTAAATTTTACATGCTTTCTATGACTGAAAATTGAAGAATTTTTAAGTTCTATTTTTTTACATTTTTAAACAAGTTGATGAAACTGGTAGTTATAACTAGTACAACCTCTTCTACTCACCCTTCACATTTGCTGAGCTTAACACATCACTTTGTTGGCCTTGACAAGAATCAATTGTAAGCTGCAGTGCTGCACTGAGCACAAGATAGCATGCACCAAATGGCTCCCTTGATAATTTGGACCCATAGATGGAGGAACTTAATTATGTGCCAGGCATAAAATGATTAATGTATGCTTATGTGGATCATACTATAATACCTACCGAAGAATAATATGGAAACCTTAATTAGTCCATGCAAATCAACAGTTGATTTAACTTTTTGTCATGGATAACCTTTATATTCTGCTAGGGTAGAAATTTTCAATTGGCGATAAAGTTATTGACCAATCTGAGGGGGAACCAACAACCAGATTTTGTCACATCAGATTGGAACTGCACCAGGTTCAAATGTAAGAGAACACCCACTGAAGAGTAATGCTACTCATAGAATAGGACTAGAGAATAGAAGCGTTGCTGATAAAAAACAAATTTAGATAATATAGAAGAATAGCTCTGTGATGCTGCAGATTTTTTTAATATATCTATACTGGCTACTGCTGCTTGCAACAGTAGTTCTGTGGAAGATAGCATACAAAATAAAAGCTCAGATTTGAAGCAATGTTCTATTAAAGGGGATTTCCAACTTTTTTGAGTTGTCAATCTCATTCCTGGAATGGCCTGGAATTATCTTACAGCTTCATGATAGGACAAATCTCATTTGTAGCCATGGAACAACTGGCCTACTCAACTTAACTGAAAGGAGTGAAACGATGTGAGTATTGTGAAGGCCACTCAATGATGTTGACAAAGTGGCATGTCCTGCTCTGATATGTTGGATGGAATAATTACATGATGTAGTAAAAAAAATGAAGATAAATGTGGCCTTTAATGTAATACCCCGATTTATTAACAAATAAAAATTTCTAGAAAATTTATAAGAAATTAATTAGAAAAATCCTTAATAAATAGAATAAGTTAAATTTTGACTATTTCGTAAAAATCTGGAAAATTTAGAATCTTGTAGAGGATAAAATGTTTGATAATAGTGTCATCTGTGACTGACCCAAATAAAATCTGTAATTAGGTCAAATCAACTGATTAAGGCCCAAATCCCCACTTAATCTAATTGGACCTTAAAACACGAAATTTGAGCCCAATACCCGATCATTTAGGATGAAACCGGATCCAAATAGAAGGCTAGGATGAGAGGATCATTTCCCTTCTTAGTTCTCCCTGAAACCCTAACCCTAGAAAGTGAATTTCGGTTTAGAAGGCGGCGGCTAACCCTATCCGCGCGGTTCGCGCACGTCCAACTTGATTGGACTCTATCTCCTCGAATAGAAGACTCTAGACCTTGTGTGACCTATAAAAATGACCCTCGGGAACTCTATTTTCGGTTGGGTGCTGTGGCAGCCGACGAGGATCGTGGACGAGGGCGGATTCCGGCGATCACTGGCGGGGTGTTCTTCGCGTGCCATCGTCCCTTCTTCTTCCTTCTTCCTCCGTTTAAGGTAGGTTATAGCAAGCCAAACCTTAAGTATTATATATGGTTAGAACCAGCATCGAGTGCTCTTTCTATTGAATGCAAAAGCCCTAAAAGTTACTTAGTATCATGCGAGAATTTTAGGGTTTAGTAGAAGTATGCCATATCTAGGGTTATACTTGTTCCATCTCGTTTAAGTAAGGATTTCAGGCACTAAAGATTAAATCGAGCATGCTATATTGTAAAAATTTTCGTGCTCTTTCTTTTGAGTCCAAAAGCCCTAATTATTATGCTCTGTGTTATGCGTATTTAGCAATTCTTTGTAACCCTAGCCAACTCGCCGGAGGCGGGCAGGGCGAAAGGAGGGTTTGGTTGATTTTTGACTTGCGCGGCCTCACGATAGACCGCCCAACGTGTTAGGTGGCACATTACGGACCGTTTATGTGTTGTGATTCGTATTATGTTTTCGGGAAGAGCGGCTTGACCTAGACCACCCTTCTGTCAGGCGGCCAGTGATTAACCGTTCTCCCCCAGCAGCTCATTACAGACCGCTCATCCCCAGAAGGCTTTCGGACCTGAGGGGGATAAACGGCCTGTCGTGCGACCGCCGAGGAGGATGAAAGGTCCCTACTGGACCGTCCATCTTTATAGAATTGATTAAGTTATCTTCTTGCATGATTTATGATAGTAGATTAGTGGTTAAATGTAAGTTAGCAACATGCATAAAAACCCTGGAAAATTATAACATTAAATGATTATAAATCTTGCTGATTTATTCATCTTGACCTTGGATCATCTTTTTTTCAATGTTAATATTAATCATGACTCATTATTAAATTGAAAAGGTTATTAGGGTTGTATGACAGTCGTTCTACTCTGGTAGGATTGACTGACCGTCTCACTGGTTTCTGATGTTTTATTAGCCCTATTTCCTTGTAATGTTTGGGACTCTCCATCGGATATTCCTTCCGTCGGACTAGGACCTTCATTACGGGACCTCCATAAGCCCCCACGAGTCTGGGATTCCCACTAGGACGCCGAGCAGGTTGTACCATCAAGACCTGAACCTATGTACGTGATCGAATCGATTGAACTATCGTATTGTAAGTCACGGCTCGATTTGGACCCCTGAGAATTACGCGGCCCGAAAGGGACCGTTCAGCCTATTGGGCGGACCATAATGAACCGTACATCCCTGGCCAAGTGCCACTTACATTGGTCGTTTAACCTTGATCTATCTTTGACCAAATTGTGTTTGGATCGACCTAGTAAGCCCTAGGTTGACCAGTAGAGAGTGGGCTAGACCCTAGTTCAGTTCTGCCCCACTTATGGCAGCCCGGAGCCCGTTTGGGTAGATTTCTAGTTGGTTAAGTTGAACGGACCTATTGGAACCGCCCATGTTATAGCGCGGATCTTATTGGACCGTCTGTCAGTTGGACGGCCTTGTAAGGACCGTTTATCTTGTTCTTGGGCTTCCAGCTCTACTAGTCTTGAGCGGCCCATGTTCAACCGCCCAATTACTCGAGCGGCCCTACATGGACCGTGTATCCTTGACTTCGGTGTGGCTAGTGCTAAGCCCATCTCTATCTTGAACGGTCCACTCTAGACCGTGTATTTCTTGAGCGGCCCTGTTCTGACCGCTTATCATCCAGAAGTGATTTTCGTGATTTTTCGTGTTGAATCCAAGGACCTGATTGGTTCTTGATAACTTGAACTTTCCAGACATGATATCTACTTCAACTTAACCTTTAAACTTTGGTAAGTTCCATATCTTGAAGTGTTGGCCATCTAACTTGATTAATATCTAGACATAACTTGGGATCTTGGATCCAACAAATCAATGGCAACGCATCATAAGGGCCCGGTCTGGTCCTGGGAGGAGCGCCCGAAAAGTACTTGTGCCACGGGGAGTTTGAATGACACGGTGAGGCATTGCACCGAGTGCATGGCTAGCGTGATGTCTAAGATAATAATCTCTTACTTGAATTTCTGTTGACTTGGTTAAATCTTGCTTGTTGGCCAAATTCCCTGTTATATCATGTTCTCGCCTTCCCTTCATTATTTTGTTGCATAGTTATTTCCTTTCGTTCTTTATTTACGCGCTCAAACATGCATTTTAACTGGTTAATTACTTAAACTTGCCTGTTATTACCTACTGAGCGTTTGCTCACCTAGTTTTCCCCCCTTTTCAGGTAGCTCAGGTGAGGACTCACAATCTGATGGGAACGGGCAAGAGTGACGACCGTGGAGTGAACCTGATAGAAGCCTGTGAAACTAGTTCTAGTTGTGGAGTTAATTTGTATTTAAGAGTATTTTGGAAGAGTTGTAATTTGAAGTTAGCCAATGTAATAATGTTAAGTGGATGTTGTCAAGATTATGTTAAGTGAGATCATTATAGTTTGGGACATAGTTTGGTTATGTGCTATTTAATAAATGGAGCAGTTTCTATTTATGGTGATGTGCGATCTTTTAGCTTTAACATATCATGTCTAGAAATCAACATATTATTATTATTACTTGTCTCTACTGCCAGTACCGATATTCCGCGTCGGGGCATGACAGTTAGGTGGTATCAGAGCCTAGGTTTCTAATATTCCTAGGTTATTTAAGTTCTAGGATTCTAAGTGTTTGTCGTAGAACCTATACCCTCGTTATGAGTCAAAGGGCCAAACCTAGTGAGAATTTGGGTAGAGACTTGGGTTGAGTTAATAATCAACTCTAACTCTTTCTCTTAAATGAACTTAAGATAAATTATTTTTTTGCAGGACGTTCCAATGGCAGCTGAGCGTGCGCAGTGGCGGGACATGCAGTGGACGGTCCAAGGACTTACACGGGCTTTACAACATGTGGCCCAAGGTGGAGCGGCGAATCATGGTGTTGGCGATCTACACAGGAATTTTCTTGGGATGAATCCCCCACGTTTTGGAGGTTCAACTGAGCCCAATGAAGCCGAACACTGGCTTAAGGAGATGGAGAGAATTTTTGAAGTTATGCAATGTAGCGACCAGGAGCGTGTGCTATTAACAACCTTCCAGTTGGAACGGGATGCTAGGACTTGGTGGGAGTCAGTAAAGGCAACCCTCGGTGACAGACAAATTTCGTGTAAGGAATTTGAAGAATTCTTCAATAGCAAGTACTTTTCCGACAGAATCCAAGAGAAGAAAGCTGCTGAGTTTGCTACTCTGAAGCAGCGGAGTTTATCTGTGGCGGAATATGAAGCTCAATTTTCTAGACTCTCTCGCTATGCTACTCATTTGATTTCCACAAAGAAGATGAAGGCGAAACATTTTTTAAATGGGCTGAAGTTGCATTATATTAACCAGTTGGCGTCAATGGAGATTCAAACCTATGCAGAGATGTTAAGAAAAGCCCAAGTTTTAGAAGATACCTTGGAAATGATGGAGAAAATCCGTGGGAAGAATGTTAAAAAGGAGCAACCTACTGGTTCCGGGAGTGCTAAACCCGAGAATAGCAAGAAGAGGCCCAATGGCGGGTCTGGTTCATGGAAGGGGAAAATGCCAAAGAATGAAGACAAGAAGCCTGGCCCGATTGTTCCATTTAAGGGCATATGCAAGTATTGTGACCGCCCCGGTCACAAGATGGAAGAGTGCTGGCGCAAGCTGGGTGCCTGTTTGTGTTGCAGGAGTAGGGATCATCGCATTCCAGAGTGTCCTCTCTTATCCGAGCAAGCTACCCCGACGAAACCTCAAGGCGGCAAGAAACAGCAGGGCAAGCTCCAGGCCCTACAAGAGGAGGACGCAGGCACCACCGAGGAGGGTGGACTTGTGGAAGGTACTCTCATTATTCATGGAAAGTCAGCTTTTGTTCTTTTCGATACCGGTGCTACTCATTCATTTATTTCTCGGAGTTTTCCTAAGACATTAGCTGTGAAGCCGGTTTTGATGAATTTCCCCTTAGAGATATCAACTCCTATTGGCTCTAGATTAGCGATTAAATATTTTTATCCTTCTAGCAAGATTATGGTTAATGAACAGAATTTGCCGGCTGATTTAGTATGCATGGATATGAAAGATTATGATGTAATTCTAGGAGGGGATTGGTTGGCTAAGCATGAGGCCAATGTCCATTGTAGTTCCAGCTCTGTGTCTTTTTCTAGACACCCTGGACTTTCCTTTATAAGGGTTAGGCACCATAGATCTGTGCCACTTATCTCGACCATCCGAGCCGATAAGTTGATGAGGAGAGGATGTCAGGCATTTTTAGCCTTTGTTTATGTGACCCCTGAGAAGAAGATCGAGATTAAGAACATTCCTGTTGTCCGAGATTTTTCGGATGTTTTTCCTGAGGAATTGCCAGGTCTTCCACCAGAGAGGGAAGTTGTGTTTTCTATTGATCTAATGCCTGGCGCGACCCCTGTTTCTAAAGCTCCTTATCGTATGTCTCCTGCGGAGCTGAGGGAATTAAAGCAGCAGTTAATGGAATTACTTGAGAAGGGATTTATTCGTCCAAGTACATCCCCGTGGGGAGCTCCAGTGTTATTTATAAGGAAGAAGGATGGCTCAATGAGGTTGTGTATTGATTATTGGCAACTGAACCAGTTGACTATAAAGAATAAATATCCATTATCGAGGATTGATTAGTTATTTGATCAGATAGCAGGAGCTCAATTTTTCTCTAAGATTGATCTTCGATCAGGCTATCATCAGTTGCAGATTAAGGAGGAGGGTATTTATAAGACAGCTTTTCGTAGCAGGTATGGGCACTTTAAATTTATTGTAATGCCTTTTGGACTAAGGAATGCACCTGCAGCTTTCATGCAGTTGATGAACGATGTATTCCGACCCTATCTAGATCAATGGGTCGTAGTGTTTATTGATGACATTCTGATTTATTCCAAGAGTAAGGAAGAACATGCTGAACATTTGAGGATGGCGTTACAATTATTGAGAGACCATCAGTTATACGCCAAGTTTAGCAAGTGTGAATTTTGGCTACAAGAGGTGTCCTTTCTAGGGCATATCATTACGAAAGAAGGTATTTCTGTTGATCCGTCGAAGGTAGAGGCAGTTAAAGATTGGGACAGGCCCACTAGTGTAACAGAAGTTAGAAGCTTCCTAGGCTTGGCAGGATATTATCAGAGGTTTATTAAGTATTTCTCCAAGATTGTGGTACCCTTAACAAGATTAACCTGCAAGGAGAATAAGTTTGATTGGACGGAAGATTGTGAGAAAAGCTTCCAGACTTTGAAGAAATGTTTAACGACTGCCCCTGTTTTAGCTTTACCATCAGGAGAAGGAGGCTTCGTGGTGTACACCGATGCTTCAGGAATTGGTTTGGGTTGCGTACTGATGCAGCACGGGAAAGTGATAGCCTATTCTTCTAGGCAGTTGAGAAAGCATGAGGAGAATTATCCTGTCCATGATTTGGAGCAAGCAGCCGTAGTTTTTGCCTTGAAGATATGGAGACATTACTTATATGGAGAGACATTCACAGTATTTTCAGACTACAAGAGTTTGAAGTATTTATTCTCTCAGAAAGAACTCAATATGAGGCAGAGAAGATGGTTGGAGTATCTAAAGGATTTCGACTTCTCCATAGAATATCATCCCGTGAAGGGTAATGTGGTGGCGGATGCCCTAAGCCGCAAGCCAATGACCAAATTGTCAAGTCTCATGATGCAAGAATGGAAGTTGTTAGAGCAACTAGCCGGGTTGGATATTAATGTTGACAAGGACCGAGTTATGATTGCTCAGATTCAGCTTAAACTAAAATGTTTGGCAGAAATCAAGTCCTTGCAAGACAATGACCCAGAGTTGGTAGAAATCAAGGAGAGCTTGAGTAGCAGATCAGAATTCATGATAGCTGATGATGGCAGACTATTATTTCAGGGAAGGACTTGTGTACCTGATGTGGCCGAAGCTAAGAACAAGATCCTCGAGGAAGCTCATAGATCCCGATATCCCATTCATCTTGGAGGTACGAAGATGTTTAAAGATTTGAAAAGATCTTTCTGGTGGCCAAATATGAAAAAAGAAATTGCAGAATTTGTGAGTAGATGCTTGGTGTGTCAGCAAGTTAAGGCTGGGCATTTCAGACCTGCAGGGAAGTTGAAACCACTAGACATACATCAATGGAAGTGGGAGAGTATTGGCATGGATTTCATTATGGGTCTACCTAGAACTCGTAGCGGATTTGATGCAATATGGGTTATCGTTGACAGATTGAGAAAGTCCACTGATTTCTTATCCATTAAATCTAAGTGGACTGTTGATGTTCTAGCAACTTTATATATGAAGGAAGTGGTGCGACTCCATGGTATTCCGGTCAGTATTGTGTCTGATAGAGACCCCAGATTCACTTCACATTTTTGGAAGGGCTTGCAAGAATCTTTGGGAACCCGTCTGAATTTCAGTACTGCTTTTCATCCACAAACAGACGGACAGACGGAAAGAACCAACCAGATAGTGGAAGATATGTTGAGAGCCTGCATGATTGATTTTGGAGGCAGTTGGAATGATCACTTGGCCTTGATTGAATTTGCTTATAACAATAGTTATCAGTCTAGCATTCAGATGGCTCCGTTTGAAGCTCTGTCTGGGAGAAGCTGTCGGTCTCCATTATGTTGGAACGAGGTTGGTGAGAAGCAATGGCTAGGGCCAGATCTTATTTCTGAATCATCAAAGAATATTCATATTATTAGAGACCGGTTTCAAGTAGCACAATCAAGACAGAAGAGTTATGCAGACCACAGAAGGAGGGACTTGAAATTTCAAGCTGGTGAACATGTGTTTTTGAAAGTTTCTCCTATAGGAGGAATCCGAAGATTTGGCATTCAAGGTAAGCTAAGTCCCAGATATGTCGGTCCATTCGAGATTTTGGAAAGAGCGGGGGAGGTTGCGTACCGTCTGACACTACCACCTCAGTTATCCGAAGTACATAATTTCTTCCATGTGTCGATGTTGAGAAAGTACGTGTATGACCCCACTCACGTCATTCAGCATGCAGATCTTGAGTTAAAGGAAGATCTGACTTATGAAGAGAGACCAGTTAAGATTTTGGATCGTAAGTAGCAGAAACTCAGAAACAGGTCTATACCTATGGTGAAAGTGCAATGGAGTCGGCGTGGAACCGAAGAAGCTACTTGGGAGTCAGAAGATACCATGCGGAAATAGTATCCCGATTTGTTCTAGGTGAGTTGTTCCACTCCCCATCGTGTTAAGTGTAGTGAATTTGGTGGACCAAATTCTTCGAAGTGGGGGAGGGTGTAATACCCCGATTTATTAACAAATAAAAATTTCTAGAAAATTCATAAGAAATTAATTAGAAAAATCCTTAATAAATAGAATAAGTTAAATTTTGACTATTTCGTAAAAATCTGGAAATTTTAGAATCTTTTAGAGGATAAAATGTTTGATAATAGTGTCCTCTGTGACTGACCCAAATAAAATCTATAATTATGCCAAATCAACTGATTAAGGCCCAAATCCACACTTAATCTAATTGGACCTTAAAATGTGAAATTTGAGCCCAATACTCGATCATTTAGGCTAAAATCGGATCCAAATGGAAGGCTAGGATGAGAGGATCGTTTCCCCTCTTAGTTCTCCCCGAAACCCTAACCATAGAAAGTGAATTTCGGATTAGAAGGCGGCGGCTAACCCTATCTGCGCGGTTCGCGCACGTCCAACTTGATTGGACTCTATCTCCTCGAATAGAAGACTCTAGACCTTGTGTGACCTATAAAAATGACTCTCAGGAACCCTATTTTCATTTGGGTGCTGTGGCGGCCGACGAGGATCGTGGATGAGGGTGAATTCCGGCGATCACCGGCGGGGTGTTCTTCGCGTGTCATCGTCCCTTCTTCTTCCTTCTTCCTCCGTTTAAGGTAGGTTATAGCAAGCCAAACCTTAAGTATTATATATGGTTAGAACCAGCATCGAATGCCTTTTCTATTGAATGCAAAAGCCCTAAAAGTTACTTAGTATCATGCGAGAATTTTAGGGTTTAGTAGAAGTATGTCATATCTAGGGTTATACTTGTTCCATCTCGTTTAAGTAGGGATTTCAGGCACTAAAGATTAAATCGAGCATGCTATATTGTAAAACTTTTCGTGCTCTTTCTTTCGAGTCCAAAAGCTCTAATTATTATGCTCTATGCTATGCGTATTTAGCAATTCATTGTAACCCTAGCCAACTCGCCGGAGGCGGGCAGGGCGAAAGGGGGGTTTGGTTGATTTTTGACTTGCGCGTGTTAGAGATATATGCCCTTCAAGCCAATCACAAGTGTTGTGATGGTGACATTTCTTATACAATTTCATTCACTATGCTAATGGCATTTTCTTCATTATATTCTTAGCACGTTATAGTATGTTTGTTATAATATGATGAAGTCCTTGAATATGAGCTATGATGACTGGATCATGATGAGATTGTGATAATGAGATCAGTCATCTAGATGTTTATATTCTAAATGTTCCTGGTCGTAGGATCTTCAAGAAGGGACATTGAAGATTCGGATAGACCGGTGCACGTGGTGCTCACTCATGTGATGAGGGTGGTCGATCTCATAATCACCGGTGTGGTGACATCAAGGTACACGTGCATGTGCTCGTTAGTGGAATGAGTTCACTGAACTGACCCGATCTAGAATTCCTGAATGGTAATCATGCTGACTGTCAATCATGAGATTCTAGTGCCACAGTAGCATAGTTGGATCCTTGACCTGAGTCACTAAAGAGGTTTTGCATGGACTCCACTGAGCGTTTGATTACTGACTTATGAACTTTAATCTTGTAGTTCTTAATAGTTAGCTATTCGGACTGAGTGGGATTCATGTGAAAACACTTTGGTGGACAACAAGGGATCATTCACTCTCTGCATGGATTAAGAGAGAGAATGCTCTATGGACATGTACTTAGAAATCCCTGGCCAGGGTATGGGGGTTCACTGAGAAGAGGAGTTTTCTAGTGAACTGTACTTAAGAGTACAAGGGTCCATAAGATTAGGATGCTTTAGGGTTTGACAGTTTGACCGTACCCTAATTCTGATTGGAGCATTGTATGAATGAAGATCTATAACTGTGTGTAATCTGATGACGGAAAGGTTCAATATGGGTTGCATCCCTCCCAAAGTCATTTGGGATCACGAGGTGTTGCTTGGTGCCATTCGTGGTCGGAAAGCCTGTTAAATCCATTAAGAGTTATTGGATTATAATTAATTAAGTTAAGAAGAGTTCTTAGCTTAATGGGCCAAAAAACCAAACTAACTATTGGGCCTAGAGGGTCACACACAATAGAGTAGTGGATAAGATGGATTAGGATGGTAATTATTGATTGTTTCTGGGTTTTTGTGAAAAATGCCAGAGTCTATAAATTCACGCTGAGGAGAGAAACCCTAGCCAAGCATTAGGGTTCCTCCCCTGGCCGCCCCCTCTCTCTCTCTCCTCCCTGACCTGGGTGCACCCCTCTCTCTCTCCTCCTACGGCGGTGCATGGTGGTGCTAAGGAGTGGCCGACATGTGGAGATCGAGAAGGAGACCCCGTCTATTCCCGCTGCTCGTGTGGATACATCTAGAGGCCGGACACTTGGACGGCTAGCAGCCCGACGAGCCTCTACTCGATCGTCTTCGGGCATCTGGGAATTAATTAATCCCGCAAAGGTATAGAATTGTTCTTCCTAAGCGGGTTCTTTGATGAAATAGTTTTTGATTTTGATCGCCAGCAATGATCCACCTCTTAGGGTTTCGTTGTTTCCGCTGCTCCTCTGATCGAAACCTTACAGTGGTATCAGAGCCAGGTTCCTGGTTTGATCAAAATTGAGATTATTATATTATTTTTCGTTCTTCACGTTCGTGCATAGGGCTCAATGTTAGGATGTTTGATTGAGTCTCTCACGGAGGGATCTCGGTCAATTGATCTTGTGGAATTGTTCCTGGTAGTAAGAGGATCAAAACGCACGTTTTGGTGCGTTGATTGACCCTACGGTGAGGGCGAATCGAACATGTCTTCGCGGCCACGGTCGTCGTTCGCACAAGGAGACGGTTGCCATATTAGGCTGCTAATCTCCAATTGGGGATGTCCATGGGGCTGGCAAGAGTTGCTGGATGATTTCCCATGGCGTCCCACGGCGTCCTCTAGCGTGTGGTGGCCGGATTTGGGGCTCCGACGAGGTTCACGGCGAACATGGCGGGGCGACGCCGTTTTCTTCATGGGCTTCTTCTCCGGTGACGGCGAAGGGGGCGGTGGCCGGCGGCCCTGCCGTCGGGGTCCCTGCGGCGGTCCGCTGTGGCCGGGGTCAGCGGCCGGGCCCCCTGCGGCGGCCACCAGGGGGGGCTAGGGTTTTACCCCGCCCCCCTCCCCTTCGCGATCAGGCGGGGGAGACGACCCCCCGCGGGTCTCCCGCGGGCGGATCCGGCCCGCGCCGGATCCGCGCCCGATAAGTCCCCCCTATATTTTTTTTTGATTTTTTTCAGCAATTTAAAGTGTTTAAATTGCATGGAAATTCTAAAAATTATATTGATAAGTTCTGAAATAGTTTTAGCAACGTATTAATGTATTTTTCATTATATTGCCCTTGGTTAATTGGTTAATGGGAATTTTAAAATAGTTTTAAGTATTTCCCATTATCTAATTAAAAGATGTTAATTACTATAAGAATGTGATTCTTATGAGGTTAATTAACAGTATATTATTATTGAGCCCATGCAGTGAATGTGAATGACGATTGTCTAAAGTTGTTTAGACTTGTTTGTTTTAACTAAATTGTTTAGTTAATTTTTGTTGCGTGATTTCAAAATTAATTACTATTATTTTGAAATCAACGTTATATCTCACTGTAATTATATGATAATTACTTGATGATGCATGTGATGTGTCATGTGTGTGGATGGATGGTCATGGACTTAGATATCATGTGATGGTATGGTTTGTGGTGAATGGATCATGATGTGATTATTGGGGCCTGCGTGCCTCCTTCTCTCTCTCTCTTATTAATCCGGGTTGTACATTCTATCTCCCACCTGTGTTGTACTCCCCTTGACTGGTTCAAGATTTCTTATTATTATCTGATGTATATTTATGGGTCTGCGTGCCCAAATTTCAAATTTACTTGTAATAATGAGAAGCGGATGGAGACTAAGAAGGAGACCGACTTCGGTGGCTCGGGAGAATCTACACATCTAGTGGGAGCATTGGATGCTCCAAGTCTTTGAGAATTTACCATGTTGTGTGTACATTACCAACTAGCTCTGGTAATGTTGCTAGGTTTAAAGTCCATGATCATCCATCGGTGTTACAACATATATTTGATATATGTGGTTGTGCTACTAATTATATATATATATATACATATTTTTAGAGTATATTCGATACTCCAAATTATTATATATATATATGTAGCACCTATATTGATGAGACCAAAATATTCAAATCCCCTTCAATCAAATATTAGGTTGATAAGCGTGAGACATTAAGAATGCTCCACGTAGCCTTCCGTTGTTATAGTCAAAGTGAGCCGTCCTTAGACTGTGGGAGTTTGTTGTGCTACCACAAGACTATCACAGCAAGGGGACGGACACTTAGGCTAGGGCTTGGGCCGAGCCTTGGGATGGGGGCTGGCATGGCTTTGTTGTGCTACCACAAGAGTTATGTCATAAACCCACTCTCATAACGTAACAACGGGTTGGACCTAACCAACACTTGTGGTTTGTTGTGCTACCATAAGATCACGAAGCGTTTGGAGGCTAAATTACTGGGAGTTACAAGGAGTTGTAATTGGCAATAGTTGCCTACCCATTAAGTATGGGGTAGTTTGTTGTGCTACCATAAGACTACTTCCATAATGTTAATGGGATCCTAGTACCCACTAGGACACAGTCGTTGTGTCCCGTCTTTGCATATTAGGGGTTATGCAAAATCGTCGAAAGTTAGTGGGAGTATTAAGTTAGGATAAAAGTCCATGTCTTAATTTAATATCATGAATGTCTGTAATGTTGTTCTAAATTCTGTTATTTCCTCTTGTAGACCGCAATGACGAACCACCCATTGAGAGGTATATTGGATGCCAACAGGCTGACTGGTCCAAATTATGTCGATTGGCTCAGGAATCTGAGAATTGTTCTCACGGCTGAGAAAATAGCCTATGTCCTTGAGCAGCCTGTTCCTCCTGTTCCTGCTGATGATGCCGATGAGGCTGAGGTGATTCTTTATGAGAAGCATAAGGAAGATGCCACTCTGGCCCAATGTTATATGCTAGCCTCCATGACTAATGAGTTACAAAGGTAGCATGAAAACATGGATGCTGGATCCATCCTATTCCACCTGGAGGAGCTCTTTGGAGCTCAGAGTAGAACAGAGAGATATGAGATATCTAAGAATCTGTTCGGGGCCAAAATGTCTGAGGGAACATCTGTGCAAACACATGTTCTCAAAATGATAGAGTGGATTGAGAGGCTGAAAGAATTAGGTTTTGAAATGAATAAGGATTTGTGCATTGACCTAATATTGCAGTCTCTCCCATGTTCATTCTCCCAGTTCATAGTGAATTTCAACATGAATAAGATAGAGTGCTCTCTAGCAGAGCTTCTTAATATGTTGAAGACAGCTGAGGGGACAATGAATAATGGGAAATCTTCTGTGCTACTTGTTGGTAAGACCAACAAGAAGAGAAAGAATCAATCTATTTTTAAGAAAAATAAGAAGAAAAAGCAGGATAAGCAGGGAAAGACTGCCAAGAAGGACAAGGACCAATGCTTCCACTCCCATAAGGATGGTCATTGGAAGAGGAACTGTAAGTTGTATCTTGCAGAAAAGGCAAAACAGAAGCTTGGAGAAGCTTCACGTATGTTCATGATTGTTGACCTAAACTTGTCTTATAGATCCACATCGTGGGTATTAGATACTGGATGTGCATCTCATATCTGCAATGACTTGTAGGTGCTGACAAGCAGTAGGCAATTGAACAAAGGCGAGGTTGACTTGCGACTGGGAAATGGAGTAAAGGTTGCTGCGCTCGCGGTCGGGAAGGTGAACCTCCAGATGCCTACAGGAGTTACACTAGAGCTTATAGACTGTTATTATGTTCCTTCTATAATAAAAAACATTATTTCCATTTCTTGCTTAAATAAATATGGATTTGTTGTAAGTTTTGGAAACAATGGTTGTTCTTTATTATTAAATGGTGAATTGTTTGCCAGTGGGAACTTAATGAATGGTTTGTATATTTTAGATGTGGCATCTCCTATGATGTGTGTGGACAGACCTCTTAAGAGAAAAGGAGGCAATGTGAATCAAGCTTATCTTTGGCATTGTAAGCTTGGTCATATCAATGAGGAAAGATTGAAAAAGTTGTGTAAGAATGGATACATTGATCCATTTGATTATGAATCATTCACGACTTGTGAATCTTGCCTCATGGGTAAGATGACCAAGTCTCCATTTTCTAGACATGGAGAAAGAGCAAATGAGTTGTTAGAACTCATACACTCTGATGTGTGTGGACCTATGTCCATACATGCCAAAGGAGGTTATTCATACTTCATTACATTCACTGATGATTTCTCAAGATTTGGATACGTGTACTTAATGAAGTACAAATCTGAAGCTTTTGAGAAATTTGTCGAGTTTAAGAATGAAGTAGAGAAACAAACCGGAAAAGTATTAAAACTCTTCGATCAGATCGAGGGGGTGAATACTTGAGTACGGAGTTCACACAGTTTTTAAGGGATAATGGAATATTGTCTCAATGGACTCCTCCTTATACACCTCAGCTGAATGGTGTAGCAGCAAGGAGGAATCGTACCCTATTAGATATGGTACGGTCCATGATGTGTTTTGCTGGTTTACCCTTGTCCCTCTGGGGTTATGCCTTGGAGACTGCTGCACACTTGTTGAACAAAGTCCCATCGAAGTCTGTCGACTCCACTCCATATGAGATATGGAAAAGAAAGAAGCCAAATCTTAAGTACTTTAAGGTTTGGGGTTGCCCTGCCCATGTAAAGAAACATGACTCTGATAAACTGGGATCTAAGACTGAGAAGTGTAGGTTTGTGGGATATCCTAAGGAAACATATGGATATTATTTCTACCAGCCTAGTGATCAAAGAGTGTTTGTAGCTAAACATGCTGTATTCCTTGAGGAAGAGTATATCCTTGAAGGGAAAAGTGGGAGCTCGGTAGAGCTAGAAGAAGTTCTAGAACCACAACCTGTCAGTGTACCTTCTCAAGATCCAATACAAACTGACCCACAAACTGTGCATAGGTCAGGCCGGATACCTGTTCAACCAGATAGATATGTAGGACATATTTCTGGTAAGGTATCACATAATGAGGATGATGATCCTAAGACCTATGAGGAGGCAATGAGTGTCATTGACTCTAGGAAATGGCAAGAGGCCATGATATCTGAAATGGATTCCATGTACTCCAACCAAGTTTGGAATTTGGTGGATCCACCTGAGGGTATTGTACCTATTGGATGCAAGTGGATCTTTAAAAGAAAAAATTGGAGTGGCTGGAAAGGTTGATACCTATAAGGCAAGGCTTGTAGCGAAGGGATATCGTCAAAGGCAAGGGTTGACTATGACGAAACCTTCTCTCCTGTAGCCATGCTAAAATCCATTAGAATTTTACTTGCCATTGCTGCACACTATGATTATGAAATCTGGCAGATGGATGTGAAGACGGCGTTCCTCAATGGAAACCTTGAGGAAGAAGTGTACATGACACAGCCTGAGGGATTCACATCCAAAGAGTATCCAGATAGAGTGTGCAGGCTTCAGAGGTCCATATATGGACTAAAGCAAGCATCCAGCAGTTGGAACATAAGGTTTGATGAAGCAATCAAATCTTATGACTTCTTTAAGAACGAAGATGAGCCATGTGTATACAAGAAGACAAATGGCAGTGCAATCACCTTTTTGGTACTGTATGTGGATGGCATACTACTCATTGGGAATGATGTAGGTATGTTATCGTTAGTCAAAGCCTGGCTATCAAAGTATTTCTCCATGAAGGATTTGGGAGAAGCATCCTATGTGTTGGGGATTAGGATCTATAGAGATAGATCAAAGAGGATGCTAGGCTTGTCCCAATCGATGTACATAGACACCATTGTCAAAAGGTTTGGCATGGAAGACTTCAAAAGAGGTCTAATACCAATTAGACATGGAGTTTACCTCTCTAAGGAAATGTCCCCTAAAACTCCAGAAGAGAGGGAGTACATAAGTAGGGTTCCTTATGCCTCTGCCATAGGGTCCATAATGTACGCAATGTTATGTACTAGGCCTGATATAGCTTATGCTCGAAGTGTTACGAGCAGGTATCAAGCAGATCTAGGTGAACAACACTGGATAGCTGTGAAATGTATCCTTAAGTACTTGAGAAGGACTAAGGATCTATTTCTGGTTTATGGAGGAGAGGACTTGAAACTGAGAGGATACACTGACTCTAGTTTCCAGTCTGACAAAGATGACAGCAAGTCAACCTTTGGATTCATTTTTACTCTCAATGGTGGGGCAGTGAGTTGGAAGAGTTCCAAACAAGAAACCACTGCTGATTCAACAACCGAGGCCGAGTACATAGCTGCTGCCGAGGCGTCAAAGGAGGCGGTCTGGATGAAGAAGTTCATCGATGGATTGGGAGTTGTCCCAAGCATCTCTGATCTTGTCCCCATGTTTTGTGACAACAATGGGGCAATTGCGCAAGCAAAGGAGCCGAGGTCTCATCAGAAGTCCAAGCACATTCTGCGGCGTTATCACTTGATCAGAGAGATTATAGATAGAGGAGATATGATAGTAGATAGAGTATCTTCTGCTGATAATATTGCAGATCCATTGACTGAGCCTTTATCTCAAAGTGTGTTTGAGCGTCACCTTGGGCTGATGGGGATCAAGCATGTGGGTGATTGGCTTTAGTGCAAGTGGGAGATTGTTAGAGATGTATGCCCTTCAAGCCAATCACAAGTGTTGTGATGGTGACATTTCTTGTACAATTTCATTCAATATGCTAATGGCAATTTCTTCATTATATTCTTAGCACGTTATAGTATGTTTGTTGTAATATGATGAAGTCCTTGAATATGAGCTATGATGACTGGATCATGATGAGATTGTGATAATGAGATCAGTCATCTAGATGTTTATATTCTAAATGTTCCTGGTCGTAGGATCTTCAAGAAGGGACATTGAAGATCCGGATAGACCGGTGCACGTGGTGCTCACTCATGTGATGAGGGTGGTCGATCTCATAATCACCGGTGTGGTGACATCAAGATACACGTGCATGTGCTCGTTAGTGGAATGAGTTCACTGAACTGACCCAATCTAGAATTCCTGAATGGTAATCATGCTGACTGTCAATCAGGAGATTCTAGTGCCACAGTAGCATAGTTGGATCTTGACCTGAGTCACTAAAGAGGTTTTGCATGGACTCCACTGAGCGTTTGATTGCTGACTTATGAACTTCAATCTTGTGGTTCTTAATAGTTAGCTATTCGGACTCAGTGGGATTCATGTGAAAACACTTTGGTGGACAACAAGGGATCATTCACTCTCTGCATGGATTAAGAGAGAGAATGCTCTATGGACATGTACTTAGAAATCCCTGGCCAGGGTATGGGGGTTCACTGAGAAAAGGAGTTTTCTAGTGAACTGTACTTAAGAGTACAAGGGTCCATAAGATCAGGATGCTTTAGGGTTTGACAGTTTGACCGTACCCTAATTCTGATTGGAGCATTGTATGAATGAGGATCTATAACTGTGTGGAATCTGATGACGGAAAGGTTCAATATGGGTTGCATCCCTCCCAAAGTCATTTGGGATCACGAGGTGTTGCTTGGTGCCGTTCGTGGTCGGAAAGCCTGTTAAATCCATTAAGAGTTATTGGATTATAATTAATTAAGTTAAGAAGAGTTCTTAGCTTAATGGGCCAGAAAACCAAACAGACTATTGGGCCTAGAGGGTCACACACAATAGAGTAGTGGATAAGATGGATTAGGACGGTAATTATTGATTGTTTCTGGGTTTTTGTGAAAAATGCCAGAGTCTATAAATACACGCTGAGGAGAGAAACCCTAGCCAAGCATTAGGGTTCCTCCCCTGGCCGCCCCCTCTCTCTCTCCTCCCTGACCTGGGCGCACCCCTCTCTCTCTCCTCCTCCTACGGCGGTGGATGGTGGTGCTGAGGAGTGGCCGACGTGTGGAGATCGAGAAGGAGACCCCGTCTATTCCCGCTGCTCGTGTGGATACATCTAGAGGCCGGACACTTGGACGGCTAGCAGCCCGACGAGCCTCTACTCGATCGTCTTCAGGCATCTGGGAATTAATTAATCCCGCAAAGGTATAGAATTGTTCTTCCTAAGCGGGTTCTTCGATGAAATAGTTTTTGATTTTGATCGCCAGCAATGATCTACCTCTTAGGGTTCCGTTCTTTCCGCTGCTCCTCTGATCGAAACCTTACAGCCCGGCCTCACGATAGATTGCCCAACGTGTTAGGCGGCATATTACGGATCGTTTATGTGTTGTGATTCGTATTATGTTTTCGGGAAGAGCGGCTTGACCTAGACCGCCCTTCTGTCAGGCGGCCAGTGATTGACCGTTCGCCTCCCCCAGTGGCTCATTACAGACCGCTCATCCCCAGAAGGCTTTCGGACCTGAGGGGGATAAATGGCCTGTCGTGCGACTGCCGAGAAAGATGAAAGGTCCCTACTAGACCGTCCATCTTTACAGAATTGATTAAGTTATCTTCTTGCATGATTTATGATAGTAGATTAGTGGTTAAATGTAAGTTAGCAACATGCATAAAAACCCTGGAAAATTATAACATTAAATAATTATAAATCTTGCTGATTTATTCATCTTGACCTTGGATCATCTTTTTTTCAATGTTAATATTAATCATGACTCGTTATTAAATTGAAAATGTTATTAGGGTTGTATGACAGTCGTTCTACTCCGGTAGGATTGACTGACCGTCTCACTGGTTTCCAATGTTTTATTAGCCCTATTTCCTTGTAATGTTTGGGACTCTCCGCCGGATATTCCTTCCGTCGGACTAGGACCTTCATTATGGGACCTCCGTAAGCCCCCACGAGCCTGGGATTCCCACTAGGACGTCGGGCAGGTTGTACCATGAAGACCTGAACCTGTGTACGTGATCGAATCGATTGAACTATCGTATTGTAAGTCACAGCTCGATTTGGACCCCTGAGAATTACGCGGCCCGAAAGGGACCGTTCATCATAACGAACCGTACATCCCTAGCCAAGTGCCACTTACATTGGTCGTTTAACCTTGATCAATCTTCGACCAAATTGTGTTTGGATCGACCTAGTAAGCCCTAGGTTGACCAGTAGAGAGTGGGCTGGACCCTGGTTCAGTTCTGCCCCACTTATGGCTGCCCGGAGCCCGTTTGGGTAGATTTCTAGTTGGTTAAGTTGAACGGACCTATTGGAACCGCACTTGTTATAGCGTGGATCTTATTGGACCGTCTGTCTGTTGGACGGCCCTATAAGGACCATTTATCTTGTTCTTGGGCTTCCAGCTCTACTAGTCTTGAGCGGCCCATGTTCAACCGTCCAATTACTCGAGCGGCCCTACATGGACCGTGTATCCTTGACTTCGGTGTGGCTAGTGCTAAGCCCATCTCTATCCTGAACGGTCCACTCTAGACCGTGTATTTCTTGAGCGGCCCTGTTCTGACCGCTTATCATCCAGAAGTGATTTCCGTGATTTTTCGTGTTGAATCCAAGGACCTGATTGATTCTTGATAACTTGAACTTTCCACACATGATGTCTACTTCAACTTACCCTTGAAACTTTGGTAAGTTCCATATCTTGAAGTGTTGGCCATCTAACTTGATTAATGTCTAGACATAACTTGGGATCTTGGATCCAACAAATCAATGCCAGCGCATCATAAGGGCCCGGTCTGGTCCTGAGAGGAGCGCCCGAAAAGTACTTGTGCCCCGGGGAGTTTGAATGACATGGTGAGACATTGCACCGAGTGCATGACTAGCGTGATGTCTAAGACAATAATCTCTTACTTGAATTTCTCTTGACTTGGTTAAATCTTACTTGTTGGCCAAATTCCCGATTATATCATGTTCTCACCTTCCCTTCATTATTTTGTTGCATAGTTATTTCCTTTCGTTCTTTATTTACGCGCTCAAACATGCATTTTAACTGGTTAATTACTTAAACTTGCCTGCTATTACCTACTGAGCGTTCGCTCACCTAGTTTTTCCCCCTTTTCAGGTAGCTCAAGTGAGGACTCGCAATCTGATGGGAACGGGCAAGAGTGACGACCGTGGAGTGAACCTGATAGAAGCCTGTGAAACTAGTTCTAGTTGTGGAGTTTATTTGTATTTAAGAGTATTTTGGAAGAGTTGTAATTTGAAGTTAGCCAATGTAATAATGTTAAGTGGATGTTGTCAAGATTTTGTTAAGTGAGATCATTGTAGTTTGGGACATGGTTTGGTTATGTGCTATTTAATGAATGGAGCAGTTTCTATTTATGGTGATGTGCGATCTTTTAGCTTTAACACATCATGTCTAGAAATCAACATATTATTATTATTACTTATCTCTACTGCCAGTCCCGATATTCCGCGTCGCGGCGTGACATTTAAGGTGCAACAAAAGCTAGGATGTGGGATGCAATTGAAATTAAGGCTTTAAACTGGATAAGTGTGATTATGGACTTGGAAAAGTGGGATGCAATTGCCTACTATGTTGGACTTCTTTTTTCTTCTAAGTACAGTTGCTTTTCAGAAGGTTGTTTTATGTTTGTCATGTAGTGAAGTTGGTGAGGAAAAATCTCTCGTCTACCTTTGATGGTAGTAACTCTATTTATTTTCAACAAAATTGGTGGTTGTCCACACCTTTTTCCAAAAAAGAAAAGCCACTATGCTGAACAGATCTGGAAAAGTGTATCTGTAGACCGCAAGATCTGATAACTTGATACTTATTGCCCTCTATCAGGCATATGGAACATCTAGAGGCCAGAAATGCCCCCCAAAAAAAGAAAATTGTGATCTAGTCTGGTCACTGATACGTTAAAGGGGGAAGCATATATATATATTTTTTTGGCTCATTTATTAATGGCATATACTTTTACATTATGGACATGCTATATATTGCTTAAGGAGTATGAGATAATTGCATCAATGAGGTTGCATTTTCTTGCATCAGAAAAGAGATGTCCAGATCAATTTACAGTTCTGGAAATAAATAAAATACTATCTAGATTACTTGCGGGGCGCATATGGCTACTCTTGGTGAGATAGGATTCTCTGCAGCTGTCAATATTCTTAGTGCCTTCGCATTCTTGTTGATATTTGCTGTACTATGGCTGCAGCCATTCAATGACAAAGTATACCTCCCAAAATGGTATCTTAGAGGTTTCAGAAGTAGTCCAACACGCGCTGGCATTGTGCATAAGTTTGTCAATTTGGATTGGAAATCATACTTGAGGTTCTTAGAATGGGTGCCAGATGCCTTAAGAATGCCCGAAGCTGAGCTTATTGACCATCCAGGACTTGACTCTGCGGTTTATTTGTGGATATATTTGATTGGGCTTAAAATATTTGGTCCGATCACATTCCTTGCATTTCCATCTTGGTGCCTATCAATTGGACCAATAGCACCCTTGAAAACTCAAAAGAAAAATTAGAATCTAGTAGCATTGACAAACTCTCAATATCCAACATCCCACAAGGATCTCAAAGGTAACAATATGCAATAAAAGATAACATTGAAGAAACTTGATGCCCAAGTCACAAGGAGAAAAATTCCCAAAAAAGGGTCACAGAGAAGAGAGGCTGGAGATGAATGCAAGGCCATCTTCATCGTCGGCCCAAGACATGCCAGCACTAGTGCTTTTACAGGAGAATAGGAAACAAACAAGTCAGATATTTTCACATAATGGATTTAAGAACAAGTGAATATGTGTCATATGTTCATGTGAAACAGTTGAAAATCAAATTGTTATATGCCAACCTGAGAAGCTCAGTAGAATTTGGAGCAGAAAGCCTGATAGTAGCAGAGGCAAGAACATTATCGTCAGCAGTTAATTCACATGCCTTGGGTATTGCTCCTGTTTTCTTTTCAAGAACTGGGGACTTTTCCGATGATTCGGGTTCCCCATTGACTTTCAGTCGGCGAAGTTTGAAGCAGTGGACTGATACTGTTTTGTCTTCCCATTCTGAAGACGTGCTTGCAACTGATACAACTATGGAAATTAGAGCCCCATAGCTGATAGTACTTTGTCACTTGATGCATTGGATATGCAGTCTTCTTAGCCAATGGACCACCCAAATTGCTTGAATCCATTTGATGAACCCTTTGGGGAATATGCTAATTTATCTACAGATCCCTTCAAGATTGCTGAAATACCAAGTACTTCATATGTTTGTGATTCATATATATCTACATACATGCACAGGTCCCAGAAATTTCATTCCGCATGCATGTATTTCACCAATAAACAAAAACAAAACTAAAACTAAAAAAAGGAGATGCAATAGGATTTGGAGTGAAATAGGGCCTAATCACCCCTAAATCTCCCTGCTGAACTAATGACACACACAAAAAAAAAGAATCAAAAGATAAAATCACAAGAGTTGATCGGCCCTCTGACCTACTCAAGGCCAGGTCGACCTGCTCTGAGCAGTAGGTCGACCCACCCATGACAGGTCAGCAACCTGAATTCCTTAGAGTTGTCTCCAGAACCCTTCTTAATAAAAAGGGGGGGTGTAGTGAATATATAACTATTGTTCTCAGATAAACCGATAAATGATATAAACAATAATATAAAGAGAATCCCGAGTGCGTCCACAGATATTCATGAAAAAGAGAAGTCTACAGCATGGCTATTGTTCTCAGATTTTCTTGGCTTGGTAAAGTCTGCACTCTTCCATTCTAAGGTGTACTGCATATGCATGCATTGGCTAACCCAATAGGAGAGTGGGTATTTCTACTCTTGTTCTTTTTCTTGATAAGTTATTTCAAAGAGATGCACCCAATTCACTACATTACTCAGCATTATATCCACATGCAAGTTCTTTTTTTTATATGCCGGTTATTTCATGTAGCCTTGACCATTCCATGTCGACCTCACACCCATACACTTGGATTAGTGTGATATTCACTTCTATACCTATATATTCCCTTCTACATTTTGTAGGTCAGGTCCAACTATCTCAATTACTTCATGACTAGGGGGTTGCAATCAGATATGGCTACGAAAATCAAGCATTGTCATCTCTGATCATATCCATCTGGGTGTTTATGAGTGTGCCTTCTCATGTATCAATCTCAAAGACATATTCCAGGATATGTATTTTTTCTGAAAGCGATGTTCCAATATATGGATTATCAACCCTTCATATGAGGAACATGGATATGCAACCAATTTCATGCAGGAAGGGCTCCCATAAGTAGAATAAGCTAATTTCAAATCTTATATAATGTCATTTTATTTACATGTTTTTCTTGGGAAAGTAGATAGTACCTTGTTTCTCTTGGACATAGCATGTGACATGACTATACAAAGCATTCTGTAACCACACATGTTCTAAAAAAAGCACTAAAATCTTATCATTCCCATGGATCACTCACTTTAGCTCCCATTGGGACCTTCTTGCACTCAGTTTTATATCCAGTTTCACCTCTATTTCATTTATTAATTATTTATTCAATCCACTGATTCTACCTCCTCATTGAACTTTTTATGGATCCTTATCTCTATGACATTTTTTTATTTGGCATTTTTGCATATAGACTATTTTAGAAGAAAAGTGATCCTAGCTCCATCGCCGCCCTGGTCATAAAGGCCCTAAAGGAGCCCGAGCGCGACCGCAAGAAGACGATGAACATCAAGCACAATGACATCTCCCATCGCCCGTGTCATGCGGCCCAGGTCGATGGCCAAGGACCTAAGGGGAACTGTGAAGGAGATCCTCCACACCTGCGTCTCTGTCAGGTGCACCATTGATAGCAAGGACCCCAAGGACCTCCAGACCGAGATCGCGGAAGTGGAGGTTGATGTGCCCCTCGACTAGAGAGATGGGGACGAAGGGGAGGAGGTAACGCCTCAGACTGTGTAATTTTCTTTAGTTGCAAATAGTAGAGATAACCATATGGTCATTGATTTTCTAATGATATTAGCTGCTATTTCATGATTACTTATATTCTTAGCGAGCTATGAGGAAAAAATCATTAATTTTAGGCATGAGTGATTGTATAGAAACATATTCAGTTTCTCCAAATTGCTGATTTTAATATTGCAAACTATTTCTAGACACAGTGGGGTGTTGTTCAAGGGCAATCTACATGGACATGCAGCTAAAAGCTATGAAAAGATAGCGAAGTGGGCAGGTGATTCATGTTTTGCTTCCGTAATTTGTCTAGTGAAAAGGCCCGATTATTCAGGCATAGTTTTGTGTAATTTCCAAGACATTTAATTCACAGGGTAATTTGGTGATCAATAGAAGCGTTTCCTTCTCATTAATCGAGTGGCTGATAAACCTGTAGCAGTGGTGGTTCCTAGACAAACACTTCAGCCTGAATCAGTTAGTATAAAGATGTTGATTCTTTTTGCAAATAATCCTCGATAACCTTTATTTTTTCAAATAATCTTAGATAGCATTTTGTGTACCTAGTAAGAAGAAAATGTTATAGAAATGATCACTTGATGGTTTGCTGTTGGGCTTCTCTTGCCTAAGATTTGTCTTGATGTGGATCTACACCTGTACCAAAATGGTTTGCAACTGCTGCATTTGGACTAGTTTCTATTTTCACCTTACTACTATGAAATGTACCTGCATTGCAATCAAATCTATTGTATGTTTATTCTGCCCTTTCATCCATTCATTTTTTAAGTAACTTTTTGTTTCTGCAATGAAGTTCTTAAGATATATTGTCTATACCTAACAGCTGACATGTCATTTTAACGTACCTTGCTAGTGGCCTACCATTTTGAATTGTTCTTTTGATATCAAATACTGGTATAGTCCTCAGTGGAGGAGAGGGAGGGTCAAACGTTATATGGTTATAGGAACTTGTCTTATTCATTCTGATCCTTTGTCATGCACATTCTAATAATGAGTTTGTCACACCATATGCTTAATAGGTTTCTTCTTCCTCAAGCATCAATTCAATCTTTACAACATCAGTTTTCATGTATAATTGCTCCTGTTAGCAAACATTTACGAATAATATCTCTAGTTAGTAGTTGGATGACTTTGACATTCATATGGAGGGTATAAATATTATCGTTGCTTCACTGATTGCATTCACCAAGGATGCTAAGCCCGTGTTATTTTTGTAGTAGAAAATGTTTATTGTGAATATAAATCACTTATTAATGATTGAATCCACCTAAAACTACCAAGATTACATTTCATAATCAATCAACAGTCGGTAAACTACCTCTATCATCTCTTAAACTACCTCTATCATCTCCTTTTCTTTGCTATTTCTTGTTTGAACTTTGAAATACTTAGGTTATGATTATTTTAATTCTAGTTTATATCAAAGTATTTTTCTGAGAAACCTACACATGTAGAACCATATACTATATGCACTTTTGATGTTCCAGATCCACATTTGATAATATTTGCTTGTTGACGGATGGTCTTCCCGGAGCCCTTGTGACAACACTTGTTTTGGGAGTCCATGAAGTTAGTCATTTTCTAGTTGCAAGTTAGTCATTTTCTAGTTTCTCAAAAATGCCATGTATGCAATGATTGTAAATCTGACTACAACTTGCAATTTCACTAATGGGTGGATTGGCATGCTTCAGGCATGTGACAGCAAGGTATCTAAGAGGGTTGTTTTTGATGAGATGCCACAGCTATTCTATCTGCTAGTGATTTATTGTCCTAAATTTTCGTTTATAAGTATGGAGGCTTATTTGCAAAAAAGATGTATGTTGACCAGGTCTCACAGAAGGTGGAGTTTGAAATTGCTTCTCCTAAAGTTGTTATTGCTGTTGATAAGTTGCATGGTATTCAATGTCATCGACTGAACAAATTAGTCTTGCTCAACATGAAAAAAATCAGTGTCATCGACTGAATTAGCAAGTTTTCTATTTTGCTAAACATGATTTAAACTCATTTACTTTTCTTTGATGCAAGATTTCTGAAACTCAATCCTGTGGTATTTCTTAAATATTGTCATGTTTAATTTTCAAGTGAAATTATTTATAAATATTTAACTATTTTACAGGTTATGGTCAATGCACTAAACAGTCCATCTCCCAACTCTTGATTCCCTTACTAACATGGGGATATATGTTAAGACCGCCCCCCACAATTTCAATATATATATTGATTGTAATGTTTACACTAACTTTGATTGTATATATATTTTCACATACATGCACTTGTTTGTTGTTCATGAAACTTTGCTATATTTTTTGTGATTACAATGTTGATACATTGTCACAATCATACTTGATGGTATTTTGTATATAATATCAAGTTATGGTTTGAATGTGAATGTGCAGATTTCTTGATCTATGTGAATGATATGAATGTGCAAGTTTTGAATGTGTAAAATTTGTGAATGTGTACTTGTTATGGTTTGAATGTAAATGTGCGGATTTTTTGATATATGATATGTGAATGATGTGAATGTGCAAGTTTTGAATGTGTGTAAATTTTGTGAATGTGTACAAGTTATATGATTTATCTATGACTTTAGTTATACGTTACCTATGGTTTATATAAGCATTATAGATGAATTTATTACGTACATAATTAGTTCAAGTTATCTATGGTTCAAATCGATTATCTACTATTAATATAGATTATTTAGGATTAAGATTAAAAGAAACATTCACCTATGGTTCGTTCACGTTATCTACGTTTTATTAACAGCTCGAAAAATCATAGGAAACTACCTATTTGATAAAAGTTGTAGGCAATTACCTACTATAATTATTGTTAGTGACAACTATGCAGTTACTTACGCGATAAAAAATTGTAGGAGAATACCTACGCGACATAAATAGTAGGTAATTGCCTACTACCACCTACTCGACAATAACCGTAGGAGAGTACCTATGCGACATAAAATCGTAGGTAATTACCTACAGCCACCAACGTGACAGTGACAGTAGGAGAAGACCTACGCGACATAAATCGTAGGTAACTACCAACAACCACCTACACTATAAAACCGTAGGAAAATACCTACGCGATATAAATCGTAGGGAATTACCTACTACTAGTATTGTAGGTAAAAACTACATAAATCGTAGGGAATTACCTACTACTAGTATTGTAGGTAAAAACTACGTAGGCATGCCATATACGCCGTAGGTAATTACCTACTCGATAAAAGTCGTAGGTAATTACCTAAGACATGCGTCGTAGGTAAAAACTGCGTAGATAAAATTTATCTACCTACGCGATATAATTTTGTAGGTAATGACCACCATATACATTCACGACTCTGTCGTAGGTATTGACCACACTATACCTACGGAATTTTATCACGTAGGTAAAGGTTTACCTACGCAGTTTTTACCAACGACACCGTGCCGTAGGGAGTGTCGTAGGTAATGGTTTTACCTACGGTTTTTTTGGCCTTTACCTACCACATTTACCGTAGGTAAAAAATAGTTTTCCCGTAGTGTATCCTAGCCATTCTATAGTAAGTCGAGGCGCCAACCCGCAGCTCCAGCACTCCAGTTGTGTTCTACGGCAACCCTCTAGGAAGTCGGGGCCACCCCCGACCCTCAGACAAGTGGCGATGAGCCGTTCACTTTCAGCTCCTGGGCCAACCCGGGGCTGCCCTGTCAACCCGCCTTACAACGTGACATACGTCACGAGGCCAGGCCTACATGCCCAAGACGCCCTCTCTCAACTGCCGTAAGCTCTCACCCTCAGCCCGGGGCCAAATTCAAGGCACGCTAGTCAGTTATCCAAGCCGTTCGACAACCCGAGGTGTGTCAGGAATTTCCCCAAACACCTTACGAGCGGTGACTACAACACGACAACAACAAGCCCCCACGGGCCAATTCCAACACCCCGGAGCACCTGATCCTTCAAAGGACAACCCAAAAGAACGTTAGAAGGCCCCCGGGACATCCCCTCATGGCCACGGCTTGCCCGAGGGGGAGTTCGCCCCAAGCGCGACCGAGCCCTGGTGGGGGTGAACTCCCTCGGGGCGGCCCCTCCACCCAGCCTGGTCAGCCCCAATGAGATTTCATCCCAGTCCCAGTCTCGTGCAAGGTCAATTGGCATACCTGCGTGGAGGAATTCACGAAGATGGAGTCTCGGGATCACAAACGTCAACTCCCTAGTCCACGCGCGCAAGCGGCCAGTCAACCAGTCCAAGCTCATATCCTTCGTCTTCTTGCAGTCACACGGAGTCAACGTGGGCACAAAATAGACAAAATAGGGATTTTATAGGCGATTGGGAATTAAACCCCATCCCAGTCTACGTTAAACCCCCCTATGGGGGGGGGGGGGTTTACGCGGACTAGGCTGACCCCCAAACCTGGTCCGCGTAAACCCCCATTAAAAAAATATATTTTACATTGGGGAATCCCCCCCATCCCAGTATGCGTTAACCCCCCGTAGGGGGGGGGGGGTTAAGCGGACCATGCTGGCCCCCCCAGCCTGGTCCACGTAAACCCCCCTAAAACAAAAAAAAGAATTTTTTAATCAAAAAACCCAACCCCATCCTAGTCCGCGTTAACCCCCCCTGGGGGGGGGTTTATGCGGACTAGGTTGGCCCCCCTAGCTTGGAAGGCGTAAACCCCCTCCCCTACTCATAAATAAAAAAATATATATTTTTTTTCATGGGGTTTACATAGACCGGATTGCACCCCCCATCCTAGTCCGCGTAAACCCCCCTGACCCTTTAAGTTCCCCTGTAAAATCCCCTTAGAAGCTCAAGGGGCGATAGATGCTAGCGGACACACACTCAGATATCCGCAGGCACACAGCTCAAGGACTCAAGCCCCAAGGCTTCTGGCAAGGACACAAGGAGATAAGTGCATGTTGGCTGGCTTGTTGAGCGGCTCGTATACACTGAGAGTATGTCACACGTACTCCCCTCACATTGCGTCTAGCCGTCTCACTCAAGTCCATCCTCACCGCGTATGAGGCGGTATGATAATGGCGAACACACCTACACATCGGGTCCGCCCGCGTATGACATGTTATGACAACAATGTGTACGCCATGATGCCGCATTTACCTCTGCCACGGGACCGCGTGCCCACCGCTCGTCCCGAGTCAGCCACCGACCGTCCCGACTACTTAACCGAGTTGGCTAGACTCTGGCCCGAAAGTAATATTCCAGGGACCGGCTCTCACTCTTCAGCATGAAGATGGCCGCCTCTTGGGACCCATACCTGACCGCTCATATCGAGCTATGTCTGCCCCCCCTGAGGCGCCAGCCACCATCCGCCCCTGCCATCCAGTCTAGTCCTCCCACGACGATTTGGGCACGCCCCTAGCTCACCAAGGAGAGCCTCTATAAAACACGTGGATAATCCGCCTTATCTTGCAATGACCCGAGGACCGTCCTACGCATCAGAATTGTCCCGCGGCTTGCACCAGTTGTATTCTGGCCCTTGCCGCCCCTCTATAAAGCCCACGTGGCACCTATAAAGCATGAAACCAGTTGAATATGCATACCCGTACCATGGATCCCAGTTTCTTGCCCCCACTAACCAGTGTGCAACCCATTTTCCTGGGTCTCATTCCACTAGTACCCCAGCTGCAGGATATACCCTGTCCCCTATCCTTGGCTTTAGACAAATCCAGGCTCTTCTTCAGCACAGAACAAAAGTGTTCGGATTCAATCCGATGTAAATAAACGCCGGTTGCTTGCGACTGGCGGGGAAAGATGTCCCGTACATGAATCCCTATAATCGCCTGCGCACTCGCACCCGTGGAACCTCCCTTTCTCTCCACGTGCCACCCGATACACCGTGCCCATGTGCCGAGTCCCGGCGACGCTTCCCTAGTCAACATTTGGTTCCATGGGTGATTGTCGAGAAATCAACTGGCATGCCCGCACCCTATCCAGTCACCCTATCTCCCAGTCCCCCTGGTCTCATTCATCCCAAGTGAGTAATCAACCAGTTCGTAGGCCGTTGGCACGACTACTTGCTTGTAGTCAAGTTTCTTACAATAATAGCTATCAAGCTAGTATTCAAATGGCACCGTTCAAGACACTGTATGGAAGGAGTTGTCGTTCACCCATCTGCTAGAATGAAGTTGGGGAGAAATAACTTCTAGGCCCAGAACTAGTCAAGACTACAACTGAGAAGGTACAACTTATTAAAGAAAGACTCCATATGGCACAATCAAGACAAAAGACATATGCTGACATCAGAAGAAGAGACTTGGAATTTCAAATTGGGGACCATGTGTTCTTGATGGTTTCCCCAGGTCGTGGAATCAGAAGATTCGGCATCAAGGGCAAGCTTACTCCGAGATTCATAGCCCTTTTGAAATTCTAGAAACGGTTGGCGAAGTCACCTATTGGATAGCTTTGCCTCCTCAATTATCTAAAGTCCATGACGTGTTGCACGTCTCAATGCTAAAAAGGTACGTTCATGACCCATGTCATATTATCAGTCATGACGATCTTATGATATAGAAAGACGTGATGTACGAGCAAAAGCCACATAAAATACTTGATCTTGAGGTACGTTAACTCAGGAACAAAACCATTCCTATGGTAAAGATCCAGTGGAATAAAAGCCTGGAGCAAGAAGCAACATGGGAAATGGAAGAAGCAATGCGCATGAAATTCCTAGAGCTGTTTAACTGTAAGTAAAACACACCTGCATAATCTCATGCAATGAATTTGGGGACCAAATTATTTTTAAGTGGGGGAGGGTGTAGCACCCCTGGTAAATTTTTTATTTTTTTTAAAATTAAATGGAATTATTTAAGTATTTAATAGGCTTAAAATCTTAATGGCTTAATAAATGGGCTAATTAAGTTAAAGCATTTTTGGTTAAAGGCTCAACTATTAACTAGATGAATGATCCCACTTAAATTGGACCATAAAATTTAAACCTAAGCCTTTCGGCCCAAACCCAACACGTATTAGGGGAAGGTTCCCTAATTAAGATAAGAAGATATGGGAGAAATCTGGATAAATCTTAAATTTCGGAAAGATGGACCAGGTCGCGGTCTATCGCGCGACCTCTACTTGAAGGTAGCGGTCGAGTCCTCAACCGCAATCTTCTTTCAAAAATGGAAAGAGATAAAACACGGAAAGCTCAGATTTTTATCCATGAGATGGCCGTGATTCGATGTGATCTATAGTGAAAACCTACTCATGACTCTTAGGGGATCAACTTGAGACCCCATAGGACTCTTAATTCGAACTAAAACCCTAACCCTAGGCCAATCCTTATAAATAGAACCCAGAACTTCCTGCGCAAGCCCTAGGTTTTGGATCACGCGTAGCAGAGGTAAGACGTCGTCGTTTCGAGTTCTTTCTTTAAAACTTTTTATTCCTCTTAATGTCTTCTAACGTCCCTCTAAATCTCGTGTTAGGAGGACGATCAACCCAGGAGTTAGAGCAAGCGGAAGTTGCTGGTTCCACGCAGGAAGCGTAGGAACGAGAACTCCCTTCTGGCGAGAATTCGACGTCTAGGATCAATTTAAAAGGTAGGTTGTCTAATGATCGGCTTAAACATCATGTTAGGAATAAAAGCCCTCTTGTCTTACTAGTTTTCAAGCTTCATGCACGAAGTACTTCTGGCTTTACCCTGATCGTGCATTAGATCTCTAAGTTCATGCTGTCTATGCCATACTAACTAGAAAGATAATAACTTTTGCTTGTTCTTCACTTCTCGATGCATTATTCTCATGCCAGCATGCTTTCCCTCTCAATTTTATCTAGTTTTCATGTTGATTAGTCAGAGAAAAGGAAGGCAAAATGATATCAGTAGACCTCTGTCGGACGGCAAAATGATATCGGTAGACCCAAGAGCCGCGACTTGTAGCCAAGGATGCCCAATCAACCGCTACCTTACCAGATAGTGGTCTAGGTGAAAACCGTGATCTGACCTCTGTTTACCCCAACCAGAGATCAGATCAAGCTTCACGTTTTGCTGATATATATATATATATATATATAGTATCTTAACTGTATTTCGTGCTAATTATGTTTCATGTTATACCATGTCTTTAAAAGGTTGCTGTTTTATTCCATATCATGGTTTAAAAGGGTTAGTTTCAACATATAATAATTTCACATCAAAACCCTATAGTTTTATAGTTAAGTAATTTTCTTTTTTACTTCTTAAACATCGATTCTCTATTTTAACACATTCCTTCTCGTCCTTTTTCTTGTCATAGTTATTCGTTCATAACTCGTACTCCAGTACGTTGCTATTATTCACTTGCACATGATAGGAAACCTTCTTGGACATTGAATGCCTTTCCGTCAGATATTCCTTATGCCGAACTAGGAATTCATGTTTCAAGGCCTCCGTAAGTCTCCGCGAACCTGGGATTCCCACTAGGATGCCGAGCTGGTTGTACCCTAAAAACCCAAATTGCTAGAAGAGCACTTCGTGTTTCTGCACTCTGTCATGATCGCGGCCAGTCGATCAACCACGGCCTTCATATCACGACTGGCCAAATGACCACGTTCATGCCAGCATGTTCCTATTCCAAGTCGACTCAACTTGCAATTTCAGTCGACTGACTTTGTTCAGGTCGACAGATCTTTTGATCATGGCTTGTCCCTCCACCTTGTTCTGATGATCGCGGCTAGCATACGACCGCATTTTTTTTTCAAGTCGACAAACTTCTGCCTAAGTCGACAGACTCCTAATCGCGGGCTTATACCTGACCGCGTTCTCCATGTCACGGTCTTCCTACAACTGCGTTCTATCAAAAGTTACCTAGCCAAAGGGTTTGACCCAAGGGATTAATTCTATTCTATTGACAGTCCTAGATGATCTTCTGATGGTCTGGAATCTGAAACATTGCTTATCGAGTCATTAATAAACTATGGAACTTATGAAATATGCCGTTATGCTACCGAAATCATTCCGTAGCACAACATCCTTTTAATTCATTCTTGACCTCTTTTTCAATAAAGTTGGTACGTTCATGCCTTGCTTACTGTCATCTCATTTGTATTATTGACTTTTGATATTCTTGGCCGAACTTATTGATATTTCTCATGGAAGTAACTAGATTTATAACTTGAAGATGCAAGGGTGAGCACGAACGGTGTCCAAGGGCTCCAGTCTATCCCCCTCGGCAGATGGCTGGAATTATACTATTAACCATGGGGTATAATGATTACTAGTGTCGCATTGCGCTGGGAGTACTTTTTTTATGAACAAGCGAAATCCACGAGGGCAATCCATGAAATTATACATGCCTGAAAAGTACATTCTCGTTACATGCTTGTTATATGACTTTCTCGTGCATAGCCTTCTTAAGGTTATGAAAGTACATTCTTGTGATTGATTGAAAGGCCAACTTATATTCTTGCTAGATCATGATCATATATTCTTGCAATATCATATCCTTACATTCATATCTTGCTACTTGTTGTTACTATGGTTTTTATGGCATGTTTTATCACACTCTCATTATCTTACCTTCTAGAGCTAAAACATTAATGATTTAAACTATGCCATTATGTTGACACGAAGATACCTACTAGGCAAGTGCGCTCATTCCCTACTTTTCCAACTCTTTTTAGGAAGTGCTAGTGGATCGGAGTCGGATTATTTGAGTGGCGATTCCGAGAGTGAATGAAGTTCGAGCGAAGCCTTGGAAAGTTAGAGTGTCTTGAGTCCATTCTGTTAATTTAAAGGACAAGTTGTTGTAATTTTCTATTTTCTTGAGTCTAGTGAGTCATGTGTCAAGAGAGTCATTATGTCCATTGTAACTTTGATTATTATTTGAGCAATAAAGTGAAGGTTTTTGACTATGATATTGTGTACAATATTTGTACTTTTGACGCTCTGATTGTCTTGCCAGCTGTACATGTTCCTGACTTGTTTCCGCTATATATATCTCGGGGTGTGACCCTTTAGTAGCTTGCGACAGCACCGCAGAGGGACGTTCGTTCCTACTCCTTGGCTACCATCGCCATGTGGAAAGAAGGGTCGCAGGAAGGAGATGACGCTCTTCGGGTCAGGGCTCTCATGCTCTGCTCCTCCACACCTCTCTCTCTTTTCTCCTCCTCCTCCTCTTTCTCCATTATTCTCTCTATGTTTTCCTTCCCCTTCTTTTTTCTTTATAGAACTTTCCCTCCTTTCTTTTAAGTTCAAAGGGCTCTCCTCATCTGGGGAAGTGATGCGCACCGACAAATGTCGTTTAAAAATGCCGTGCTATACATAATTTTAAAATTTATATAACCGCACTCACTCACTTAAATAGATTTGAAAATTCAAATAAAGTGATGAGAATACGGGTCGATTCCACGAGGAAGACATATTTTTAATTGAGCTTAGTTAAAGAATTACTTGTATATGAGAAAAATTCGAGTTTGAGTGAGCTTAAACAAAAAGAAAGAAAAGATGCATGGAATTGAAATAAAACTACGTAAAGAATGTGAGAGGGGTTGAGAAGAGAAATGTGGAAGATAGGGGAAAAGAGGGGAAAAACTCAATTAACAAAAGTCATTTTCATTGCTATCAAAATGAAGAGTACAACTCTATGAGAATTACAATCACAACTTGCAATAAAACAAAGAAAAAATGAGAAGAAATAGCCAGGAATGGAAGATCGCCGCCATCCACGCCGTGTCGAGCCTTTGAGTCCTCCCCGCCTTGAAGTGAACACCGCATTGAGGACACCGAGGGAGAATCTCCGCCAAAGGGAGGTGTGCAAGAATGTGGAGGGAGAGGAGATAGAGGAGAAGAAAAGACTCTAAGGCATGTGATGCATGAGTTTAAAAATAGAGAAGAAGATAGGGTGAGAGAAGGTCCACGGTGGTGAAATATGAGTAGAGAAAACTTAAAAACAAAGTAAGAGAAGAATGAGAATAACTAAAAATTAGAGAAGAATTAGAGGATGTGGTAGAAGAAAAAGTTTAAGATCTTGAAAAGAGGAAGAACTTTGATGAAGACAGCCGGGGGAGAAAACATGAGGAAGAGAGTGAAAATAGAAGGAGAGGTCGATTGTGAAAAAGTGAATGAACAGTAAAAAGAAATGAAGAATAGAGGGTTGGAAAATCAAGAATAACTTAAAAACGGGAGAGAATTAGGAGGAGATATAAAAGAAGAAATTGGAAAGCGTTAAACACTGAACAACTTTGATGAAGAACACAAATTGAAATGAGGAATGGAAATACATGAAATGAAGGAAAATCTATGCTGTGGGAAGAATAAAAGTAGTTGCAGAGAAAGACAGAGACAGAGAGACGAGAGAAAGGGAGAAATAGGAACAGAGCCTTTGTAGAAGATCCTCGGTGCCTATTTATAATGTTTCAGGGCCCATTAATGCCCATTGATCGAGTGAGTGCATCAAGGAGGCGTTTCAGAGGCGTTTGGGGCGTCGGTTACGCATCTGAATTGACAACTGGGATGCTGGTTGTTCATTTGAATCTGCGACTGGGCAGATGGGCGCCACTTTCTTTATTTCCTTATTTTATTTCCCACCTCGATTTGTATGCCAAGAAGGGGGCACCTGGGGTGCTGGGCGCCTTTTAAAGGGCGCCTGGGGTACTGGGCACGTCCTTCAATTGGTTTCCTGCCAATTTCTTATGCTTTCATTGGAGAGCGTGCCAACTTCTTTGAATGGGCGCCGAAGGGACTGGGCGCCTCCATCAATTGGGATCCCATTCAAATGGGCGCCTCTTGCTTCTTTTATATTTTTTTCTTGTCTTTTCTGTAGGTCTGGGAAAGGGGCACCCAGGGGCCTGTGCGCCTTCTTCAAGGGGGCGCCCAGGTGCCTGTGCGCCTCTTTCTCTTCTGTCTTGTTCTTTTTTCTCCTGTGTCAAAGGACTGGAGGAGGCGCCTGGTGTACTGGGCACCCTTTAAGGGGCGCCTGGTCCCTTGGGTGCCTCTTTCATCTTGTTCTGCAAAAGTCAAAAGACTTAATATGTCACTGCTCTTTCATCTGAAAATAGTTGTGCAACTTCTTGATTAATTCTCAAATTGTCATTTTTACTCAGAAATGATGATAAAATACATGCAGACTCAAATGATGTGTAAGAGTGGAATTAACTATCCATGTTGCACAACTTTATACTTTTATTGCGAAAAGATGATGTATGTGATGCAAGTTGTGATACAAAATGTGATACTCATCACACCTCCCAATCTACTCATTGCTAGTCCCTTAGCAATACAAATAATTAAAATTTAGGACCAACAAGAGTTTACAAAATTCATACTTCTATCTTTAGTTCTTTTTTCATGGGATTAACCAAGGATTAGGAATCCGAAAGTATTAATATGCACTAGCCTTAGATCATGACTTTAAGAATGCATCTAAAAGTTCAATTGCACTTGTGCATGTGTAAGACTAAATCCACAGTAAAGATAATTGCATCCCTCATTTGCTATTCCAAGCACGTGTCTTTCCACCCTACACCTCCTAACTCGGAGCATTGAGCACATAAGCTTTTAGTCTGCCTTATTTCATTGTCCCCTTGGGATCTTATATTATATTTTTCCTCACACATGATGCTGCACTATCCTTCACTATTTAACACGAACCTCGACTCTTGCCTTAGGAGAAGCAGGCCCGATTGCACAGATCAGGGTTCCCTTTTCCGTTTGACGCGAACCTCAACACGTCTTAGGTGAAGTAGGCCCGGTTACTAAGATTAGGGGCATTTTTCATGATTTTTTTTTCAATGTGATTTTGTACTTATTGATAGATAACTTTGGCAGAAAGCCTGAACATATCTCCCTCTTGAGAAGTGCAGCGCATCAGACACAATACCCAGAGGTAACATAAGGCTTGTCCTATTTGCTTCATTAGTGTTCATTGCGCATGAACTTTTAAAGAGATTTCTGTACCAGTTTTCTGTAGTTAGATTGAATAACTTTTTCATCATCCTTTTCTCGACCTTTTCCATTCCAGAATTACTTTCGATAAAAGAATAAATCAAGAGAACTCACTTGGGGATTTCATATTTTCTCTTTTTCATGCACACTCCTATCAGGTTGTACTATATGCATCATGAAAAAATTTCTCTCCCCCCCAACTTGAATGGCATTATCCTCAATGAGATATGAAAGTAATGAAAATATCATAGAAATCTATCTGAGTAGGAGAGAAACAACCTGATGTGTGGGGCGAGAGGCTCTTCAAAAAAGATGGTGACACCATCTTCGTCCCGACCTATCTACTACAAAACACTAAAATAAAATCATCAAATAATAAAAATCTTGGGTTGCCTCCCAGAAGCGCTAAGTTTAACGTCTTCAACCAGATGCAGGAAAGCTTGCAAATGTTTTATTTCAAATCACTTAGAGCAATGGATTCCTTTTACAGCTGTTCATCTTCCAAATAGGGCTTCAATCGTTGACCGTTGACAGTGAAAATGTGGCCATTATTAGGATTCAAAATTTTTACAGCACCATGGTCAAAAGCCTTAATGACCACAAACGGTCCGTTCCATCTGGACTTCAACTTGCTAGGGAACAAGCGCAGCCTAGAATTAAAAAGCCAAACTTTTTGATTTAGTTGAAAGGTTTTCCTTTGAATATGTTTATCGTGAAAAACTTTCATCTTGGCTTTGTAGATTTTTGAATTCTCATAGGCTTCATTGCGCAGTTCTTCCAGTTCATTCATTTGTAGAGCTCTTTGGGACCCAACTTGGGTGAGATTGAAGTTAACTTGCTTGATGGCCCAATATGCTCTATGTTCCAATTCTACGGGTAAGTGTCAGACTTTTCCAAAAATGAGACGGTAAGGTGACATGCTAATGGGAGTCTTAAATGCAATTCTGTAGGCCTAAAGTGCATCATCTAGTCTCTCGGACCAGTCTTTCCTATCCGGTCGAACTGTTTTATGCAGGATGTTTTTGATCTCCTTGTTAGAAACTTCTACCTGGCCATTGGTTTGGGGATGGTAAGGGGTTGCGAACTTGTGAGTGATTCCGTATTTTTGAAGCAAATTTGGAATTGAAGGTGTGTGAAATGAGAACCCCCATCACTGATAATAGCCCTCGGACACCCAAATCTAGAAAAGATGTTTTTCTTAACAAATTTCATTACAACTCTGTGGTCATTTGTCTTTGTGGGTATAGCTTCAATCCACTTTGACACGTAATGGACCGCCACCAAGATGTATTCATTTCCAAAAGATGGTGGAAACGGTTCCATAAAATCAATTCCCCAAACATCAAAGATTTCTACTGTTAAAATGGGACTTAACGACATCATAGTTTTCCTTGAAATGTTGTCCACGGCTTGACACCTCAAATAAGTTTTAGATCATTCATAAGCATCCTTGAATAAAGTGGGCCAATAAAATCCACTTTGTAAAACTTTTGCCGCAGTCTTCTTTCCTGAAAAATATCCCCCACAAGCAGAATTATGACAGAAATTCAGCACATATTATTTTTCCTCCTTGGGGACACATCTTCTAATGATTTGATCAAGTCCCATGTGAAATAGCTCCAGGTCCTCCCAAAAATAATGCTTTACTTTTGAAATGAATCGATCCTTCTCTTGCTTAGACCACCCTCTTGGGATTTGACCTACCGCCAGGTAGTTGACTATGTGAGTGAACTAGGGGGTTGTTGCGTGAGAGATGGAAAGAATTTGCTCATCAGGAAAAGAATCGGACATTGGGGCACCTTCGGGTGTGCCAATTCTTGACAAGTGATCAACGACAACATTCTCTAAGCCCTTCTTGTCTCTAATCTCTAGATCAAACTCTTACAATAGTAAAATCCATCGGATGAGACGGGGTTTGGCTTCCTTCTTAGACAGCAAAAATTTTAATGCTGAGTGATCGAAATAAACAATGACTTTTGCTCCTAATAGATATGTTCAAAATTTTCCAAGGCAAACACAACATCTAACAGTTCCTTCTCCGTAGTGGTGTAATTCAACTGTGCATCAGCGAGGGTGCGGCTCGCATAATAAATCACCACGGGCTTCTTATCAACTCTCTGACCCAAGACAGCTCTAATAGCATAATCTGAGGCATCACACATTATCTCAAAGGGAAGTGACCAGTCAAGAGATTGAAGAATAGGAGCTTGAGTAAGGGCCGCTTTCAAAGAACTAAATGCCTCAAGACAAGAATCATCAAAATGAAAGGGACTGTCCTTGGCTAGCAATTGCGTGAGAGGGCGAGCAATGGTGGAGAAGTTTTGTATGAATCTTCTGAAGAAACCCACATGGCCAAGAAAGGATTGGATTTGTTTGACAGAAGAAGGGGGAGGAAGATTAGAAATCAAGTCAATCTTGGCTTTGTCGACCTCTATTCCCTTCTCCGTAACAACGTGGCCTAAAACTATCCCTTCTCTCACCATGAAGTGGCTCTTCTCCCAACTTAATACCAGATTTGAATCAATGCACCTCTTCAAGACTTGAGTCAAATTTCCCAGACAGCTTTCAAACGAATCACCAAACACGGAAAAATCATCCATAAAAACTTCCAAGCATTCCCCCACCATTTCTGAAAATATCGACATCATGCATCGTTGAAAGGTGGTGGGGGCATTGCACAGCCCAAAAGGCATTATTCTGAAAGCAAATGTGCCATAGGGGCACGTGAAAGTTGTCTTTTCTTGATCCTCCGGGAAAATTGCAACTTGGTTATACCCAGAATAGCCATCCAAAAAGTAATAGTACTTCTGCCCCGCCAATTTTTCCAAAATCTGATCTATGAACGAGAGTGGGAAATGATCTTTCTTTGTGACTGAATTCAATTTTCTGTAATCAATACAGACTCTCCACCCCGTTTGCAATCGTGTGGGCACTTCCTCTCCTTTCTCATTTGTTACCACTGTCAGCCCTGACTTCTTGGGAACTACTTAGGCTGGGCTGACCCATTTGCTATCTAAGATGGGATAAATAATCCCAGCATCCAACCATTTAACAACTTCTTTCTTTACTACCTCCTTCATACATGGATTCAGTTTACGTTGCATTTCTCTGCTTGGTTTGGCATTGTCCTCCAAATAGATATAATGCATGCACACGTCTGGATTAATACCCTTCAAATCTGCCACAGACCAACCTATCGCTCCCTTGTTCTCCTTAAGGACTTCTAGAAGCTACGATTCCTAAGTGGAGGTGAGATTGGAAGCAATGATTACGGGCAGAGTTTGATTAGGACCTAGATAAGCATACTTCAAGGAATCCGGCAGAGGCTTTAATTCAAGAACAGGTGGCTGATCCAGAGATGGTAGAATAGGTTTAGCTTGCAATGGAGGGAGTGGCTCAATTCTAGAGTGGGGTGCACAAAAGATGGGCGAATCTTAGAGCATACTACCCTCTTCTATCAAATCCTTGTTAACATCCGGACTCTCATCAATCAGCTCCTCAAATATGTCAACAATATTGCATTCTTCTTCATGGTCCAAGTACTGAGATGCCTTAAACACATTCAAAGACACCTTCTCGCCTCCAAAGGAAATATCTATCATTCCCGTGGCACAATTTATATTGGCCTTTGCTGTAGCTATAAATGGTAGTCCCAAAATGATAGGTGTGTGCTTGAGTTCCTGGGACGAGGCCATATCCAGAATAAGAAAATCCACTAGGAAATAACATTCATGAACTTTCACAATCACATCTTCCAACAGGCCCCTCGGAGTTTTCACGGAACGATTTGCCAATTGAAGGATTATGGACGTGGGCTTCAACTCCCCTAGATCAAATTGTTCATAAATAAAGGTGGGCAACAAATTCACACTGGCTCCAAGGTCCAGTAATGCTCTATCAAATGACATTCCACCTATATCACATGAAATTAGTGGGGCTCCGAGGTTCTCCAACTTCTTAGGTAAATGGTTCGTAACAACAACACTAACATCTTCAGATAGGCGAACCTTTTGGGTTGTGCCTTGGGTTCCCTCTTTGGAGTGCATAGCTCTTTCAGAAACTTTGCATACGCCGGTACATGCTTGATCACATCTAGTAGTAGAATATTAATATTCACTTATTTAAACAGTTCCACTAATTCTTCTTGTTGGACCGGCTTTTTCTTGTGAGCTTTCAAATTTAAAGCATCAGGAAAAGGGACTTTAGGTACATAATCTCGGGGTCCTTCATCAACCTTTGCCTTTACTTTATCCAGCTTGTTTCCCCCCCCCTCTGACTTCTTTTTCTCTTGCAAGATCACATGCTCCTCATCCTCACTATCACTATTCACATGGGCTTCTTGGCCCAAACTGCTTCCAACACCCCTAGCCTGATAAGAGTCACTAAGAATCTTCCCGCTCCTATGAGTAGAGATGGCTTTGGCATTCTCAAATTGAGGACCTACAGGAGGGGGCGGCTGAGGTTGATTGGGTTGAGGAAGAATGGGAGCTCTTTGTGGGAAGCCTGGGGGTTGTTGATTTCGAGGGTTAGCCACTGGCTGGCTGGGAAGCTGGCCTACCTATCTCCTCATGCTATTTGCTGCCAGCTGCCCTATTTGGTTCTCCAACTCAGAAATGGACTGTGCCTGAGTAAGGATGAGTTGTTGGAGTTGCTCGAATTTATCATCAAAATGGGGCTTAGTGGGGGGTGGCTGATAATGTGGTTGATGGGAATGATGTGAAGGAAACTGCTGAAAGTGGCCCTGAGAAATTTGAGCTTGAGGGTATGGGGCCTAAGCTTGATGGAATGATGGCTACTGAAATTGTTAATGGAAAGGAGATGGATAAGAGAGATTCTGACTTGGTACTGAAAAGGATTGTTTTTGATTCGGATGGTGTGAGGGATGAGTTTGGGTGGATGAACCTTGCTGAGTTTTTCAAGAAAAATTGGGGTGATTCCCCCAACCTAGATTGTAGGTATTAGAATAGGGATCAAATGCAGATTTGGAGACACCTTGAGTAGCAAAGATCTGTTCTTGGATAAAAGATGAAAGTTGGGCCGCAGTGGGATAATCAATCATAATGTGGCTAGGGCTAGAAAGTAAAGCATAAATTTCTTCATGAGTGGGAGTTGAGAACTATTGAGATTGAAGAGCAGAAGGTAAGGAAGGTTCCTGCCTATTCATAGCCAACAACTGGTCTAGCTTCTGAGCTACTATATCAACATTCTCTATCTTCTGGGCCAACAAATCTATTTTATTCAATTTCTGAGTTATGGCATTGATGTCCATCTTATTCTCAAACTCCCCTTGATTCTTGACTTCATAAAGCCCGACCCTCTTAGTTGGCCAAATCATTCTCTCATATGATGAAAGTGAGGCGTGACTGATGGAGTTTTCACTGAGTATTTCAAATAAATCATAAGCTTCATCCTCACTCTTACTCATGAACGCTCCCCCACATGAGGCATCCACCATCTGTCTATAATTTTTCGTTAATCCCTCATAAAATACTTACACAATTTGCCATCTTGACAGGCCGTGATGGGGACATTTTCTCAGTAGATTTTTCAGCCTATCCCAAGCCTCACGTATATGTTCCCCAGGATTTTGTGTAAATCCGATTATGGCTCTTCTCATTGTGTTTGTCCGACCTATGGGGTAGAATTTTTTCAAAATTTCTTTTTGCATCTCTCCCCAAGTGTCAATTGTCCTACCCAAGGCTCCCAACCAATACTTGGCCTTGTCCTTAAGGGATAATGGGAAGAGAGTCAGCCTAAGAGCATTATCTGAGAAGTTCTGGATGTTAACAGTAGAATAGATCTGAATGAACTCATCAAGATGTTTGTAGAGATCTTCATTGGTATTTTCGTAAAAAGATGGCAGCATCTGAATGGTGCTAGATTTGATCTCATACTGAGTCGCCTGGTTCTGAGGTGCTTGGGCATAGAAGGACGGTTGGTATTGGTTTGGCATGAAATAATCCTTCATTTGTTTGAGAGCTTAGTTTTGATTTTGGTCAGCCATGGGGTTAGGTTGTAGGTGCGACCTAGAATGCACTAAACTCTCTATGTCTTCAATGAGTCCTAACAAATGTGGATGTAGGGATCTCCTACCTTACATGCAATGCAAAGGGCCCAAAGAAAGAAGTTTTGTTTTTGAAATTTTTCCTTTTTTTTATTTGTTTGAAGAGTGAAAAAAATGCAATGCAATGAATTTAATTCCTATGTGAATGATTTATGAACAAATGATGATTTTTTTTTTGGTTTTGAAAATAATGCAATGAGTCAACTACTACATGCAAATGCAATGAATGATTAACTATATGAGTGTAAAATGATGATGATTTTTTTTGGATTTTTTTTTATGAAAAGAGGGATTGGTACTAACTACCAAATTGGTCAATTGGGAAGGTAAGAGGTGGAGTTGTGTGAGACTCTCCCTACTTTCGTAGGGTCCTAATTAAATAACCACAATCTCACTTAGGTGTTTACCTTTTAACCTCTAGCCTTCGACACCAATTTTTCAAGATAATAACAAATTCCAACACTCTTTTTTTATGTGAAACATTCTAAGGGCAATCAACCTCCGGGGTACTTCTTGATACAACCAGCCCGACTTCCGTGAGGGAATCCACGGGTGCGGAGACTTATGGAGGTCTTAAAAATAAAATTTTTAATCCAAAAAGATGGAATGCTAAATGGAAGGTCCTTTCAAATCGAAGAAGGGTGTAAGGATCCTAATGCCCTTAAGAAGGGGAAATAGAAAAGAAGAGAATGTTTTTTTTATTCAAAAGATGATGTAAGTAAATGAGAAATGAAAGACAAATGACACAAATGGAAGACCAATAATCAACTAAGTACACAATGCATGAGAATAGATATAACTAAGATGAATACATGCTATCATGGATTTTTCTTTGATTTTCTATTTTCTAATTTTTTTTAGAGATGTTTTTTTCAAGAATTTTTAATGAATAAAGGAAACTACTAACTAAAAACAATAAAAAATATGCATATCTACTGCAAGATAAAATCAAAAGGCATGTTTTTGATGTTTTCTGATTTTTATGAATTTTTTAAATTTTTTTCAGATTTTTCTAAAAAAATTTAAAACAGGACATTTTCCTACGTTTATTTACCTTTAGCGAAGCCTGATTTTCTTGAATTTTCTGATTTTCAACTTTCTGCTACAATGCTGACTTTCAGCGATGCTTTCTGTGACAGATTATTTTCTGAGAATTTCAGGTCTGAATTTTTATGATTTTCTATTTTTTTTGATCTTTCCTGTAAAATAAAAACAGAAAAATTAGTATTCACATATATACGTCAAACACAAGAATTTCTAATAATTAAAAATAATTTCTTCCCCGGCAACGGCACCAAAATTTGATACGCACCGACAAATATCGTTTAAAAATGCCCTGCCACACACAATTTTAAAATTTATATAACCGCACTCACTCAATTGAATTGATTTAAAAATTCAAGTAAAGTGATGAGAATACGGGTCGATCCCACAAGGAAGAAATATTTTCAATTGAGCTTAGTTGGAGAATTATTTATATTTGAGAAAAATCTGAGTTTGAGTGACCTTAAACAAAAAGAAAGAAAAGATGCATGGATTTGAAATAAAACTACGTAAAGAATGTGAGAGGGGTTGAGAAGAGAAATGTGGAAGATAGGGGGGAAGAGAGGAAAAACTCAATTAACAAAAGTCATTTTCATTGCTATCAAAATGAAGAGTATAACTCTATGAGAATTACAATCACAACTTACAATAAAACAAAGGAAAATGAGAAGAAATAGCCGAGAGTGGAAGATCGCCGCTGTCCACGCCGTGCCGAGCCTTTGAGTCCTCCCCACCTTGAAGTGAACACCGCCTTGAGGATACTGAGGGAGAATCTCCGCCAAAGGGAGGTATGGAAGAATGTGGAGGGAGAGAAGATAGAGGGGAAGAAAAGACTCTAAGGCATGTGATGCATGAGTTTAAAAATGGAGAAGAAGATAGGGTGAGAGAAGGTCCACGGTTGTGAAATATGAGAAGAGAAAAGTTAAAAATAGAGTCAGAGAAGATTGAGAATAACTAAAAATCAGAGAAAAATTAGAGGATGTGGTAGAAGAGAAAGTTGGAGATCTTAAAAAGAGGAAGAACTTTAGTGAAGATAGCCAGGGGAGAAAACATGAGGAAGAGAGTGAAAATAGAAGGAGAGGTCGACTGTGAAAAGGTGAATGAACAGTAAAAAGAAATGAAGAATAGAGGGTTGGAAAATCGAGAATAACTTAAAAATGAGAGAGAATTAGGAGGATATGTAGAAGAAGAAGTTTAAAAGAGTTAAACACTGAACAACTTTGATGAAGAACACAAATTGAAATGAGGAATGGAAATGCATGAAATGAAGGAAAATCTATGCTGCGGGAAGAATAAAAGTAGTTGCAGAGAAAGACAGAGACAGAGAGATGAGAGAAAGGGAGAAATGGGAACGGAGCCTTTTTAGAAGATCCTCGGTGCCTATTTATAATTTTTCAGGGCCCATTAATGCCCATTGATCGAGTGAGTGCATCAGGGAGGCGTTTTGGAGGCATTTAGGGCGTCGGTTACGCAGCTGAATTGATGACTGGGATACTAGTCGTTCATTTGAATCCGCGGCTGGGCAGATGGGCGCCACTTTCTTTATTTTCTTATTTTATTTCCCAGCTCAATTTGTATGCTAGGAAGGGGGCACCTTTTAAAGGGCGCCTGGGGTACTGGGCGCCTCCTTCAATTAGTTTCCTGCCATTTTCTTGTGCTTTCATTGGAGAGCATGTCAACTTCTCTAAATGGGCGCCCAGGGGACTGGGCACCTCCTTCAATTGGGCGCCCAATCAAATAGGCACCTCCTGCTTCTTTTATATTTTTTTTCTTATCTTTTCTGCAGGTCTGAGAAAGGGGCGCCCAGGGGCCTGGGCCCCTTCTTCAAGGGGGCGCCCAGGTGCCTGGACGCCTCTTTCTCTTTTGTCTTCTTCCTCTCTCTCTCCAGTGTCAAAGGTCTGGAGGAGGCTCCTGGTGTATTAGGTGCCTCTTTCATCTGGTTCTGCAAAAGTCAATAGACTTAATATGTCACTGCTCTTTCATCTGAAAATAGTTGTGCATCTTCTTGAATAATTCTCACATTGTCATTTTTACTCAGAAATGATGATAAAATGCATGTAGACTCAAATGATGCGTAAGAGTTGAATTAACTATCCATGTTGCACAACTTTGTACTTTTATTGCGAAAAGCTGATGTATGTGATGCAAGTTGTGATACAAAATGTCATACTCATCAGGAAGTGCTGTCTAGACCAATCCCAAGGTAGAGAAGTGCGTTTGGATGTGCGCAACGTCCACCTAGAGTGGGTCGTGTGATAGAGAGCATCTCCAAAGTGGAGGAGAACGTGGGTTGTGTATTTGACCAACAGTTATCAGGAGGCGGCTAAACCACGGGTCGTCCATCAGTAAAAGGCGGCCAAGAGACTGGTCGTCTCCCAAATCTGGGCAGCTAGCAGCTTAGCTGTCCAGGTGTTTTGGGCGGCCATCGACCTGGCCACCCAGCACCATGGACTTAGGCCCTTCTTCATCTCGATATGGGACCAATAAGGGAGTTGGGCTGGACTTGAAAACATGTGAAATCAACACAATCCATAAAAATATTGGTGTTGCTTATATGGTGACCAGATCAAAGTCTATGGGATGTCCAAAATTAGGCGTCTACAAATGGCACTCGGAAACGCCCGTTTTGCAAGGGTGCCCAACGGACTGATAAATGGGTGTTTCGGGAAAAAAATATAAGCCTAATTTAGACGTCCCGGTCATGGAAATTCTTGAGCCAAGGATGAGCCTCGCATGAGAATGGAAAAACATAGTAGGTAAAAGGTCATAAGGGGTAAGAAGGAAATGGACATATCAAGGGCTTGTATCAACAGTCCAAGGGACCCCCTGTTGACACTTAAAAAGTTGGCACTGAAGAGCCAAGCAAAGTCAACTACAGAAGAAGAGGAAAGGGTGTCGACACAGCAACAAGAGGGCGTCGACCCCACAGCACCATTCAGGCTAAAAAGGGGCCCTGGACAACGGGTGGCGTCGACGCACAACCCCAGTTGCGTCGATGCAATCGAAGATGAAGAGTAAAGCTGCAGACGATCAAACGCTGCGTCGATGCAGCCCTTATCCTGCGTCGACGCCATTGAAGCTGCAGAAGAAAACTCATCGATCCTCATCTTTGCAGATTTCATTTTTTTTATCCCAACCCCCATAATCGTGCTGTGATTCTTCCATTTATGTTTCCCCATTTTGATTGTTCGGAGAAGAATGTTGTATTATGAGAGGGGTTCAAGCCCAGCTTATCCAATTACAATGGATTGGGTTTGGGTTTTTGTCTTTCTCGATTTGCTAGATGAGGGTTTGTTCTTAGACCTCATTCTGCTCTCTGGGATGAAGTGGGTTTCAGTGTACTCTCCTGATTCTTGCAATGGATTAAGTGCCCTAGTGGGCAACAGTAATTGTTTAAGTCTCCTCCCCAGTACCCTGGATAGGTCCATATCATATATTTCGACCCCTAGTTTTACTATGCATCCAATATGCATGCTTCCTATGCATTTGATACGCATATTTTTATGTTGCACAATATGTGAGATGTTCATGGAAATGACCATCAGCCTCTTCACTCACATCTATGGTTTGTGGAGACTCTGGTTCAGTCCCAAAACCGCTAGAACTTGCATCTTTTCTGATTTTTCTTTTACTTAATCCTAGCTCATTAAGAAGTTGCGGCTCATCACCTTGGCTTCTATGCCAACCACACACAAGCACCATCTTGTTTGCTGGAATGCTAGTGCTATTTTATCCTTAAGGACCCCCATGCATGCACCCCTGCAGCACCTTCTTCCCAACATATAAAGGCATTAGCAAATTTCCCTTATGCATTCTGCATTGCAATACATTTGGGTCTTTATCCCTCACGGGCCTGCACCCTACATGAGCCCCCATCTCTGTCCCAACTATGCATTCCATAGTCTGCAGCATACCGATGTTTTGAACATTGCAGTTCCATGTCTCCATTTGGGGCATAGGTTCGCTAACGTCCTAAGCGTGACCCATGACCTCATGCACCGGAGCGATAGTGTACAGTCGTTGATTCCATCGAAGCTTTTATACCGAAGGACCTATCTTTGGGGGAAGGGATACACTATGATTTTATACCGATTAAATTTTGGTAACCACCCTCGAATCTCCAGGGGCTTGCCTTTTTATGGCATGGTCCCTGGAGGACTTTCCTCTAAAGGGATGGATTTTAACGGCCATAAAGCCAGCAACAACTAGAAGCACATTACGAGTTGGAAATGTAACAATCTATGGGTCAGTTGAGCCCCCTCATAGGCCAGTCCTCGGGGTTTTCCCTGCCCAATTCGAGATATAGGGTAGCCACTCTTGGCTCACTCTGATTTTAGGGGCCATCTCGGGACCTCCGTGGATGTGCTTCCAATTTCTACCCCCCCAAATGCTTGGGTCTAGAGGAGGTGCTACCCAAATTCTGTCAAAATTATGGACGTAAAGAAAATGGGCTAATGACAACGATATGAACAGACACAAGAACAATGCTGAAAGAACATGTCTGAATGAAGAAGATGACACTATGAAGAGAATGTTGTGCTGGCAACAATAAAGAAAAGAAAACTGCTTAAAAGAAATAAAAAGAAAGTAAAAGAATAAAAGAAAGAATTGGCAATCAATGAAATAATCTAACAAAAAAATTCATGGTCATACGGGGAGCATGCTCAATGCATATACACTTGCATGTTTTTTTTGAACATAAGGCAATTTGGGATCTGTTGCAGAAGGAGTCGACCCTCGGGGTCGACACCCTTTGACCCGAGCTCTGCTCCTTTGTTTTCATGTGACAGACTGACCCAGGGGTCCACATAATGGGTCGACCCTCCCCTCTGAACCTAACTGCTACCCACTGGTCAGTTTTCTTGGAAAATAAATCAAACACCTTGCATACATCATGCAATTCGCATTAACGCTTACTAAACTTCCATGAGCATGGTTGAATTCATTTGCTCATGCATTTCTCAACATTGAGCAATTCATCAGCATTCACATTGAATCATACATGCATCATGAGTGCGAATCAAACCCTATGCATATGCATATGCTGACTTGCGAGTGCTTGCAAGCCATGATCTATGATATATCAAATGGTGGGTTGCGGAAGGTTGGGTTATGCCCAATTAGATACTCCCACGATGCGCGAGTACATAGCTCCGCCTTGTACCAAGATCACACTACATAAATGTGTTGTGTGCCTTGCATGCAATATTTTGATGATAACTAAACTTTATGTTTGTGTGTGCCTTTGATAATAGTTGCTATGCTTCATAGTTTTAATGACTTCATTCATGGCTTCTGCATGGGTTTTTGAAGTTAATACATGTTTAAGAATCTTACATCAACCTTGGTGTAAGTTAGTCTGAATGAGAATCATACATGTTGTTTGAATGCATGCCTATATGAAGTTGATTTTTGGATGAAGATAAATTGGGTTTTCAAAGAGGTTTCAAAGCCTTTTCTGAATGAACAAGGTCTTTGTGCTATTCTTGATGCATTAACCTTGATTATCTTGTCTTGCAGGAACCAACTCATGGTGGACATCATTTTGGAGTCAAGTGAATGCATGGATAAGCACCTTTCTATCCACCATTCAAACAGGTAGTAAACGTCATGCATATTCTTCAGAAAAATCAGGTTAGGCCTTACTTTTCTAATATTTATCATTGAAGTGACTTCTGTTCAAGCTAAGTCGACTTCTATTTCAAGCTAAGTCGACTTCTGTTCAAGCAAAGTCGACTTCTGATGGAGCCAAGTCGACTTCTACTAGCTTTCTTTTTCAATTTCTACTATGAATGGGTTCTTATGTGCTTGAACTTATGGAATTGATTTATGGTGTATGAATTGGTTTGATATTGATCAATAGATTGAAATGTGTGATTAGTTCAAACTGAAGAATCATTTTCAGGAAGTTTGATGTTTGTGATTTTGATGCATATACTCATTTGGTATCTTCATGCATATTCTTCGTAAGGCTTTTTGAACTAGCTAAGTGTTATGAACTCCTCATGCAAACCTTGGCATAAATGAGTTGAATGATATTCTCATGATGTGTTATATTTGGTTTAATGATGCTATCTTATTGCACAAATTGCATAGCTATATGATCTTAATCTTATGCATGGATTTGTAAAGGTAACAAAGTGTTCAAATCATCTATATCATTCATGTGGATTTTGGTTTTACAATGCTCACTCTAATTGCAAAAATTCATAGCCATATGTTCTTGACCCTTAGTTGTGGATAAACAAGTTTTCAATGTGATTTCATGCACCTTGTCCATGGGTTTTACATGATTATACTTCATGCATCTTTAACTTGGTCCAATGAGCTTGAATTCTAATAGATTTCTCTTGATTTTTTGTTTTGTAGGATTTTCAGTTGACCAACATGGTGCCTTCGGTCGACCAATTTAGCCAGAGCTGGCTAGAAAGAAATGTCACAGAGTTCGATCGACTGACCAGGAGATTTCGGTCGACTAAAATAGCCTATGCGGACAGTCTGAATTGTGTTACAGTTTGGTCGACCGATGGCCAATTTCGGTCGACCAATTATGGCGAACATGCCCTATATCTGAGTCTGAAACCCATCTAACTCAACCCATTTGGGTCCTATCTTTTACCCATTTGCCCCTATGTTCTTGATAGACATATTAGGGTCATTTTGGAGGATTCTAGAAGGGGTTTCTTAGTCTTTTACACTCCCTTGGATATATATATACATGACCTACGAATTTGGAGAGAATAACCCCTATTGAGCTAACATTTCCTATCTTGCAGGTAAAGAAAGGGGAGAAGAAGAAAAAGGGGAGAAGAGAAGGAGATTTCATCTCCTCCAAGGCTTTTCTGGAGCTTGAGGTAGAAAAGAAAGTGAAGCGGAATGAAGAGAGGATCAAGAGGATGTTGAAATCGTGATCATCCATCTTCCATCTGACCTAAGCTTCAAGCATCGTCATCTTTCGGCCTTGGAAATCAAGGGGGATAAACTTTACATCCTTTATCTATTTATTTCTGATGTTCCTCTTGAGCTATATTTCAGTCTGAGCATGTCTTAAGCATTTGTTTTAATTTTTTGAACTCAGTGATATTATGTGTGTGGTTTGATCGCCTGCTTGCGATCGTGTGTGTGTTTGGTGCTGCGACTGTTGCAGCGTGTATGTGTGTTGTTGATCCGATCGTCGGATCATGTTGGAGACTCCGTCTCCGTGTGTGTGTTGGGGCGTGTCCCCGTGTGTGTGCAGGCGTCGTCCTACGAGTGTATTGGAGCTTGGCTCCATGTTGGGGATTTATCCTCGTGCTGGTTTTCCAGCGTGTGAAGCCTCACCGGTTTGGTGAGGGGTGGATGTAGGGAGCACGTCGTGGTCCCGAACTACCTTAAAAATCCCTGTGTCTTATGGTTTGCCTTATTGTGGTTTGATTGCTAATTCAATGCATGTGTGATCGGTGAGCATGAGCGAATCTTAATTCAATGAGCGAATCTTAATTGTCTAGATTCCATTGTGTGATGTGTTTCTTTGCTTAATCTATTTACATGATCGAGTGAGCTCAGCGAGATTGCGAAACCTAATTTACTTTGTTTAGTTTATTTTCATCAATCTCATTAAACTTGCTAATTGTGCAAAGAAAGTTTTAGATTTGTCATAACGCGTGGGGGACAATTCAACCACCCCTTCTTGTCAGCTCGCCAACCGGGCCAACAAAATGCATTATTGAACCCCATGCATGCGCTGGTTTCTGAATGCTTGCCAACCACTTCCTGCATTTCCAAAGGAGCCTATCCTCCTTGCTAGACAAATCATGCATTAACTCATTCTATATACAAAGAAGAAATAAAAGAAAAAAAACCAAAAGAGTGAAACAAGAATTGAAAATTGTAGTTTAACACTTCTTAAACTCTCAAGATAAGTCCATAACATGAACAAAACAAAAAAACAAATAAATAAAAGTGAGAAATTCTGCTCACTAACACAGACTGCGTCGACGCAACTTTGCCCTGCATCGACGGAGTGACATCCGATTAGCCCCCGGTGGGCCTTGCGCGTCGGTGCTGTTGACACCCATTTTTAGCCAACAAGTTGAGTTATTTTATTCATAATTCATGACGCCCTGAATTATCCGTTGTTTCGGAGCCTTTCTTGAGCGTATTTCGAGCCCATTCTTGATCATTCTTCAAGCCCATTAAGCCTTGAAGGTCATTTTACTTGATTAACACATTCTCAGATTCATTTCGAATGGCCGAACAATCAACCAGATGAAGCCTGCGGCCCCCTTACAGTCACGGTCAACAATTGACCGCGTTCTGCCCATTGAGTTTTTTTATATCGGTCAGGTCGCGGTCAAAGGTTGACAGCGACCTCACGGTCACGGTCAACCTTTGACCGCATTCTTAGGCTTCTTCTGGGCACGCCCGTGCGTGTGTCAACCCCATTCTCTGGCCCTGTTATGATCCTGGAAGGTTGCGGTTGTCCCTTGATCGCGTTCATCAAGAGGCAGTGTCGCGACTGATCACATTTTGATCGCAGAGTCCTGATCATTCTGGGCTCTGTTTTCTTTGGCCGAGTGTGCCCGGCACTCCTTGTTTGAGCCATTTTCACCGAGGATAGCCGTCCACCTCAAGTTTTATTCCTTCTGGGATATATATTATCCCACTATTATCTCGAGATTTAATCCATCTAAATCCTCTATTTTGGTGTTTATCCTTGCATTTCAACCCTAGGGTTTCTACACTTCTATAAATAGTTGCCCTACTGCAACTGCGCGATGAGGGCGTTTCTGGACTTGGGGCGAAGCGATGCCGCATCGCCGACTCCTCTTCGACCCCAGGCCATCTAGGGAAGTATTAGCTTCGTGTTCCTTTGCTCAATGCACTCCCTTTCTCGTTCTTTCTCTTATTTCTTCGCCCTCCCTTTCAACATTTTCACACAGTTTCTGCAGTATTCTGCACATTCCTGCACATTTGCATGTTTTACATCATCATTTCTTGCAGCCTAGCTGCGTGTTAATTCAGTCTTTCGCTCTCTATGCATTCACAATACACGCACCTACTATTTTTGTAGCAACTCGAAATTTTATAAATGCATTTACATGTGAAAAAAATAATGAAAGATGAAAGTAAAATAAATGATAAATATTTTTCTTTATGTCTTTAAAGTGTAGAATATATAAACGTGAATCATATCCCACATGTTAACACTAACGGCGAGATTCGCGGCACGATTTTGAGAAGGCAAAGACGTCGGTACTGTAGTAGTATTGTAGCATCCGATTTAGCAGAGAATTATTAGCTCTAATTAAGTCCTAATTAGTGGATGATGTAATTTCTTAGCTAATTGAATAAATGAGGTCATGGATTATGTCATAAAGGGGGATTTATTTCAATATTTACATGTTGAAAATTAATGTCAACATAAGTTAGTGTAATAGTAACATGAGTTAGTGAAATAGGAAAATTAAGTGAAAAATTGACTTAGAATTAATTTAGTAATAAAACATCATTGAATAAATGGGGTAATTGATTATGTCATGAAGGGAGATTTATTTCAACATCCACATGTTGGAAATTATTGCCAACATAAGTTGGTGTAATAGTAATATGGGTGGATGGCATAGGAAATTAGGTGGAAGATAGAATTAAATTAGTAATAAAATAATTAATGGGACTTGGCCTATAAATAGGGCTTGGATCTTCTCTACTCAAAGCACAAATCCATTGGGGAAGTGCTGGTTGTTGAGAGGAGAAAATCTTGAAGTTTAGAGTAGTGTTCGAAGTATTCTTCGTTCTAGTTGTTCTTCCTCTTCGATCTTCCACTAGGTAGGTATTTTCTCAGGCTAAACTCAAATTGATGCATGAATTAGATGTAGATGCATGTCTACTCTGATTCTATACTATTTTTTCCAATTTTTATTGAGTATTAAGAATGTTGTCCATACAACTGGACATAAGATTCTAATCGAGATTTTTAACGGCCGGAAGATCTGTCTCGGATCACGGTGTCTTTCTAAGACTGTATTCCGGATACATAATCTCCGCCCCAATCGTGATGTCTTCAGGTTCTAATTGAACCAATATATCATCTAGCATGTTAAATATGTCATGTTAAGTTGCATATCATTCAAATTCACGCACGATTAAGTTAAGGATATAGAAGATAATAATTCTATTCCATGAGCTTATATTTATGTCTTAGTTCTTGTTACCTTCATGATATCATTGATCTATTAGACTCTGGGACAGGATCTAGAAGGGGGGATGAATAGATCCTAGCGGAATTTAACAATAAATTGAAATTATAAACTCCGAAGGCACAAATCAAGCATAGAAGAAAACCTCAATCAGAAACGATCGAATCAATCAGGTGGTTCAGAGGAAATCTGATATGATCTGAACAAGAGAAGATACACAATAGTTTCAGATGGAGTACTTAACTGATGAAGATCTAGTGACTAGTAGTGTAGGAGATAGATGACCGTAACAAGCAGATCTTACAAACCTTTTGTCAAACACTTGGCGGAGAACAGCACAACTAAAACAAGATTGATTAATCAAAACGAATTCACTCACAACTCACAGATAATCGCCTATTCTACTTCAGGAAAACAAACCGCAAACGCAGAGCTAGAAGGAAAGGCAATCACATGCACAATCACACTGCACCAGAGATTTTTAGGTGGTTCGGCCAGACACCAGTCTACCTACATCCACCCCTCACTCAACCCGAGTGAGTATTCCCTTGCACACCGCAAGAAAGCAGACTCAGTCTGCAACAGGACACTGCCAGACAGCTGTTGAATATATGATGTTTTGATTATGTCTGACTATGACTCATTGATGAGTCCTATTTGTATTTGATGATGTCAACACTCTTGCATTTCAGGTAATTATAAGTAAAGTGTAAGAAGTCAAGAATGGCACGCCAATCTAGGCAACTAGAGGCACAAAAATCAAGGCAGGTGATAACATAGAAGGGTGGATGAAAATCTAGGCAACATGCATGCACAGATATCAAGAAATGGTGGGTAGGCACAAAAACCAAGAAAGAGCTTGGCAAAAGAAAGAAAATATTATTTTGCACATTTTAGTCTGGTGAAAACTAAGGTCGATGCACATTTCTGTTCTGTGCATATCAAGGTCGGAGCACATTTCGCTAGCACAAGCCAAGGTCGATACTACCTCAGGTTGTATAGTACAAAGGTCGATGCACATCAAGCTGCATAGAACACAGGTCAATGCACATCACTGTTCACGAAGAAGCAAGGTCGATGCACACACTGTTCATACAAGAACAAAGGTCGATGCACATTCTGCCAGCACAAGACTAAGGTCGATGCACATGCTGAAGACTGAAGACTAAGGTTGATGCACATGCCCAAGTTGAAGCACCAAGGTCGACGCATGTTGTTAGGTCTTTGCATATGTGACTATCAAGGTCGGTGCATATGTCTTCTACTGGTCAGGTAAGATCGATGCACATTCATTCTCTAGCATATAAGGTCGATGCACATTTGCATTTTGGACTAGTAAGGTCAATGCACATCCACCTTGTGGCATACAAGGTCAGTGCACATTTGCACCTAAGCTATACAAGGTTGGTGCACATATGCATCTTAGCCATAAAAGGTCTGTGCATGTTTGTCTTCTATGTATATAGGTCTGTGCATGTTTGCCTTCAACACATCTGGGTCTATGCATGTGTCACATATCCAAGTCTGTGCACATTTGCCTAACTAAGTCTGTGCACATTCACATTTGCATAACCAGGTGTGTGCACATATCAAGTCTGTGCACATATAGGTCTAAGCCTGTCTAGGGTCTGTGCACATGTAGAGACCAAGGTCTATGCATATACATACTGCTTGATGAAATGCCTCAGTGAGCCCAATTCAACTGCACTGACCTCACTTGCTCAAGTCCTCTTATGCATCGACCTCAATGAAGAAGCAGAACATGTTTGATGAAATGCCTCAGTGAGCGGTTCCCAAGGCCATTTGTAGCAAACCTGCGGTGTTTTCAGAAAAGGATCTAGAGAGCAAAAATAGGAATCGCAAATACCCAAAAACACGTCTTTTGAGGTCTAGAAGGTGTCTTTGGTCAGTCATCCATCCTCGTCATCATTGGCTTGCTAAATCAGTCCCTTTGGTCAATGGAAAAGCAGGTTACCTCCGGGAGTAGTCACCTTTCTTGGTACCTAGCCTTTTGCCTTCAGCCAATCAGATGCTCTATCACTGAGATTCCACAGGGTAAAAAGGATGTCCTGGATAGTTGTCACGTCCCGAGATTATGCAGCGGAAATAATCAGGAACGCGAACAGCCGTCATGGTAAGCCTCAAGCAAGTAATATAATCAGAGCACAATAACAATCACACAAAGTAATTGCATAATAATTTAATCAAACTTTAACCTTTATTTCATATCATAAAATCATAATCCAAGTACATCAATATTCGACTCTTCCAGACACAAAAAAAAGAAAAATTACATATAAAGACTCAATCTAGACATAATTTGACATTCTAAGTCTTCACTTGAATCCATAGACTCTCAATCGCTCTCAGACCCGCTACTTGAGTAATCCAAATCCGATTCACTCGTATTTCTTGAAACATTGAGAAAGTAGGTAATGAGCACACTTGCCCAATAGGTATCTTCGTATCAACATGTAGGTAATGTTTAAGTAATTAATGTCTTAGCTCTAAAGAAATAAGATAAATCATGCAGATACAATGAAACAATGCGAATAAATCCAAAGTAACAAGATATGATCAAACTTGAGATATGGAAATATGATTGAGCAAGTATGATCAAGCAAGAATGTATGTATGGTCATTTATGAACAAGAATGTACTTTTCATAACCATGAAGGCTATGCACTAGAATGTCATGTAACAAGTAAGAAAGTACTCATGTCCCGTGGATTTTCACTTATTTATAAAGAAAGTACTCCCAGCGCAATGCGACGCTAGTAGCATCATAGCCCACGGTTTATATAGTATGTTTCCGACAATCAGCCGAGGGGACTAGCATAGAGCCCTTGAACACAATCAGTGCTCGAACTGTATTTTCAAGTATAAATCAAGCTACTTCCACGTTATAACAATAATATAGCCAAGAATGTACAATTTCAACTATAGTTCTATGATAAAGTAATCAAAAATACGAACACTTCTATTGAGAATAAGGAATTCAATAACGCATTTAATAACTAGGTTATGCTATGGAAATAAATCAACAGCACAACGGTACATTCTTTAACTCTCAAAATTACTTAGATATCTTTGGAATAATGTGCCAAGTTCTAGATAATAAATTGGACCATCCAAATATATAGGAAAATCAACCCATGAGTCAAACCCCGGGTTAATCAAACTCATGTTATTGTCGGTCGTTTACTGGACCGTTTCTTGATCATGGCAGTCTAGTTCAGAACCTTTTATGACAAGACAGTTCGATATCCGAAACAGAACCTCTGGAGCTTTAGCGGTCTAGCGGAGAACCGTTTAAGATCCGTTAGCGGTCAAGTGAAGGGCCGCTAGCAGTCATTGGCGGTCAACCAGAAGGCCGCAAATTCCAGGATTTAAAATATCGGTATAAGTGCTTTTCTAGACAATTGGGCTTTAATGGTACAACCAGCTCGGCGTCCTAGACGGAATCCCAGGCCTACGGAGAATTACGGAGGCCTTGAAACAAGATTTCCTAGTCCATTGGAAGGAATATCCAAGAGAGAGGTCATCATGTCCAAAATAGTGTTCCTAATGTGTAAAAAGTGTAACTAATGACAACATACCGGGATATGTGCCATGTACTTAAGAAAATGACTCTTAGATAAGAGAGAAAATCGAAATAAAACAATGATCAAGTTAAATCATAGATCTTTTAGAAACATTTATTTAATTACAAGAGTATATGATTTTTGGGCATAAATTAACATAAGTGAAAATAATACAATGTGCATGAAACATGAAATCTATCATGATAAACAAGTACATTAACTAAGTATATAGAACCAGTAATCAAACCCGGAATAAAAACGTAGTTAACTAAGTTTAACATATAATAATTATGGCAAATCTGCATTAAGTATCGGGTTAAAATAATGCAAAAATTTAGAAATTGAAAATGGTCAAATGGACAACCGCCACTTTGCGATTAACGGTCTATCGTACGACCGCGACAGTTCTCTAGCGGTCCATAGGAAGACCGTTTCTTCCTGTATAAAATTGAGTTCAAAAGATAACTAAACAAAAATACTAACTAAGACATATCATGTCTGGAAATCAACATATTACGACTTCCATAACCATAATAGAATAATTGAATGCCAACAATATGCATAGGTTTATGTGAATAACAAGAAAATCCCATTTTTACTTCATTAAGGCTAAGAATTATGCATGAATAGTAGCCTAAATGCATAGTCTTAATAAAACATGAAATTCTCAAGATATAATGCATGAAAACTAATGAAATCAGAGGGCTTTTATTCCTGACACAAAGTTTAAGCCATCCATGAGATAACCTACCTTTAACAGTGCTCCTAGACTTCGAATTTCGGACTGGAATCAAGCCCTAGTTACTGCACTTTCTTGCTCTAAATTAGCAACTTCACGTCCCTTTAACTCTTGATTACTTTGACCTAAAGACATGAAATTTTGAGGGTAGATAGAAGATATAAAGAGGAACATAAAGTTCTAAAGACACTTTTGCTAAATACCTTGTTTAGGGCTCCGAATTCTTTGATCTTCTTGGGTCGGATGCACTAATTCTTGAGTCTTAATATAGAAACAACAACTTTGGGTGATTCTAACTTCATTTAGGCTTGATCTCCTAGAACAAAAATTGGAAAGTAGTTAGACCTAAGTATAATGAACAAATTCGTAGAAGAAACTTACCTCTAATTCGGTCTCCTTACTTGAGTTCCATGCATGCCAAAAGTAAGGGTCGCACAAGTCAAATATGGGATCTATTTATAGGGTTAGCTAGGGTTTTATGGATTAGAACGAACTTAGAGTCCCAATTATACTTCCCATTCGATCTACCATCCTTCTAGACCTATCTAATTAGCTGATAGAGTCGATCGAAGATGATTTGGATGTTAAAAATCTTACATTTTCACGTTTTCTTCCTCTCACGGAATCTACATTCGGTAGCGGTCATTGGACGACCGTTTACAGCCCGTTAGCGGTCTCGCAATAGACCGTTTTATGCTGTGAGTGCCGAATTTGAAATAGTTCAAACCATTTTGTTCTTATCCCCAATATTATATTTTTATTTATATCCCAAGGAGTAATTATCTCCTTAATTCCATGATTACACCTATTTTAAGTTTCTAGAACATGGGCCAAGGTCCAAAACAACCTTTTTGGGCCTATTGGTTTTATTATTTGGGCCTAATCCTCTTGGATCAAATGTAGGGCCTAAATCATTGGATTTAATTATACAAAATTCATTTATAACCCATTAAATACTTTATAATTACATTTTTAAATCTGAAAAATTCTTAAAAATTTCTCGGACGTTACACCCTCCCCCACTTAAAAAGAATTTGTCCCCAAATTCAATTCATAGATTTATGGAGAGTGTACTTACAGTCAAATAGTTCTGGAAATATCTTGCGCATGGCTTCTTCGGTTTCCCATGTTGCTTCATGTGGACACAACTTGGTCCATTGGATCTTGACCATAGGATTAGTTTTATTCCGAAGTTGACGTATTTCTCTTTCAATGATCTTGATTGGCTTTTGCTCATATGTTTGCGAATCCTTCTTGATCTCCAAATTATCGTAAGTGATGACGTGGAAAGGATCAGGAACATACTTCTTGAGGATTGAGACGTGAAATACATCATGGACTTCTGCTAATTGAGGGGGCAGAGCAATACGATATGCAACTTCACCAACCCTTTTGAGAATTTCAAAGGGGCCGATGAATCTTGGAGTAAGCTTGCCCTTGATACCAAATCTTCGAATACCCCGACCTTGAGAAACCTTAAGGAATACATGGTCTCCTACTTGAAATTCTAGGTCGCGCCTTCGATTATCAGCATATGACTTTTGTCTGTCTTGAGCCATATGAAGTCTTTCTCAAATGAGTTTAATCTTTTCGGTAGTATCCCTAATGATGTCGTGACTAAGAAATTACTTTTCTCCTACTTCATTCCAGCAAATAGGCAAATGACAGTGTAATACCTTGGATTCTTATTGAGACTTTTGGATCCTTTTCGGAGAGTTTCAGATCGCTTTTGTGGGTCATGACTTGAGTTTTACGATCCACGTGGGTTTTTCTCTCATACTAGTTACGGAACCCTGTGGTGAGTTTGTTGTTCAGTTCATCGACTCGAGGACGCTACAGTTGCGATGTACTCGTTGAGAGGATCGTTTCGACGATTTTTGGGTATTTTTTGAATTAGTCCATTTTTGGCCCAAAAATCAGAATTTCAAAAATTAGGAAAATTTCATAATTTCTTTCTTTTTTCTTTTCTTTTCCTCTCTCCTCCCTTTCATTCACCGCCGCGACCCTCTCTCTCACCCGTTTTCTCTCTTCTCTCGCCCTCCCGACTCCGGCTGCAGACGGAGGAGGCACGGGCAGGTTAAGGAGATGTCGTGGGAGTGGTCTGGAGCGCGATGAGGTGAGGATGGGACCGTTTCTGGCGCGATCCCAAACGGTGGATTCAAAGCCGACGGTCGAGCTCGTGATGTAGTTTTTGACGCAGTTTAGTTACTCCAGTGCATGGAATCTTTAGTGGAGGTAGAGAGACGGATCACCTACTTCTCTTCTGTGTTCCCTCGCAGTTTCGTGCCGAACGGTGCGCATACGAGTGGGTTTCGTTCAATTTCGGGAAAAGCATGCTCGGGGGGTGTGCGTCGGGTTTGCAAGAAAACGGCGACGGTTTTCAACTAGATTTGTTTCATTGTGACCCCCAGCATGTCTGCACTCTATTTTTGCTAATTTCATGTTGATTGGTCATCATTTGGGGCCGGGACAAGTCTGAGAACCCCGGTGACCCAATTAGGGTCGATTCGATGAAATCGCCCGTTTCTTGCAATTTAGATGTTGCATGGACCCCTTTCGACCAGTGGAAGGTTAATTTTGTCGATTAGGACTGTTTCCCCTGCGTTTAGACGCGAATGGGGCGTGGAACGGCCGAATCCGGCCATTCCCATGGTTTTCCCGCCGTATCGTGTTGGCGGTCGTTTCAGAGACCGCTACAGGTCTCTGGTGGCCCCACGATGGACCGCCACACTCTATAGTGTGCCGGTTAGTTTTAGGTCGGTTGAGGTTGGCGGCCCAACCTCTGACCGCCTATTGCCTCTGGTGGCCCTATAGTGGTGCGTCAAGCTCAGCGATTCCTCGATTCTAGTGTAAGTCGGTTCAGCTTAGTAGTTGTACGATAGACCGCTACGCTTGCTATAGCGGCCCTAGTCTTGACCGCTACAGTCCGTTGAATAAGTCAACGGGTGTATGTTGGTTCGAGTTGGCAGCCCTAGTTCTGACCGCCAATGTGTTTTAGCGAGCCTTGCCTAGGTCAGTACTGTCCATTTGACCGGGTCAATGTTTTAAGTCAGTTGGCTTCGGTGGCCCAACCCTTGTACGTTTCTTCCATGTAGCGCGCCTTCCTTAGGCCGCTACAGTCTCTTTGTCTTAGGTCAATATCTTAGGGCGGTTTGTAACACCCTCAAATATAGTAAAGTTGTACTCTATATCATCGAGGCGCCTTTTGAAGTATCGGCTCAGTTCTTGAAAAGAACTCCGAAGTTAAGCGTGCTTAATGGGGAGTAGTACTGGGATAGGTGACCTGCCCGGGAAGTCCTCCATTCTGGAGCTGATCACTGTTAGAAAGGGATAAAAACCGTGAGGCCGCTAGGCCAAAGCGGACAATACCTCGACGGTATAGAGTACGGGGCGTGACAGAATGGTATCAGAGCTATACCCCAGCCGGAAGTGTGGGAACTAAGTGCCATGCAGGGCAAAGTGCTACGCTATGGGAGCCACCTCTTGAGTCCGTAATGGAGCAAAGTGCTACATAGTGGGAGCCACCTCTTGAGCCTGTAGGGGCCACCTCTAGAGTCCTACCTGCTTGGGGGCTTGATTGCGTGATTGCGTGCTATATGTGCCCAGCGACGAGGACGTCGCCTATATAAGAGGGGTAGATTATAACACCCTCAAATATAGTAAAGTTATACTCTATATCATCGAGGCGCCTTTTGAAGTATCGGCTCAGTTCTTGAAAAGAACTCCGAAGTTAAGCGTGCTTAATAGGGAGTAGTACTGGGATGGGTAACCTGCCCGGGAAGTCCTCCATTCTGGAGCCGATCACTGTTAGAAAGGGATAAAAACCGTGAGGCCGCTAGGCCAAAGCGGACAATACCTCGACGGTATAGAGTACGGGGCGTGACACGGTTAGTGTGGCGGCTCATATCTAGACCGCCTTAGTCCGTGTAGCGCATCTATATTAGACCGCTATGGTGGTTTGACGGAATAGGTCGGTTCAGCGTTGACTGGGTTTAGCGGCCTAATCCTTGACCGCTACAGTTCCCTAGCGGCCCATTCTATAACTGCTAGTGGTTGTGCCTCTGTGTATGTACAGAGTGTCGCTTTCTGATGTTTTGGTTTCCAATTGTCTTGGCTTGACCTTGTGGTTTGTCCGTCATCCCGTGGATGTCTCGTGATGTCCTATGAGGTCTATGACCATGATATAGGGTAGTCAATCATGCCTTAGTTTCTGTACTGCTGTAGAGTCGTTGTCAGGTTCCGGTCAACCCGGTGTGACCCAATGGTTGACACGTGACCTTGTGTGTGTCTCGGCTATTCTGGATAGATCGAGGCAGTGGTTCTGGATGCCTTGAGGTATCGTCTTACCTCAGTCTATGTGTCCAGGTGTGCTGAGGGTCTTGGTGCTTCCTCAGGTCTCCGTGAGTCGTTTCATGTGGATGTGTCGTTTCCTCTGGGTTAGGATTAGACCGATTGGTGGATTGTTCTGCCATTATGCGATGATCTTGACTCTGAGTCGTGAGACTCAAATATCGTTGTGTTAGCAGGTCTAGTTGTCCTGTCCTGAGTCTGTTGGCAGTTTGGTGTGCTGCCTTGGTGCTTCGTAGTACGTGCGATAGTGCTTTCTCGGCCTGTCTGTACTCCAGCACTCGTGTTTCTGAGTCTTTGTGTCTAGTGAGCCTCCACTAGTCATAGCCCGATGACACGTTCCTGATGTCGGCCCATCTGGGAGTGGTGGTTGAGACAGTTCCCGAGATACGGTTTTTAGGTTAGTTTCCATGGGCCCCTGCTTTACGGTAGCGTCCAGCTGGGGGTGGAAAACTAGCTAGAGGCCTGGCTCTAGGCATGAGCTGGTGTGTACACACGTGGTCAGGGGTGTTTGGACGAACACCAACGGGCGTGACCTTGACTAGTCACTCGTTACTGTAGTTCCTGTTCTGGTTCAGTGAGTATCTCAGTCTCCATCGTTCTCGGCGTCCGTAGGGAGATACTTGTGGTGCAATGTAAGACATTAGTGGACGCATCTGGCTGTTCTTCTAGTGAGGAGGTGCTTCCGTCACGTGACACATGACTCTCGCGTTTCTCGTGCGTTGTGACCTCTTCAGGTTAATCTATTCTTGACTTTACCCGAGGTCAGCTCTGTGTAGCGCGCACGGCAATCCAGTCGTGTATGCTTCTATGTCTGTTGTCTGTCTAGATCTTTTCTAGGGCCTTTGCCTGGTTTCGTGGGCTTTAGCCTTTGGGCTAATGTTTGGCTAACGGATCGGTAACTCCTGACGTTGTGAGATCAGGGTTCGCCCTTCTGTCGCTATGTGGAGTAGTTTAGGAAGCCGTGCTTTACTCGGTATCCGTGTTCTTGTTCTTTACGGCTTGATTTTTCCCTTTTCTTTTCGCTGTTTCTACTCCTTCTGTTACGGCTTTCTTTTACAGCTTTCTAGTTGTAGTTTAGCTTTTCCTGCTTTACTACTACTGCTATTTTAGTTGTTGTTCCGTGTTACTGCGTTATTTTTCAGTGGGGATCCGCGTGACCCCTACTTTTCTAGTGACACGAGACTCACCCCTGCTTTTCAGGTGTGGCGCTCTCCTTCTTTTACGGTTCCTGGTGTGGCGTGTTTGTAGTTGCCAGCGGTACTTGCGTCGGGCCTCCCCCGACCTCAGTGTACATTTTTTTTTCTATTGGACTGTACTTGTCTTTCTTTTGGACTGGACTCTGGTATAATATTATTAATTTTAACTGTTAATTAAAAAGTAATTTTATTTCTGCTATTTTAGTAAACCAATCTAATGAAATTTAATTGCTTACTGTTATATCTGTGACTTCAATGTACTACACGATAATCCTTTTATCCCTTCGGAGCTTTACATCTCTTGGGAGTCTTCACGGGTTCCAAGTGGAATCGGGTCTACTCGGTAGTCCTATCGGGTATATCCGGTATCCGGAGTCCGGGTCGTCACAGGTGGTATCAGAGCGATTGTTGTGTGAAGTACATGGGAATCCGAGATATACAATATCCAGAGTCCTGAAAGTCCAGTACAATCTTTCGCTAGCTTAGGTTTTGTGATTCCTTGTCGCTTTATTTCCATGTGTGGTCTTGTGCGTGTTGTGTTGGCACTGTGCGAGATGGTTTTGCTCTCGTCAGGATGTGACGGGATGCTCTTTTAGTCCTGGTGTTTGTCTCGATCGTGCTGTACTTGGCAGAGTTCGCCGGTAGGCTTGAATCTGTAGTGCATTGTTCAAGATTTTTTCATGATTTGTTCTAGTGGCTGGTGACTTTTCGAGTTGGTGTGATGACCATGCACATTCTTACGTTGTTTTGGTCATCCCAGCTTAAGTCTGTTCAGCTCCTGACGTGTTTCACTTCTGTTCAAGTGGTTGCTTGCCTCAATTGAGAAGATGCTCAAGCGAACCTAGGATTTTCCTTCCTGGTGAGCTACTGTTAGTTGAGCTTGATGCTTCTCATCCTGTTTGGTGGAGTCTTTTCGAGGTAAGCCTTGGAATTGTTGTCTTAGTAAGACCTTTGTCCTGCGTCTACTTAAGTGTGGACAGTATCCATTCTGAGCCTGATCTGCTCTTTGTTCTGCGGTTGCTTGGCTTTGGACCTAATCCTTGTGTTAAGAGCCGTTGTGCACCGTGTTTGCCGTGCCGTGTCTGATAGTTGACGTGCCGTGAAGGCTCCTTTAATTCGTTCAGGACGCAAGGGTAAGCTGAGGTTAGCCTTTTTCTTTGTGCTTTGTGCTGAAGCTGGTACTCTCCTTCGTTTGCACTTAGGCGACTTGTGATCGGTTGTTAGTAGGATCAGTACTCATGGTGTGATACATTGCAATTTTCATGAATTGCGATGGCACCGAGTGTGTGCTGAGATGTGGATACCGAGGTATTTCTGATGCTTGTGTGCATTGTATGAGTGCGCAATGAAATAGTGTGGGCTGATAACCCACAGGTCGAGGATCATTGGTTGTAAGATTCTGGCCGGTCGAGAGAATTATTTTTCTCGATGTGACTTCATCTTGGCTTCGTATGCCTCGATGTTGTTTATTACTGTGCCACTGTTCTTGAAGGCATTCTGGTGTTGGCATCGGCATTTGTAAGTATTAGGGAATCTATCGGCATTTCTACTGATTGAATACCCTGTGCTCTGTAATTCTTTCTTGGGTGTTGTGTTCTCGGGACGTGATCATGATCCTCGAGATGCATTTTCCCGAGACTGTTGTTCTTGTTGTCGTGGGTCTTTTCTTGGTGAGCTGTTCGTGCCATGGCTTGTACATGCTAGCAGTGCGTTCAGCTGTTATCGTGCCTTGATGTGACCCAGCTTGCAGTTGTGTTATGTGGTTCTGTGTTCAGTACGGAGCCAGAATCATGCAAGTGCTAATGTTGTCATTTTGTTGTTGTTTCCCTGTGATTCTATCCTAGCATCATGTGGACCGAAGTCTTGTCGGTTAGTTGTGCTGTACTCTTCTCTCCTGGTAGAGTTGGCATGTGACTCGATCATATGTAATATCTGAGTGAGGACTGACTTCATTGTGTTTGTGGTCCGGTGCTGTCGTTGGCATCCTGTGTGCCAGGTTTCGTTGTTGCCTTTGGCACTGGAGCCGATGAGTCGAGCTGTCAATTGAGAGGACTATGTTTCCTTTTTTAAGCTGATGCTTGCCGTGTCTGCCATTTTGTTTTCCCGATAGCTGTTGTCGTGGCATGGGTCATGTCTCCTTTCTTGTAAGACGTAAGCGACGTTGCCTTGTTTCGGAGGTGTCAGACTTGTGTTCTATTGTGTGCCATGCTCGTTCTGTGGGTCGATTTGCCTTGAGATCCAGAGTGTGTGCTTGTGATTATGGTCTGATAGTGTTCTTCTGAATTATGTTTTTCAAGATTCGTGTTGTTTCAAGTTGTGTCTTCGGGGTTTGTTTGTACCTGCTTCTTCTTGTTCATTCCTTAAATTTTGAGGATGAAATTTCTTGTTGGAGGGGAGGCAGTAATACCCTGGATTCTTATTGAGTCTTTCGGATCCTTTTTGGAGTGTTTCGGATCACTTTTGTGGGTCCTGAGTTGAGTTTTACGATCCACGTGGGTTTTTCTCTCGTACTAGTTACCGAACCCTGTGATGAGTTTGTTGTTTAGTTCATCGACTCGAGGACGCTATAGTTGCGATGTACTGGTTAAGAGGATCGTTTCGACTATTTTTACATATTTTTCTAAATTAGTCCATTTTTGGCTCAAAAATCAGAATTTCAAAAATTAGGAAAATTTCCTAATTTCTTTCCTTTTTCTTTTCTTTTCCTCTCTCCTCCCTTTCATTCACCGCCGTGACCCTCTCTCTCCCCCATTTTCTCTCTTCTCTCGCCCTCCCGGCTCTGGCTACAGACGGAGGAGGCACGGGCAGGTTAAGGAGATGTCGTGGGAGTGGTCTGGAGCGCGATGGGGTGAGGATCGGACCGTTTCTGGCGCGATCCCAAACGGTGGATTCAAAGCCGACGGTCTAGCTCGCGATGTGATTTTCGGCACGGTTTAGTTACTCCGGTGCACGGAATCTTCGGTGGAGGTAGGGAGACGGATCACATACTTCTCTTCTGTGTTCCCTCGCAGTTTCATGCCGAACGGTGCGCATACGAGTGGGTTCGTTCAATTTTGAGAAAAGCATGCTCGGGGGGTGTGCATCTGGTTCATTAGAAAATGGCGATGATTTTTGACTAGATTAGTTTCATTGTGACCCCCAGCATGTCTGCATTAAATTTCTACTGATTTTGTGTTGATTGGTCATCATTTGGGGCCGGTACAAGTCCAGGAACCCCGGTGACCCAATTAGGGTCGATTCGAGGGAATTGCTCGTTTCTTACGATTTAGATGTTGCATGGACCCCTTCCGGCCTGTGGAAAGTTAATTATGTCGATTATGATTGTTTCCCCTACGTTTAGACGCGAATGGGGCGTGGAACAGCTGGATCCGGCCATTCCCATTGTTTTCCCACCGTATCGTGTTGGCGGTCGTTTCATAGACCGCTACAGGTCTCTGGCGGCCCCATGATGGACCGCCACACTCCATAGTGTGCCGGTTAGTTTTAGGTCGGCTGAGGTTGGCGGCCCAACCTCTCACTGCCTATTGCCTTTGGCGGCCCTATATGGTGCGCCAAGCTAAGAGATTCCTCGATTCTAGTGTAAGTCAGTTCAGCTTAGCGGTTGTACGATAGACCGCTACACTTGCTATAGCAGCCCTAGTCTTGACCGCTACGGTCCATTGAATGAGTCAACGGGTGTATGTCGGTTCGAGTTGGCTGCCCTAGTTCTGACCGCCAATGTGTTTTAGCGCGCTTTGCCTAGGCCACTATTGTCCGTTTGAGCGGGTCAATGTTTTAAGTTGGTTGGCTTTGGCGGCCCAACCCTTGTGCGTTTCTTCTGTGTAGCATGCCTTCCTTAGGCCGCTACAGTCTGTTTGTCTTAGGTCAATGTCTTAGGGCGGTTAGTGTGGCGGCTCATGTCTAGACCGCCTTAGTCCGTGTAGCGCGTCTATATTAGACCACTATGGTGGTTTGACTGAATAGGTCAGTTCAGGGTTGACTGGGTTTAGCGGCCTAATCCTTGACCGCTACAGTTCCCTAGCGGCCCATTCTATAACCGCCAGTGTTTGTGCCTCTGTGTATGTAATGAGTGTCGCTTTCTGACGTTTTGGTTTCCAATTGTCTTGGCTTGACCTTGTGGTTTGTCTGTCATCCCGTGGATGTCTCATGATGTCCTATGTGGGCTATGACCACGATATAGGGAAGTCAAGCATGCCTTAGTTTCTGTACTGCTGTAGAGTCGTTGTCAGGTTCCGGTCAACCCGGTGTGGCCTAGTGGTTGACACGTGACCTTGTGTGTGTCTCGGCTATTCTGGATAGATCGAGGTAGTGGTTCTGGATGCCTTGAGTTATCGTCTTACCTCCGTCTATGTGTCCAGGTGTGCTGAGGGTCTTGGTGATTCCTCAGACCTCCGTGAGTCATTTCACGTGGTTGTGTCGTTTCCTCTAGCTTAGGATTAGACCGATTGGTGACTTGTTCCACCGTTACGCGACGATCTTGACTCTGAGTTGTGAGACTCAAGGATCATTGTGTTATCAGGTCTAGTTGTCTTGTCCTGAGTCTGTTGGCAGTTTGGTGTGCTACCATGGTGCTTTGTAGTACGTGTGACAGTGCTTTGTCGGCCTGTTTGTCCTCTAACACTCATGTTTCTGAGTCTTTGTGTCTAGTGAGCCTCCACTAGTCGTAGCCTGATGACACGTTCCTGGTGTCGGCCCACCTGGGAGTGGTGGTTGAGGCAGTTCTCGAGATACGGTTTTTAGGCTAGTTTCTGTGGGCCCCTGCTTTACGGTAGCGTCCTGGTGGGAGGGGGGGGAAACTAGCAAGAGGCCTAGCTCTAGGCATGAGCTGGTGTGTTCACACGTGGTCAGGGGCGTTTCGATGAACGTCGATGGGCGTGACCCTAACTAGTCACTCGTTACTGTAGTTTCTGTTCTGGTTCAGTGAGTATCTCAGTCTCCGTCGTTCTCGGCGTCCGAAGAGAGATACTTGTGGCGCAATGTAAGACGTCCGTGGACACATCTGGCTGTTCTTCATGTGAGGAGATGCTTCCGTCACGTGACACGTGACTCTCGCATTTCTCGTGCGTCGTGACCTCTTCGGGTTAGTCTATTCTTGACTTTACCCGAGGCCAGCTCTATGTAGCATGCACGGAATTCCAGTCGTGTATGCTTCTGTGTCTATTGTCTGTCTAGATCTTTTCTAGGGCCTTTGCCTGGTTTCATGGGCTTTAGCCTTTGGGCTAAAGTTTGGCTGACGGATCGGTAACTCCTGACATTGTGAGATCAGGGTTTGCCCTTCTGTCGCTGTTTGGAGTAGTTTAGGAAGCCGTGCTTTGCTCGGCAGCCGTGTTCTCGTTCTTTACGGCTTGGTTTTTCCCTTTTCTTTTAGCTGTTTCTATTCCTTTTGTTACGGCTTTCTTTTACAGCTTTCTAGTTGTAGTTTAGCTTTTCATGCTTTACTACTACAACTATTTTAGTTGTTGTTCCATGTTACTACATTATTTTTCAGTGGGGATCCGCGTGACCCCTACTGAGCCAGTGACACGAGGCTCACCCCTGCTTTTCAGGTGTGGCGCTCTCCTTCTTTGCGGTTCCTGGTGTGGCGTGTTCGTAGTTGCCAGTGGTACCTGCGTCGGGCCTCCCCCGACCTCAGTGTACATTTTTCTTTCTGTTGGACTGTACTTATCTTTCCTTTGGACTGGAGTCTGGTATAATATTATTAATTTTAACTGTTAATTAAAAAGTAATTTTATTTCTGCTATTTTAGCAAATCGATCTAATGAAATTTAATTGCTTACTGTAATATCTGCAACTTCAATGTACTACACAACAATCCTTTTATCCCTTCGGAGCTTTACTGTCACGTCCCGAGCCTTTATGACAGCGGAAGACTCGCTCGAGAAACGTGAACAGCCGGCATGATAAGCCTCTTGCAAGCAAGAATGATCAAAGCGCAAGACAATCACACACATAAATACAATTGCACACTATTTTAATCAAACTCTTATTTCATTGATAATCAATATTCAAATACAATAACTTTCAACTTCTTCCAATCTATCAGACTCAAGAAATAGGAAAATTATATAGACTCAATCTAAACAATATAGACTTTCCTAAGTCTTCACTCTCATCTTGACAACACTTTCATTCGCTCTTGGACCCGCTACTTGTATAACCCGAATCCGAATTCGAATCACTTTTATTTCCTGAAAAGATTGGAAATAGGTAATGAGCACACTTGCCCAGTAGGTATCTTCGCATCAACATGAAGGCACCATTAAAGTAATTAACATTTTAGCTCTAAAGACATAGGGTGAAATCATGCGAATGCGATCAATCATGCGAATACCCAAAGTAACAAAGATGATCGTTTAAGATATAATGAGAGCAAGTATGAACTAGCAAGAGTGTAACAAGAACATGTTATGGCCTTTCAAGAACAAGAATGTAACGAGAATGTACTAACAAGCCACATAATCATCACTCCAGTATCTTTTGCTTATGAGCAAGTACTTCATGAATTTCTGTGGAATATGAAATCATGTACAAGAAAGTCATGTCCTGCCGTGGATCTTCACTTATTTATAGATAAAGTACTTCCAACGCAATGCGATGCCAGTAGCATCATACCCCATGGTTTATAATAATAGTATGTTTCCGGTAATCAGCCGAGGGAACTAGCATAGAGCCCTTAAACACAATCAGTGCTCGATCGCATCTTCAAGTACAAATCAAGCTACTTCCACGCATGTAACAATAAAGTATGGCTAAGAATGTACAATTCAATAAGTTTCATGATAACACTATTCAATGAATGAACGCTTCAATTTAATAATGCGAGAGTCAAGAATGACTAAAACAAGGTTATGCTTATGGAAATAAATCGGTAGCATAACGGTACATTTCTTTAACTTTTATTTCAATATATTAAGCCTCTTTGGATAATATGGCAAGTTCTAGATCATCAATAATCCATCTAGAAACTTTGGAACATCAACCCTTGGGTCAAACCTCGGGTTATACACTCAAACAATGTGACGGTCAAGGACTGGGCCGTTACATGATGTGACGCTCCAGTATTCAGCCGTTACATTAGTCTGAATCCAGAAATAGTAAAATAGACTTGTTGAAATGTGACGGTAGTATATTGGGCCGTTAGATGCTCCTGACGGTCGAGTATAAATCCGTTACATTGCTAGAACCAGAAACATCAATTGTCACGCCCCGAACCGATAGCAGCGGAACGTGTCGTTCGGAACGTGGCAGTATTACAGTCATGAATTATCAGAGCATACATTAGACATAAAAAAAATTAAATTGGACAAATGTGGGCCAAACAATCTTTATTTGATAACCAATATTCAAATTACGTCTCTTGACTCAACTTACATAAGTGTAGGAAGGACTCACTATTACATTCTAATAAAGAGAAAGGACTCAAATAACAGGACGAGACTCAAAGAAAGATAAAAGACACCGACACGGTTCTTCAATAACGCTCAACACTCTTGCCCTTCCCCATCTGATGGAACGTCCTCAATGTCAATACCTGAAAAATGTTAAAGATAGGCAGGTGAGCGAAATGCTCAGTAGGATTTACATCTCGCATCAAGCAGAATATAAGTGATTAGCCAATTAACATGTTCATGATGATGCAATGCATGGAACTCAAGCTACTAGAATAGAGGAATATCAAAGTCAATGGCAGGTACGAGATCTAGAGATATAGGGATGAATTCCCATGCAGAGTCAAGGATAAGCTATCAGAAGATAACAAGGATAAATGCGTTGATGAACATAACTTCAGAATTGGCCAGAATATAACAGAGTTTTCAATAAATATAAGCAGAATTAAACATTCAAGCAGAATAACTGAATTAATAGAATAACAGAATAACAAATAACAGAATATCAGAATAACAGAATATCAGAATTTCCAAAATAACAGATTAAACAGATAACAGATCAGAACATATATACAGACGTTGGTGCAATGCCACACCCAGAATTTTACCATGATTTATAGAATTGGACTTCCGTCCTTCCTGGCACTGAAAAGTCGCGGACCCAGAGCCCTTTATTATTTCAGAATCAGATATGGCCAAATACAGAGTCAGAGGGTTATGTTCTCGAATTGATGACAAGAAGATTCCAAGGAGTATAGTGTCAAGACTAACAGGAAAACTAAAGTAACACGGATCAGATCCAGGGTTTTTAAGGTACAACCAGCTCGGCTGCCTTGAGGGAATCCAAGGCTAGCGGAGACTTACGGAGGTCCCAATGACTAACTTGCCAGTCCGAAGGAACGGAATGTCCAACGGAGGGCTCGTATGTCACCAAGAGTTGAGGTGTATGCATAAACCAATCATGTTACAGGGACTCCATCAACGGACGTGAGATGAGAGCGCCAAAAGACCCAAAGTATGGGTCAAAACGAAAGCGGCGAGAAAATGTATACGTTAATCATAGAATTCATGTCCATCCTATTCTATAATTAACTACAATTAAAGAAACTTCTATTATTTAACGCCCGTGGGTGTTGTCATTTATTAATTAGCATCCCCTTTGGGAACATTAATTTTCATGATTTTTACCTCAATTTATTTAACAAGAATTTACATTTATATCTATTTAATTGAATAAACTCAAAAACCTTTATTTAAAGGTACCTTGATTTATTTAAAATAATTTAAAGAAAATAAATATATGATAATTAGGAGGAAAATACCAGGATTCCAAATATATATTTTTCATAATTTTCTGTTACATATTCTAATTAATATGAATTTTCAAAGATACACGTATAGGATATATATATATATATTTATATATATTATATGTAAAAGTGACGCCCAGTAACATGGGCGTCTCTTTTTAAAGTAACGACCGTATATAGGTCGTTATTTCAAAAAAAGTCGATTTTTCAAGTCCTCGGTTTCTATGCTAAACGATGTCAGAATCTGGCTTATAATATACCGAAATGACCGGCTCAAAAACTCTACATGACCATGTGTTTAAAAAAAATTTCGACGAGAGACGGGGATCTTACAATAGGGGGCACGAAAAATGGTACAACCACTTTCAGTACCTCCGTCTCTACCCCAATAATATGCCAGTAAATTTTCATGGCCAAAGGATGTCCTAACGCCCACAAATAAATTGTCAAAGTAAAAATCATAACTAACGTGCTCATGCTTAGTCGAATAACTCTATAAAACTTATTATAAAATTTTATTAAATTATTCAACTAGTTAATTATATAATGATATGGGGATCTCAAAAATATATTTATTCTGAACTTTTAGGTATAAGGATTCATGCTTATAAAAATTTAAATCATGAGTTAATCTTTTACGTAATGCAGAACAATATAAAACTATAAAACATGAACATGCTAAGCACGGGAAATCACCTACAGAAATATCCCGAGAATCATGGAATATGCAGAGAACTCCCCTAAGATTCTATTTATTAAAGAGTTTAACTTGAGACATTCAGAACATCTATCAAAATTTGAGACTATGAACGCGAACGTGAAATATAAGCATGATGTTATGATCATAGGAGTATGAATTATCTTTGTTAAGGAGTTTAGCTATCAGAGAGAAGACCTACCTGGTTGGTTGATGGAGGACGAATAACGGTACTCTATTTTTCAACAGAGTTTTTCCCCGGACGCAAGTAGGAGAACAAGAAGAATAAGGAGACCGAACGATACTCTTGTTATAGGAATATCTCCCCACAGCAACTAATAAGATAAATATATATATTCTTTTGATAACTGCAGCAGCCACACCCTTGATAGAAGAAGCAGTAGTTAAGAAGCAGCAACTTCTTCTCGTCACGACCACGGCAGAAGAAGAAGAAAGAGAAGAAGAGTGAGGAGCCAAGCTCCTTCTCGCACAGTAGGGGAAGAAGATTTCCACAGCCACCACAGCAGCACTGGGACGAACCCCGGAGAAGATTTACTAACCGGTGCTTAAAGGAGAAGGGTGGTATTTATAGGGAGAAAGGACCCTTATGTCCAGAGTTCGATCGGGTTTTGGGATTTCTATAAAATAACCCTATTGTAGTTCAATTAGGATTTTTAGAGACCTAAGGAAGTTAGAGTTCGATTGGGGAAACACTCCTAATATTAATCCTATTAGCATCGCGGTTTTCCATTGCAATTCTTTCCCAAACAGAACACTTCCTAATTATGGCGAAATGTAAATGCACGACTTTGGTTGGGTCATTTTTAAATTTGACGCCCTTTGGTATAGGCGTCATTTTTTTAATTAACGCCTCATGTTGAGGCGTTACTTATTTAAATCGTGACTTCATATAGGGCGTGTTTATAAAGAGTAACAATCTTTGGGGATTTTTATCTTTTTCATTTAATGGGACATCGACATGAAATTTTATGGGTATACATTTTCCATTTTTCTCTATTTTTCTATATAATTAGTTTTATTAAATTCTCTTAATATAAAAAGTGGCACTATTCACTATTACTATTCAATCAATAAAATAACGACTTGTTTCAAGTCGTTGATTTTCAAAGAAATGCCCACGTAGCAAGGCGTCAATTCAATTTTGTATTTCTTTGAAGAATTAAAATTATGTTTATACCCTTTAAACCTTAGCTATATGTCATGTTTATGTCATTTGTACTTTAAATAACGACATAATGTATGTCGTTTATTATGTGAATCACGCCCACTAGACAGGCGTTATTCTATTTTTGGCCTTTTCTCAATGTCCTTGAAAGAACTTAAATTACATATATGTCCAGTCTTTTATCCTTTATATATCTTTAGTGTAATTAAATCTTATGTATATATCCTTCTTCCTTCTATTAAGATTATAATATAGTAAATGTAGAATAATAAATTTTATAAAATAGTAATAAAATATAAATTGACATTTTCTTCAAGATTTAATGATCCTTAATTCAATAAAATTTTTGTTGTGTATTGGATGCTTCCATAAAATAACATGTTATTCTTAAACTTATTATAATACTAGAGTAGGGTTCACGAGTTCTTTTTGTAAGACTTATAAGGACGTAATAGGTTTATGTACAAGGTCTGGGCCTTGTTTATCTATTGGTTTTAAATTTATTTAGACTTTCAAATCCTTAAATTTACCAGGGTTGCTACATCAATAGTGTAATCTACTAAATGGGCTTTAATGGTACAACCAACTCGGCATCCTAGTGGGAATCCCAGGCTCGCGGAGAATTACGGATGCCTTGAAACAAGATTTCCTAGTCCATTAGAAGGAATATCCAATAGAGAGGTCCTCATATCCAAGAATAATATTCCTATAGTGCAAAGTGTGAACTAATGGACAACATACCGGAATATGTGTCATATACTTAAATAAAATGACTCTATTGATTAGAGAGAATGTGTAACAATATGAAATCATGATACAACTTCGTCAATACATCATTTAAAATCATGGAGTTAATACAAACTATAGTACTTTGACATGAAATTAACATATCCTTAAAATAATTCAAGATGCTTTTAACATGCGATACTTATCATGAACCAATTAATAAATTTAAAGTCATATCAACAGGTCAAAACTTAGATAACTAGGCATATTTATAAGTTAATGTGACTGTCCTTCAATTCTGTCTATAGTTAGTGTGATGGTCGAGAATGGGGGCGTCACAATGATTGTGACGGTTTATCGTGGGACCGTTACAGTAGTGTAACACACTTGTTATGGTGCTTCAGAGACAACAGAGCAATTAAAATGTAACAGAGGGTGTGACGGCTTGTCGTAAGGCCGTTAGGTAACTGTAGCAGTCTTACCTTGATGCGTCAGATCGTCTACTGGTAAAAATCTAAGATTTCAACTTACATCATGTCTGGAAATCATATATAAACTTCCATATGATAGAATGAAGGCTAACCTACTAGTATGCATGGATTTTCTATGAATTTGACAAGAGAGTTCCTTTTTAACTTAGTTAGGGTTAAGAGTATACATGTATGCATGACCTACTAAAACATGAAATTCATGATCTATGATACATGAAATCAATCAAAACCAGAGGGCTTTTATCCCTAACAAGATGTTTTTACCAATCATTAGATGACCTACCTCTTAACTAGGCTTTAAGCTTCTAATTTGAGTCTAAAAACCGTGCCCTAGTTCTCCTTTTCCAGTGATTTTCCTGCAATTTCCCGCTGCTCTAACTCCACGACCTCTTGACCTAAAGATGTGAAATTTTGAGGGTAAAAAGATGAAACTAAGGTGAACAAAAAGTTTAAAGCATTGAGCTCTAATTACCTCGTTTAGACGTCCTAATCTCTTAATCTTTAGGGGTCTTGCGTTCAGTTTCCTTAGTTATTATGGTCAAACCAGCAACTTTGGAAGCTTCAATCTCCTTGGTTACTTGATCTCCTCACATAAAATTTGGAGAACAATTAGTCTAAAGTATACTAAATAAAATCTTTTAAAGAACTTATCTGAAATTATGACTCCTTACCTTGATTCTTCACGAGCCAAAAGTAAGGGTTACTCAGTTCAGAACTAGGTCCTATTTATAGGGTTTTGGCTAGGGTTTGAAGATTAGATCGATTATAGAGTCCTTAATTTGCCAGAACCTAATCTCTAAGAGTCCTTAGTAATGTTATAAACTCTCCCAAGTTGATCTCTTACAGATAGGATCCCAAAGTTCCAATCTTTATACTCGTTCTTCCATTCACGGAACTATCAGGGTGTAACGCATCAAGACAGGTGCGTTACGTGGCTGTGGCGGTCTCACCATAGACCGTTACATCCAACGTGCACATAATTCAACATAAATCAAACTCTTTTATTAATTATCCATATTATTATCTATAAAAATAGTATGTATCCTTAAAATACGTAAATATGCAAAATAACCTTCTAGAATATGGGCCAAACTTAATGGGCTTGGTCCTTAAACCTTTTGGATTTTATTTAAAAAGGCTAGGTTAATTATTTACCACAATTGGGTCTTATAATGACTTATTATTTCAATAATCCATTTATTAATCTATTTACCCTTTATAAATTCTTAATAAATTTTAGAAAATTCTATTAATAATCTAGAAATTATTATATAAATTCTGGGGCACTACACCCTCCCCCACTTAGAAGAATTTGGTCCCCAAATTCAATACAAGGATTATGGAGAGTGTACTTACAGTTAAAATAATTCTAGGAATCTTTTCTGCATGGCTACTTCGGTTTCCCATGTTGCTTCATATGGCCATGTTTTCTTCCATTGAATCTTGACCATAGGAATAACTTTATTTCTTAGTTGACGCACTTCCCGTTACAGAATCTTTATTGGCGTTTGCTCATACGTCATATCCTTCTGAATCTCCAGATTGTCATAAGTGATAATATAGTCAGGATCATATACATACTTCTTCAACATAGAGATGTGAAATACGTCATGAACTCCTGCTAATTGTGGAGGTAAAGCTAGTTTGTAGGCCATTTCACCGACCCTTTCAAGAATTTCAAACGGGCCAATGAACCTTGGAGTTAGCTTGTCTTTAATGCCAAATCTTCGAATACCACGACCTGGAGAAACCTGGAGATACACATGGTCTCCTACTTGAAATTCTAAGTCACGTCTTTGATTATCAGCATAAGATTTCTGCCTATCTTGCGCCATCTTTTTTCTCTCTTGAATAAGCTTGATCTTCTCTGTAGAATCTCTGATAATATCGGGGCTTAGGAATTGTCTTTCCTCTATTTCATTCTAACATATTAGTGATCAACAACTTTTTCCATAAAGAGCTTCAAAAGGTGCCATTTGTATGCTGGCCTGATAACTGTTGTTATATGCAAATTCTGTTGCATCCCTATGGTTTTGATGATGTCCCACACTATAAATCAATCTTCTATCTCTAGATTAATGTTGTTTCATCATGTGAGTGAGTACAGTTCAATGGCTGTCAGATAACATGCTCTACCTTAATTCTGCCAACACTCTATCTGCACAGTCTTCACACCAGTGCGTCAACTCAATGTGCTGATGCGTCGACCCTTCAGTCATTGCTTGTCTCTGTTCTCACACCAGTGCGTCAACTCAGTGTGCTGATGCGTAGACTCTTCTGTTCAGGTTCTTCATTTGATTAAGTCTATACATCATCAGTTGAACGTAAAAGTAATACGTTGCAGCGTCAACTCATTGGGCTGCAGCGTCAACTCAGCATGTTTGCACTTCGCCTTTAGACTTTCAAGTCTATACACCCTATACTCATTCAAGTCTGTTCAGCCGTTTGCATCTCATAAAGCTTATACATTCGGTTCCTTGGGCAAAGTCTATACATCGCTTAGTCTGCACATTGCCTTCAGCCCAAGTGCTCAAAGCCAAGTCTATACAACGCCAACCCAACACATTGAACAGTTCTCCAAGTCTATACACTAGACTTCATTTCTCTAAGTCTATACACTGGCCTGTGATTCACCAACTCTGTACATTCGATATCTTTTCCTACGCATTGGCCAAGTCCATACATTCAACTTTTCCCTACGCTTTCCAGGCCAAGTCTGTACACCACTAAGTGTGTACATTGCATGCTGCTCAAATGTTCAATGTTCTTCAAAGTCTGTACAGTATCCGTCTCAGCCAGCGTCTCAAGCTGCGTCTTAGGCAAGTCTGTACATCGGCCTTTTTCGTTCAAGTCTATACATTGAACTACGTCTGAGGAAAGTCTGTACAGAGGCTTCAATTTACCAAGTCTGTACATCGGCTTCATCTGCTCAAGTCCACACATCCACAGTGCTTTCACAAGTCTATACATTCACTTGAGCTACACCAAGTATGTACATCGCTGAAGTCTTCACAAGTTAGTACAGTGCTTGAGCTTCACAAAGTCCATATATCGCTTCAAGCGATTGAAGTCTATACAGACTGCCTTTACATTCAGAGTCTGTACATTGGTCCATCAGCCGATCGTTTCATTCTGCAAGCTTCAAAGTCTGTACAGCCTGTCTGTCTTCAGGGATTGTGTGCCTTTCGTGCGTTGACGCACTTAGCTGACTACGTAGACGCACACCTTTCTATCTTGCTCACTGCGTCGACGCTGACACTGGATGCGTTGACGCATTGGCCTGTTTCCAAGAGGGTGAGCATCTTGCCTGAGGAAGCTGAGGCGACGCTGCTCTATGGAAGTGTTGACGCCTTGGTCTGATGTTCAAAGATCTGTTGATCAACATCAAGTCTGTACAGCATGAAGTCTGTACATTGGTTTTGATTTGAACAGAACGCCTAAGTCTATACATTGCTATGGATTGCCCTGAAATGCTTAAGTCCATACACTGAAGATGCTGAAGACCTCCAAGTGAATACACTCTCACATGATACACACTTGGCTAACTATCGTTTCAAGTCTGTACACTGCTTAGGCTTCGTGAAGTCTACACAGTGGCTGAGCCTTGTAAAGTATACACATTGGTAACAATCGTTTGCATTGTTCATGCCTATACACTGCCTTCACGTGCATTTTATTCAGTAAGTCTGTACACTCTCTCACGGTGTGCACACTTACTCTGTTGTGTTTCTAAAGTATATACATTCATGTTGAAAGCCTGAACTAACTAAGTCTATAGATTCCATCTGTCTGTCTGCAGGCGATTCAGGCTGATGATTGGGCACGTGAATCGAGGTTGGCACCTGACACGTGATCCAAGACAACAGGCGCATGACACGTGGATGGCAACCTTGTCAGGATGCTGCCATGTGGTCGAAATTCAAATGATCTGGCCAAAAGTGCATGGGCGGGAACCTGGCAGCCACACGCCATTATCTGCTATAAATATAGAGCTTCATCCTTCAGTAGATGTTTGATCGTGAAAAGAAAAAGTAGAAGCCATTGGTGAGAGTCTGCACGATCCAAAAAATAAAAGGAGCAGAGAGTTCCATATCTGAGAGGAGTTTGTTCGAGAGAGAGAGAGAGTGTGTGGATTGATGGATTGCTTCATTTGAAGCTACATTTGTATTGGGTTTCAGAACCGATTTCTTCTTCATTGGTTTTTCTTTCTATTTTGCTTTCGTTTATTTTGTTCTTCCATTCTGATTTGAATTGGTTTCCCTCCGGTGTGTGGAGGAAGGGAGTACTACTCCAGTTTCCCTCTAAGTTGTAGAGGAAGAGAGATCGGTGATCTCTGGTGTTGTTAGTGACAGGTTGTCATTGACAGTTTCCCTCCGTGTGTGGAGGAAGGGAGAGGATTCTCCGGTTGTGTTCTAGCTGGGAGCTAGAACAGGTTTCAAGTTCTGTGGGTAGCAGAGCTTGGTCGAGGGATTTGTTTCCCTTGGGTGTTCAAGCTGTGTGGCAGCATGTTGTACGCAGACTGAGTCTGCTGTGATCTAGCTTTGCCTAGTGGAATCCTCACTCTAGTTGGAGTGAGGGGTGGATGTAGATTGCGGACTGCAATCGAACCACCTAAAAACCGAGTGCCTCCTCTGTGGTTTGCTATTGATTTATGTGCTCTTCATCTGCTTGTCTCTTTGCCTTCAAGTGATCAGTTCTTCACTCTCATCTATATTTCTCTGTGTACGGGTTAAGGAGGTGCGTTAGCAGTAGAATCTATTTTCCGCCTGAGTTTCTACAAATTGGGAGTGATCTATTCATCCCCCCTTCTATATCACTCTTGCTGCACTAACAAATTCTACTAGAGGCAAGTGATCATGCCAACTACCTCCAAAATCAATAACACAAGCCCTGAGCATGTCTTCCACCACTTGATTTGTTCTTTCTGTCTGACCATCAGTTTGTGGATGAAAGGCTGTGCTGAAATTCAATCTAGTCCCTAGTGACTGTTGTAAACCCTTCCAAAACTGTGATGTGAATCGAGGATCTCTATCAGATATAATAGTGACTGGGACACCATGTAATTTAACAATTTTTCTTATGTATAATGCTGCTAGGATATCCACAGACCATCGACTTTTGATTGGTATGAAATGTGCAGATTTAGTTAATCGGTCTATGATTACCCATATACCATCGTGTCCACCTCTTGTCTTAGGTAACCCCATAATGAAATCCATCTCTATACTCTCCTACTTCCATTCGGGAATATTCAAGGGATGCAGTTTACCTGCGGGTCTAAAATGCTCTGCCTTTACTTGTTGACAAGTGAGACAACGAGACACGAAATCAGCTATTCCCTCTTTATGTTGGGCCACCAGAAATTTCTTTTGAGATCCTGATACATTTTTGTACTACCTGGGTGAATGATATACCTGGATTTATGTGCTTCTTCTAGAATCAATTTCTTCGTATCCTCATAATCCGGTATACATACTCGGTCTTTAAATAGCAATCTTCCATCCTTAATAGAAAAATCCGGCCTTTGTTCAACATTGGCCTTGATCTCCAATAATATAGGATCATCATTTTGCAGCTTGACCAGATCTTCTATTAATGTAGGTTGAGCTTGAATATTAGCTAGGAAACAATCTTCCTTCCTGTCAATATCTAAGTTCAACTTAGCAAATTGAGGAATAAGATTAGTCATACTAATCATGAGACTTGATAGCATCCCCATTGGTTTTCTGCTGAGTGCATCTGCTACAACATTAGCCTTGCCAGGATGATATTGAATAGTAAAATGAAAGTCTTTGAGATATTCTAACCACCTTCTCTGCCTCATATTTAGCTCTTTTTGAGAAAATAAGTACTTCAAACTTTTGTAGTCCGAGTAGACCGTGAACTTTTCTCCATAGAGATAATGACGCCAAATTTTCAAGGCGAAAATGACAGCTGCTAATTCTAAATCATGCAAAGGATAATTTTCCTCGTGACGCTTCAATTGTCTAGAAGAATAACAGATTACTTTTCCATTTTTCATGAGGACACACCCTAGACCAATGCCAGATGCATCCGTATATACTTCGAATCCACCACCTTCCATCGGTAGTGTTAGAATAGGAGCTGTAGTAAGATGATTCTTAAGAGTTTGAAAACTCTTTTCACATTCCTCTGACCAGATAAAAGGATTTTCTTTTCTCGTGAGTCTAGTTAAAGGAACTGCAATCTTCGAGAAATCCTTAATGAATCTTCTATAATAACCAGCTAGACCCAGAAAACTCCGTACTTCCGATACAATCGTTGGCTCGCTCCAATTCTTAACGGCTTCTACCTTAGAAGGATCCATAGCGATATCTTCTTTTGAAATAATGTGGCCTAGGAATGAAACTTCCTTGAGCCAGAATTCACACTTATTAAGCTTGGCATAAAGTTTATGTTCTCTAAGTGTTTGCCAAGCTATTTTCAGATGTTCTTCATGTTCTTCCTTTGTCTTGGAATATATCAAGATGTCATCGATGAAGACGATGATGAATTGGTCCAGATATGGCTGGAAAACACTGTTCATAAGTTGCATAAATGCTTCTGGGGCATTTGTTAACCCGAACGACATTACCATGAATTCATAGTGGCCATAACGACTTCGAAAAGTCGATTTGTAAATGTCTTCTTCTTTAATTCTAAGCTGATGATAACCTGATCTGAGGTCAATCTTGGAGAAATATTCTGCTCCTAAAAGCTGATCAAAGAGCTCATCAACACGCGGCAACAGATACTTGTTTTTGATTGTAAGTTGATTCAGTCACCGGTAATCGATGCATAGTCTGAGAGAACCATCCTTATTTTTGACAAATAGAACCGGCGCACCCCAAGGGGATGTGCTAGGTCTGATAAAGCCCTTATCCAGTAGTTCATGCAACTACTTCTTTAGTTCTTTGAGTTCTGTGAGGGACATCCTTTAAGGGGCTATAGAAACATGTGCTGCTCCTGGAATGAGTTCAATCGTGAAGTTTACTTCCCTCTCGGGTGGTAAACTAGGTAATTCAGATGAGAACACATCGGGGAACTCATTTACAATAGGAGTGTTTGCTAAGATAATCTCCTTGGATTCGGTAACAATGACAGAAGCAAGAAAAGCTTCACATCCTTGCAATATAAGTTTGCAAGCGTGAAGAGAAGATATGATAGTAGGATGCTTCTTGTACTTGATGCCAAGGAAGGAAAATCTTGGAAGATCGGGCTTTCAAAAGGATATAATCCTATTTCGGCAATTGATATAAGCATCATGATCTAAAAGTCAATCTACCCCTAAAATGGCATCATAACCTTTCATGCCAAGGCATACTAAGTTTGCGGGGAGATTATGACCTTCTACTATCACTTCGCTATCAGGATAATAGTCGGTAAGCTTTGTTCTAGAACCTAAGGGTGTGGTAATAGCGAGATTTAAAGGTAAGGGGACTGATGCAATTGATAATGTTTTTGCAAAAGTAGTGGAGATAAAAGAATGAGAGGCACCAGTGTCAAATAGTACAAATGCAGGATGAGAACAAATTTGAAGAGTACCTTCCATAAGCCCACCATCCTTGGGCGCTTCCTCTTCTTCTAAGATGGCATTGAGGCGAGCCTTCCTCCTACGTCCTCCACCAGACGATTGGTCTTTCATAAGGGGGCAATCTGACATGCGATGCTCCCTACTTCCACAACGTAAACAAGCGCCGAGGCGCTTCCAGCATTCCTGAGCCGAATGCCCAAATTTTTCGTAAAACGTGCAAGCTGTAGCAACTTGCTCCTTCTCTTCCTTGACTTTCTTTTGCTTATGGGAACTTCCACCATTCCCATTCCTAGATCTTTTCTTACTATCACGCGGCTTTTGTAGGGCTCCGTGATGCTGAACTTTTCTTTCTTATAACGCCGATCTGAGGGTCGACTGGATTCTTCTCCTTTCCCTTTTAAATTTTCGACATTCCATAAGGTCCTTTCACACAAATACGCTCGTTGAACCATTTCTGCATAAGTACGGATGTTTTGGGTCTCGAGCTGCTGAATGAAACCGGGTCGTAACCTGTCCATGAACCGATTTGCCTTCAATAAATCGGTGCTGATAAGATGCGGTGCGTAAGGTGCAAGCCTTGAGAATTGCAGTTCATATTCGGCAACCGTCATCATTCCTTGCCGAAGAGCGGTGAACTCCATAGCCTTTCTCTCTTTTACGTACTCAGAAAAGTACTTGGCATGGAATAGGGTAAGAAAACCATCCCAGGTATGAGGGGCATCGGCCGGAGGTGCCGGAACCGACTTCCACCATGTGCGGGCATCTTTGTTGAGTTGAAAGGTTGCAAGACGCACCTTCTCTTGATCGGTGCATTGGATAACATCAAAGATACGATTCATTTCATCTATCCAGTTCTCTGCCTCGTTAGGATTAGAAGAACCGAAGAAATGCGGAGGGTTTAAGCTCCGAAAGTTGCGATGCAAATCACCAGCCCTTGCTCCTGCGCCAGCTTGCTTCATGGCTTGTAATGCCTGTGTAAGACCAGCAACAGTTTGTTGCATACCATTCCAATCTACGCAATGAGCCATGGTAATAATAGGGTACCTGAGAGAAAAATAACAACTTGTTATTTCTCGTGAAACTGGAAGGAAAATCAATCTTAAAACTAATTAACTATCTTATCCCGAGTTCTACCCAATCCTCACATGGGTGTGGAAATTTCTTCCTTAGTTCATAGGTAGGGATCCTTAAACCTTGGACTTATCCTATGACATGACTCTTATTCCTAAGTCCTGAGACTTAAGCTCTGATACCAACTTAACTGTCATGTCCCAATCCTTTATGACAGCGAAAGACTCACTCGAGAAACGTAAACAACTGGCATGGTAAGCATCTTGCAAGCAAGAATGATCAGAGCGCAAGACAATCACACACATAAATGCAATTACACACTATTTTAATCAAACTCTTATTTCATTGATAATCAATATTCAAATACAATAACTTTCAACTTCTTCCAATCTATCAGACTCAATAAATAGGAAAATTACATAGACTCAATCTAAACAATATAGACTTTCCTAAGTCTTCACTCTCATCTTGACAACACTTTCATTCGCTCTCGGACCCGCTACTTGTATAACCCGAATCCGAATTCGAATCACTTTCATTTCCTGAAAAGATTGGAAATAGGTAATGAGCACACTTGCCCAGTAGGTATCTTCGCATCAACATCAAGGTATCATTAAAGTAATTAACATTTTAGCTCTAAAGACATAGGGTGAAATCATGCGAATGCGATTAATCATGCGAATACCCAAAGTAACAAAGATGATCGTTTAAGATATAATGAGAGCAAGTATGAACTAGCAAGAGTGTAACAAGAACATGTTATGGCCTTTCAAGAACAAGAATGTAACGAGAATATACTAGCAAGCCATATAATCATCACCCCAGTATCTTTTGCTTATGAGCAAGTACTTCATGAATTTCTGTGGAATATCAAGTCATGTCGTGCCGTGGATCTTCACTTATTTATAGAGAAAGTACTCCCAGCGCAATGCGATGCCAGTAGCACCATACCCCATGGTTTATAATAGTATGTTTCCGGCAATCAGCCGAGGGGACTAGCATAGAGCCCTTGAACACAATCAGTGCTCGATCGCATCTTCAAGTATAAATCAAGCTACTTCCACGTATGTAACAATAAAGTATGGCCAAGAATGTACAATACAATAAGTTTTATGATAACACTATGCAATGAATGAACGCTTCAATTTAATAATGCGAGAGTCAAGAATGACTTAAACAAGGTTATGCTTATGGAAATAATTCGGTAGCATAACGATACATTTCTTTAACTTTTATTTCATTATATTAAGCCTCTTTGGATAACATGGAAAGTTCTTGATCATCAATAATCCATCTAGAAACGTTGTAACATCAACTCTTGGGTCAAACCTCGGGTTAAGCACTCAAACAATGTGACGGTCAAGGACTGGGCCGTTACATGATGTGACGCTCCAGTATTCAGCCGTTACATTAGTCTGAATCTAGAAATAGTAAAATAGACTTAGTGAAATGTGACGGTCGTATATTGGGCCGTTAGATGCTCCTGACGGTCCAATATAGATCCGTTATATTGCTAGAACCAGAAACATCGATAGTTTAATTTACTAAATGGGCTTTAATGGTACAACCAACTCGGCGTCCTAGTGGGAATCTCAGGCTCGCGGAGAATTACGGAGGTCTTGAAACAAGATTTCCTATTCCATTGGAAGGAATATCCAATAGAGAGGTCCTCATGTCCAAGAATAATATTCCTATAGTGTAAAGTGTGAACTAATGGACAACATACCGAAATATGTGCCATGTACTTAAAGAAAATGACTCTATTGATTAGAGAGAATGTGTAACAATATGAAATCATGATACAACTTCGTGAATACATCATTTAAAATCATGGAGTTAATACAAACTATAGTGCTTTGACATGAAATTAACATATCCTTAAAATAATTCAAGATGCTTTTAACATGCGATACTTATCATGAACCAATTAATAAATTTAAAGTCATATCAACAGGTCAAAACTTAGATAACTAGGCATATTTATAAGTTAATGTGACTGTCCTTCAATTCTGTCTACAGTTACTCTGATGGTCGAGAATGGGGGCGTCACAGTGATTGTGACGGTTTATCGTGGGACCGTTACAGTAGTGTAACGCTCCTATTATGGTGCGTCAGAGACAACAGAGCAATTAAAATGCAACAGAGGGTGTGACGGCTTGTCGTAAAGCCGTTAGGTAACTGTAGCGGTCTTACCTTGATGCGTCAGATCGTCTGCTGGTAAAAATCTAAGGTTTCAACTTACATCATGTCTGGAAATTATATATAAACTTCCATATGATAGAATGAAGGCTAACCTACTAGTGTGCATGGGTTTTCTGTGAATTTTACAAGAGAGTTCCATTTTAGCTTAGTTAGGGTTAAGAGTATACATGTATGCATGACCTACTAAAACATGAAATTCATGATCTATGATGCATGAAATCAATCAAAACTAGAGGGCTTTTATCTCTAACAAGATGTTTTTACCAATCATGAGATGACCTACCTCTTAACTAGGCTTTAAGCTTCTAATTTGAGTCTGAAAACTGTGCCCTAGTTCTCCTTTTCCAATGATTTTCTAGCAATTTCTCGCTGCTCTAACTCCACGACCTCTTGACCTAAAGATGTGAATTTTTGAGGGTAAAATAATGAAACTAAGGTGAACAAAAAGTTCTAAAGGATTGAGCTCTAATTACCTCGTTTCGACGTCCTAATCTCTTGATCTTCAGGGATCTTGCGTTTAGTTTCCTTAGTTATTATGGTCGAACCATCAACTTTGGAAGCTTCAATCTCCTTGGTTGCTTGATCTCCTAACATGAAATTTTGAGAACTATTAGTCTAAAGTATACTAAACAAAATCTTCCAAAGAACTTACCCGAAATTATGACTCCTTACCTTGATTCTTCACGAGCCAAAAGTAAGGGTCGCTCAGTTCAGAACTAGGTCCTATTTATAGGGTTTTGGCTAGGGTTTGAAGATTAGATCGATTCTAGAGTCCTTAATTTGCTAGAACCTAATATCTAAGAGTCCTTAGTAATATTATAAGCTCTCCCAAGTTGATCTCTTGCAGATAGGATCCCAAAGTTCCAATATTTATGCTCGTTCTTCCATTCTTGGAACTATCAGGGTGTAACGCATCAAGACCGGTGCGTTACGTGGCTGTGGCGGTCTCACGATAGACTGTTACATCCAACGTGCACAGAATTCAACATAAATCAAACTCTTTTGTTAATTATCTATATTATTATCTATAAAATAGTATTTATCCTTAAAATACGTAAATATGTTAAATAACCTTCTAGAATATGGGCCAAACTTAATGGGCTTGGTCCTTAAACCTTTTAAAATTTATTTAAATAGGCTAGGTTAATTATTTAACACAATTGGGCCTTATAATGACTTGTTATTTCAATAATTCATTTATTAATCTATTTACCCTTTATAAATTCCTAATAAATTCCAAAAAAATTTATAAATAATCCAGAAATTATTATATAAATTCTCGGGCACTACATTTACATCTCTTGGGAGGCTTCACGGGTTCCTCGTGATATCGGGTCTACTCGATAGTCCTATCGGGTAAATCCGGTATCCGAAGTCTGGGTCGTCACATACAGCTTCTACCATACACAGACTCGAATGGTGCCATTTGTATGCTAGCTTGATAGCTATTATTTTATGAGAATTCCACTAAAGGCTAGTGATCGTGCCAACTTCCTCCGAAGTTAATAGCACAAGCCCTGAGCATATCTTCCACCACTTGATTTGTCCTTTCAGTTTGACCATCAGTTTGTGGATGAAATGCAGTGCTAAAGTTCAATCTGGTCCCTAAGGAATTTTGTAGACCTCTCCAGAATTGGGATGTAAACCGAGGGTCTTGGTCAGATATGATGGTGACATGGACATCATGTAATTTAACAATTTCCTTCTTGTATAATGCTGCTAGCACATCCACAGACCATCGACTCTTGATTGGTAGAAAATGTGCCGATTTAGTCAATCGGTCTATGATCACCCATATACCATCGTGTCCACCTCTTGTCTTAGGTAAACCCATGACAAAATCCATCCCTATACTTTCCTATTTCCATTCGGGAATATTCAAGGGTTGTAATTTCCCAGCGGGTTTTAAATGTTCTACTTTTACCTGCTGACAAGTGAGACATCCGGATACAAAATCCGCTACTTCTCTTTTCATATTGGGCCACCAAAAATTTCTTTTTAAATCATAATACATCTTGGTAACACTAGGGTGAATAGCATATATTGATTTATGCGCTTCCTCCATGATCAATTTCTTAGTGTCATCATGATTCGTCACACAAACTCGATCCTTAAATAATAATCTTCCATCATGTGAAATAGAGAATTCCGATCTCTGATCAATATTATCCTTGATTTTCATTAATGTAAGATCATTCTCTTGCAATCTGACTATATTCTCAATCAATGTAGGTTGAGACCTTATGTTGGCAAGTATACATCCATCTTCCTCCCTGTCAATATCAAGATATAAGTGAGAGAAATCTTTGATAAGACAAGTCATACCTTCTCTGAGGCTTGCTAGTGTTGCCATCGGTCTTCTGCTAAGAGCGTCTGCTATAGCATTCGCCTTCCTTGGATGATATTAAATAGTGAAGTCGAAGTCTTTGAGATACTCCAACCATCTGCGTTGTCGCATGTTTAACACCTTCTAGGAAAAGAGGTATTTCAAACTTTTATGATATGAAAATATTGTGAATTCTCCCCATAAAGGTAATGTCGCCAAATCTTTATTGCGAATATAATCGCAGCTAATTCCAGATCATGCACATGGTAATTTTCTTCATGATGCTTCAGCTGTCTTGAGGAATAACAAATCACCTTTTCATTTTGCATAAGAACGCATCCTAAGCCATTGCCAGATGCATCCGTATAGACTTCAAAACCACCACCCTCAACGGGTAATGTCAAAATAGGGGCTGTAGTAAGGTGATCTTTAAGACTTTGAAAACACTCTTTGCAGTCCTTTGACCATATAAAAGGATTTTCCTTTCTTGTGAGTCTAGTCAAATGAACGATGATCTTTGAGAAATCTTTAATAAATCACCTATAGTAACTAGCCAGACCCAGAAAACTTCTAACTTCAGATACGGTCGTCGGTTGGCTCCAGTTCTTGACAGCTTTAATCTTAGAAGGATCGACAGCGATACCTTCTTTTGAAATAATATGGCCAAGGAAAGAGACCTCCTGTAGCCAAAACTCGCACTTACTAAGCTTCGCATAGAGTTTGTGTTCTCTTAGCGTTTGTAATGCTATCCTTAAGTGCTCTTCATGTTCTTCCTTAGTCTTGGAATATATAAGAATGTCATCAATAAACACGACCACACATCGGTCGAGATAAGGCCTGAAGATGTTATTCATAAGTTGCATAAATGCTGCCGGGGTATTGGTTAACCTGAACGGCATTACTACAAATTCATAGTGGCCATATCTGCTCCGAAAAGTAGTTTTGTGAATGTCTTCATCTTTGATCTTGAGCCGATGATACCCTGACCTGAGGTCTATTTTAGAAAAATATTCTGCTCCAGAAAGCTGATTAAAGAGTTCATCGATACGCGGTAATGGATACTTGTTCTTGATAGTAAGTTGATTCAGTCGCCGGTAATCGATACACAATCTTAGAGATCCATCTTTCTTCTTGACGATTAGAACTGGCGCACCCCAAGGGGATGTGCTAGGTCGAATGAATCCCTTATCTAATAATTATTGAAGCTGTTTCTTTAATTCCTTGAGTTCTATAGGGGACATCTTGTAGGGAGCTATTGAAATAGGTGTTGCTCCGGGAACAAGTTCAATAATGAAGTTTACTTCCCTTTCGGGTGGTAATCCGGGTAAGTCTGATGGAAATACGTCTGGAAATTCATTAACAATAGGGATGTTTTCTAAGACGATTTCCTTGGATTCAGTAAGGATTACGGAAGCAAGAAAAGCTACACATCCTTGTGAAATCAATTTGCAAGCGTGCAGAGACGAAATTATAGTAGGATGCTTCCTATATTTGATACCAAGGAAAGACAATCTTGGAAGACCAGGTTTCCGGAAAGAGATAATTCGGTTGCGGCAATTTATGTCGGCATCATGGTCTACAAGCCAATCCACTCCTAGAATAGCATCATAGCCCTCCGTGTCAAGGCATACGAGGTTTGTTGGGAGATTATGACCTTCTACCTTTACCTCACTATCAGGATAATAGTTTGTAAGTTTTGTTCCGGGACCTAAAGGTGTAGTAATAGCAAGGTCCGATGGTAAAGGAACTGATGAAATAGCTAAGGTTTTTACAAAAGTAGTTGATATAAAGGAATGAGAAGCACTAGTATCGAATAATACGAATGCAGGATGGGAATAAATCTGAATGGTACCTTCCATTAAACCATCATTTTTGGGCACTTCCTCTTCTTCCAAAATAGCATTAAGACGTGCCTGACGCTTGCATCCAGTACCAGAAGATAATTCTTTCATAAGGGGGTAATCCGACATGCGGTGCTCCTTGCTGGCACAACGTAAACAAGCACCTAGGCGCTTCCAGTATTCTTCGATCGAATGACCGAATTTCTCACAAAAAATGCAAGCCGTGGTGACCTGCTTCTCTTCTTCTTTGACTTTCTTATTTTTGTGGTAGCGACTACCACTCCCATTTCGGGATCTTTTCTTGCTATCACGAGATTTATAGGGCTCCATGATTCTAAACTTTTCCTTCTTATCACGCCGATCTGACCTTCGACTCGATTCTTCGCCCTTACCTTTTAACTTCTCGACCTTCTCTAAGGTCCTTTCACATAGGTGTGCCCATTGGACCATCTCTGCATAAGTACGGATATTTTGAGTCCCCAATTGTTGAATATATCCGGGCCTTAAACCATCCATAAATCGATTAGCCTTCAATAAGTCGGTGCTAATCAAGTGAGAAGCATATGGTGCTAGTCGGGAAAACTGAAGTTCATATTCTGCCACTGACATCATGCCTTGGCGCAGAGAAGCAAACTTCATAGCCTTCTACTCCTTAACATGCTTGGAAAAGTACTTAGCTCGAAAGAGCGTAAGAAAGCCTTTCCATGTGTGAGGTGCATCAGCTGGTGGTGCAGGAATAGACTTCCACCACGTACGGGCATCTTTGTTTAATTGAAATGTTGCCAAACGGACCTTCCCTTGATCCGTACATTGCATAACTTCAAAAATGCGGTTCATCTCGTCTATGCAACTTTCGGCTTCATCGGGATTAGAGGAACCCGAAAATCGCAGAGGGTTTAAACTCTGAAAGTTGCGATGTAAATCTCCCACTCTTGCCCCTGCGCCAGCTTGTGCCATGGTTGTAATGCTTGAGTCAGACCCGCAACGGTCTCTTGCATACCGTTCTAGTCTAAGAGATGAGCCATTATGATGAAAATAAGGTTCCTGAGGAAAATAATGAATTTGTTAATTCTAGTGGAATGAGTGAGGTTAGTCCTTAGAAATAATTCTAATTTCTATCTCATCTCAGGTTCTACCCAATTTCTCTCATAGGTTGGGAATTTCTTTCCTAGTTTCATAGGTGTGGTCCTTAAACCTTGGACTTAACCTATGACATGACTTTTTTCTAGGACTTCTAGTCCTAAGGCTCTGATACCACCTTAACTGTCACGCCCCGAGATTATGCAGCGGAAACAATCGGGAACGTGAACAGCGGCATGGTAAGCCTCAAGCAAGCAATATAATCAGTGTGTAATAACAATCACCCAAAGTAATTGCATAATAATCAAATCAAACTTTTACCTTTATTTCATATCATAAAATCATAATCCAAGTACATCAATATTCGACTATTCCAGACTCAAAAAAAAGAAAAATTACATATAAAGACTCAATCTAGACATAATTTGACATTCTAAGTGTTCACTTGAATCCATAAGCTCTCAATTGCTCTCGGACCCGCTACTTGAGTAATCCGAATCCGATTCACTCGTATTTCCTGAAACATTGAGAAAGTAGGTAATGAGCACACTTGTCTAGTAGGTATCTTCGTATCAACATATAGGCAATGTTTAAGAAATTAATGTCTTAGCTCTAAAGAAATAAGATAAATCATGCAGATACAATGAAACAATGCGAATAAAGCCAAAGTAACAAGATATGATCAAACTTGAGATATGGAAATACAATTGAGCAAGTATGATCAAGCAAGAATGTATGTATGGCCGTTCATGAACAAGAATGTACTTTTCATAACCATGAAGGCTATGCACTAGAATATCATGTAACAAGCAAGAAAGTACTCATGTCCCGTGGATTTTTACTTATTTATAAAGAAAGTACTCCCAGCGTAATGCGACGCCAGTAGCATCATATCCCATGGTTTATATAGTATGTTTCCGACAATCAGCCGAGGGGACTAGCATAGAGCCCTTGAACATAATCAGTGCTCGAACTGCATCTTCAAGTATAAATCAAGCTACTTCTACGTTATAACAATAATATGGCCAAGAATGTACAATTTAAACTATAGTTCCATGATAAAGTAATAAAAAATAAGAACGCTTCTATTGAGAATAAGGAATTAAATAACGTATTTAATAACTAGGTTATGCTATGGAAATAAATCGACAGCATAACGGTATATTCTTTAACTCTCAAAATTACTTATATATCTTTGGAATAATGTGCCAAGTTCTAGATAATCAATTGGACCATCTAGGAATATAGTAAAATCAACCCATGAGTCAAAACCCGAGTTAATCAAACTCATTTCATTGGTGGTCGTTTACCGGACCGTTTCTTGATCATGGCGGTCTAGTTCAGAACCTTTTATGGCAAGACAATTCGATATCCGAAACAGAACCTCTGGAGCTTTAGCGGACTAGCGGAGAACCGTTTAAGATCCGTTAGCGGTCAAGTGAATGGCCGCTAGCAGTCATTGGCGGTCAACCAGAAGGCCGCTAATTCCAAGATATAAAATATTGATATAAGTGCTGTTCTAGACAATTGGGCTTTAATGGTACAATCAGCTCGGCGTCCTAGAGGGAATCCCAGGCTCACGGAGTCTTACGGTGGCCTTGAAACAAGATTCCCTAGTCCATTGGAAGGAATATCCAAGAGAGAGGTCATCATGTCCAAGATAGTTTTCCTAATGTGTAAAAAGTGTAACTAATGACAACATACCGGGATATGTGCCATGTACTTAAGAAAATGACTCTTATATACGAGAGAAAATCAAAATAAAACAATCATCAAGTTAAATCATAGATCTTTTAGAAACATTTGTTTAATTACAAGGGTATATGATTTTTGGGCATAAATTAATATAAGTGAAAATAATACAATGTGCATGAAACATGAAATCTATCATGATAAACAAGTACATTAACTAAGTATATAGAACCAATAATCAAACAAGGAATAAAAATGTAGTTAACTAAGTTTAACATATAATAATTATGGCAAATCTGCATTAAGTCTCGGGTTAAAATAATGTAGAAATTTAGAAATCAAAAATGGTCAAATGGACAACCGCCACTTTGTGGTTAAAGGTCTATCGTACGACCGCGCCAGTTCTGTAGCGGTCCATAGGAAGACCGTTTCTTCCTGTATAAAATCGAGTTCAAAAGATAACTAAACAAAAATGCTAACTAAGACATATCATGTCTAGAAATCAACATATTACAACTTCTATAACCATGATAGAACAATTGAAGGCTAACAATATGCATAGGTTTATGTGAACAACAAGAAAATCCCATTTTTGCTTCATTAAGGCTTAGAATTATGCATGAATAGTAGCCTAAATGCATAGTCTTAATAAAACATGAAATTCTCAATATATAATATATGAAAACGAATGAAATCAGGAGGCTTTTGTTTTTGACACAAAGTTTAAGCCATCCATGAGATAACCTAACTTTACCAGTGCTCCTAGACTTCGAATTTCTGACTCGAATCAAGCCCTAGTTACTGCACTTTCTTGCTGTAAATCAGCAACTTCACGTCCCTTTAACTCTTGATTCCTTTGACCTAAAGACGTGAAATTTTGAGGGTAGATAGAAGATATAAAGGAAAACATAAAGTTCTAAAGACACTTTTGGTAAATACCTTGTTTAGGGCTCCGAATTCCGTGATCTTCTTGGGTCGGATGCCCTAATTCCTGAGTTCTTAATGTAGAAATAACAAATTTGGGTGATTCTAACTTCCTATAGGCTTGATCTCCTAGAACAAAAATTGGAGAGTAGTTAGACCTAAGTATAGTGAACAAATTCTTAGAAGAAACTTACCTCTAATTCGGTCTCCTTACCTGAGTTTCACACGTGTCAAAAGTAATGGTCGCACAAGTCAAATCTGTGATCTATTTATAGGGTTATCTAAGGTTTTGTGGATTAGAACGAACTTAGAGTCCCAATTACACTTTCCATTTGATCTAACATCCTTGTAGACCTATCTAATTAGCTGATAGAGTCGATCCAAGATGATTTGAATGTTAAAAATCTAACATTTTCACGTTTTCTTCCTCTTACAGAATCTGCATTCGGTAGCGGTCATTAGACGACCGTTTACAGCCCGTTAGCGGTCTCGCAATAGACCATTTTATGCTGTGAGCGTCGAATTTGAAATAGTTCAAACTCTTTTGTTCTTATCCCTAATATTATCCTTTTATTTATATCCCAAGGAGTAATTATCTCCTTAATTCCGTGATTACACCTATTTTAAGTTTCTAGAACATGGGCCAAGGTCCAAAATAACCTTTTTGGGCCTATTTATTTTATTATTTGGGCCTAATCCTCTTGGATCAAATGTAGGGCCTAAATAATTAGATTTAATTATACAAAATTTATTTATAACCCATTAAATGCTTTATAATTATATTTTTAAATCTAAAAAATTCCTAAAAAATTCTCAGGCGTTACACCCTCCCCCACTTAAAAAGAATTTATCCCCAAATTCAATTCATAGATTTATGGAGAGTGCACTTACAGTCAAATCGTTATGGAAATCTCTTGTGCATGGCTTCTTCGGTTTCCTATGTTGCTTCATGTGGACACAACTTGGTCCATTGTGTCACGCCCCGAGCCTTTATTACAGCGGAAGACTAACTCGGTGAGCGCGGACAGCCGGCATGGTAAGCCTCTTGCAAGCAAGAATGATCGAAGCGCACGACAATCACACACATAAATATTGTGCCCCTTAGGCACAAGCATGTGCTATGTTGCTTTGATGATAGCAATGCTATTTGGTTTTGATGATAGCAAGACAGTGAGTGCATTTGAGTGTATTTGATATTGTATTTTGATGATTGCAATGCTATTGTGTTTTGATGATTGCAATAAACAAAGTGCATTTCTGTGCATTCTTATCCTTGAGCATTCTGCATATGATAGCAACATGAATGATGATGTTTAGCATTGATGGCATTTGTTCTTTATATATATGCATTGCATTCTGTCAGATATCATATCTCTGCATGTATCTACAGTCTGAACAGTAGTGGGTCGACCCACCCTTGCTGATGCGTCGACCCATCAGAACATTGATTGTTTGGGAAGCAAAGTTTATACACTACAGGGTAAAGCCCAATGTCTAGGCATTGCGGCATCGCTTGCATTCCAGAGTCTATACATTGGTTTTGTCATGCACATAGACTTCCAAGTTTATACATTCATGCATTAGTGTGCTTCACGCTTTGTTCATGGCTGAGAGTCTATACACTGGGCTTGAAGTGTATACATTGAGCGTCTCAATGAGCATCTCATGTAAGTCCATACATTCATAGTGCATTGCATTGGATAAGTATATACAACGTCAGTTCATGCATGACTTAGGCAAAGTCTGTACAGCGTCAACGCATCTCACTGGCTCATGTTACAACATCAACGCACTTCATTGGATGTGTGTACAGCGTCAACTCGCTAAGTGTGTACAACGTCAACGCATGAAGTCTGTACATCAGTCTTAATATTCTAAGTCTGTACAGCCGTTGGCTTTGAACCTCAGAGTCTGTACATCCGAATTGCCCTTGATCTGGTCAAGTGTATACACTCTTTCACTGTAGCTTTCACATATTCAAGTCTACACATCGTGAAAGTCTATACATTCATCACTTACCTTTTGCTCAAGGAAAAGTCGATACACTGGGGTCTTATCCTATGTTTCTTAAGTGAAGTCTGTACATTCGGTTCTGAAGCTTAAAGCCTATACAGTCCAGCCTAGTCCTACGATCAAGGCTTTAGCTACACTCAAGTCTGTACAATGGCTTCACTTCATCAAGTCTGTACATTGAATCGCCAACTTATTTGAAGCCCATACATCGCTCAAAGTCCGTACAGAGTCCAGCGTCTCAGTTGGCGTCTCATGGATTTGAGCAAAGTCTGTACATCGATCTGTCAGCAAGTCTGAACATCGTCCGCCTTTGTTAGCGTCTCATGCATTAGGCTAAGTCTGTACATCATTCAATGTCTAGAGCTTCATGAAGTCTGTACATCAGACTGTTACAGCAAGTCTGTACATTGTCCGTCTTCCTTAGCGTCTTGATTTTTGAAGTCTATACATCCATCGTGGAGCTTCATGTCTACACATCGCTTCACTCCATCAAGTCTGTACATCCACAGTGGAACTTCCAAGTCTGTACACTGGTTCAAAGTCTACACAACGCCTCCTTGATTCTAAGTCTTTACATTCATTTTAAGGCAAAGTCTGTACATTGCCTTTGTGCTTCAAAGCCTGTCGATTGAAGAGTCTATACATTGGCTGTTCACAAGTCCCTATAGTTCAAAGCCTATGCAGTGGGCAAGTGTGTACATCCACCAGTGAACACATCAAGTCTATACACCGCATGTGTTCATCTGATTTCATGAAGTCTATACATCGCTTGTCTTCATCTAATCATCATGAAGTCTACACAGCGCCTACCTTCATTTGAGGCTTATGAAGCCTTTGTATTCATTAAGTCTATACACTGCATTGTGCATACTTTACATTGCTTTTGCCTTCACAGCAAAGTCTATACAATGCAATGCATAAACTTAGAACTGATGACTTCGTTTCATTTGTCTGACAGGGACTGAAGAGGCTAATGAACCCCTTAAAGCAAGAGGGCTGAAGCCATCAAATTTCCACTACTGGAATACACCAATGCGTCAACGCCTTGATCAAGTGGCGTTAACGCAGTAGTTCAAACAATCAAGAAAGAAGCTTGTGGATTACTCTAGTGCGTCAACGCATTGATCAAGTAGCGTGGACGCAGCAGTTCAAGTATCCCCTTATTGCAGCCTCTGGAGTACATTGGCAGCATCGACGCTGCAGCTCCATGCGTCAAGGCAGCCTGCTGAGAGCGTCAACACAGCACGTCTATCTACTGAAGACTTGCTCATTGGAACGCATCAATGCGTCAACGCCATGGGTTGGAAGCGTCGACGCAGCAATTAAAAAGGGTTGAAGATCTCTGAAGGCTGCATCAACTCCTTGGAGCAAGTGGGTTGACGCCATCTAACTCCAGTTGCTGAGCGTACTGATGAATGGGCACGTGACCCGAAGCTGGGACCTGGCACGTGATCCGAGGTGGGTGCTGAGCACGTGATCTGAGGAGGAATCTTCTGGACGGAAGGCGTGGGAAGCACACGCCCTATCTCCCTAGCTACTGCTGCTGCTGCTATATATACGAGTCTTCATCCTCTATAGAAGACTGATCGTGATAAAATCCTGGGAGCAGAAGAAGAGAAGAAAAAGCAGAGAGCAGAAGTTGAGAGAAGAAAAAGGGAAAAAGAAGAGAGAGCTTCCACGATCCAGCAGAAGAAAAGAAAAAGAGAAAGAGAGAAAAGGAGAACAGAGAGCAAGAGAAGAAGAGAAGTGCAGTAGAGAAGAAAGAGAAAGAGAGAGAGTGAAGAAAGAGAGTGAGATCGAGGGAGATCTGTTCCTGATGGACCGTGGATCAAATCCAGGCCATCCAGCTCTTTAAGAGCCTCATTGTGCTTCATTGCATACAAATTTCTGATTGCTGTCTTGTTCTATTTTTTGTTTTCTATTTTACATATTTGTTCAAGCTGTTAGTCAGTGGATTGCAGAGGTGCTGCCCCTGGACGGCTAAGCTGTATTGCCCAGTGGTTTGCAGTGGAGGATTCCACTAGACAGCAAGCTGTGTTGCTCAGTGGGGGGAGGAGGGTTCCTCAGACGGCAAGCTGTGTTGCCCAGCGGTTGTAAGGCAAGCTGTGATGCCCAGCTGTTCAAGCTGTGAGAAAGTAGGAAGCCACACTCGGGTTGAGTGTGGGGTGGATGTAGGTCTGCTGGACCGAACCACCTAAAACCCATTGTGCAGTGGTTTGATTTCTTCATCTGTCTTATTGCTTCCGCTAGATGCTTGCATAAGGGCGCTTCAAGTGTTTGCTTCAAGTTCAACGAAGTTGATTAGCTGCGCACGCTATCTGTTTGATACTGGGATTGTGTGTTACTTGAACTGTCTAATTACTTAGAGTGTCTTAATCTGTTAAGTGATCGAAATTCTAATTGAGCTATAGTTCGTCTAACTTGTCTTGTTAGAGTGCTTACTGTCTGGTTATTTTATTCCGCAACTGCTAATTAGTCTTTCAGATTTGATAAATCTGTCTAGTTAGCATTCTAGATAGTTAGTGAGCCGAATATTTTAATTGGGCGAAAGATTCTAAAGGACTATATTCATTCACCCCCCCTTCTGAATACTGCACCGAACCCAACAATTGGTATCAGAGTGGGTCTCCGATCTATCAGATCTAACAATCTGCAGAGGATCCTGCTATTTGTTTGGTGCATTTCAGAGTGCGTTGTGTATTCGTAGTTTAGTTTCACTGATTTAGTGCATTGCGTTGCTCATCTATTCTAGCGCATTTCTCGTCGATTGCTTTGTGTTCTGAATCTATCTGCTATCTGATTTGATGGCTAATATTCCAATGTTCAGAGGTGATAACTTCGATTCTTGGTTAGACAAAGTTCATCGGTATGTGGAATCAATTGATCCTAATCTCTGGAAGGTAATGAATCACGGTCCATACAATTTATCAAGAGATAAATCTAGATGGACTGAGAAGGATAAATTGAAAGATTCTGTCAACACCAGAGCTGTAGTTTTATTAAAAGAATCAATTGACAGATCTCTAATTGAATGTATTTCTTCTTGCAGGTCTGCCAAAGACATTTTGGAAAAACTAAAGTTAATCAGCAATCACAGCAAGTGCTTAATGGCTGATCGTAGAAATGCTGATGATGAAACTTCATCCGAGGTAAGCTCTGAATCAGAAGGATACTCCTTCGATGAATTGATAGAGATGTATGAAAATTTGTTAGAAGTTTCCAAGAAATTGAAATCTGAAAATAAAAAATTGAAAAAGAAATGTGATAGAATAAATCTGAAAGAGTCCTGTGAAAACTGTCCAAATATGAAAAAGTCTTATGATGCTTGCATGCTAGATGTTCAGAATCTTAAGAAACAAAATGATTCTCTAAAAATTGAAAAACAAACATGGTTGGATAAAATGTCAGAAATAGAGAATCAGCTGAATGATAAGAAAAAGGAGCATCTAAAAGGCATGCAGGAATTCACTCAAGTTAATACTGAATTGGATAAACTGAAACTTGAGAATGAAGAATTTCAAAAGAAAATTGAAAATCTTGTGGGTAGAATAAATGAAATCAATGGGGAGGCTTTACATTCTTCTTCTGCTGAATTAACCTGCCATATGTGCTCAGCTCTAAGAGAACGAAATGAAGATCTTTATAGTGAGAATGAATGGCTGAGTAAATAAATTATCTCACTTAAAGAGGATCACAAAAACTTGGTGGCTGAGAAAATTAGAGTGGAGGAAAGAGAAGAGGAATTAATTGAAAAACTGGAACTAATGTCTAGAAGAGAAAGATGTGCTAACAATGAAATTCAGGATAAAAATCTTGAGGAAGAAAACACTGAATTAAAAGCTGAAGTTGAAAAACTAAAGTGGTTGAACACTGGCTTGTCTGAAAGACTTCTCACTACAGAAAAAGGAAAGGCTGTCTATGATGAAAATTCAGAAATTTTGAATAGTCTAGAACAAGAAATTGAGAAGTATAAAACTGCAAACCGAGTTCTAAGCGAATGTGTTAATTGCAGTGAACAGGAAATAGCCAGTTATGAACTTCACATTGCTAGCTTGGAAGATAAAATTCATAATCTAGAAAATTCAGCTATTGAGTCTGCCAAGATTAAAGGAAAAATGAAAATTGTTGGGAAGAGGAAGGATGATAACTCTGAAGGGGGAACAAATTGCTGTTCTAATGTTAAGAAAATCACTAAAGACCAGCTATATACCACTTTTGTCTAAAGCACTGATGTAGATGGTACTTCAAGGTAATCCCCAAAATAAAAGGAAAATCAGAAGTCACCTTCAAAATCTGTCTTTCAGTTTAAAGCTCAGAAAATTGAAAAGCAAACAAAACCTGTTGAGGATAATCAGAAATTGACAAGAAAGAGTCAAACAAAAAGGGCAAAGAATAATTCTGGTTATACTCTGAAATTTATTAGCTCTGCTGAATCTGATGGGTCAATGCAAAATGCTCATGCTTCTTGTACTCGTTCACATGCATCTGTGAATTCATCTGATAGAAACCATGGCCCTAGGAAATCTGATGCTTCTTGCTATTACTGTGGTAAGCATGGACATATCATGGATGATTGCAGAATATTAAAAGAGGATGAGCATGCAAATAAAACAAGACATTCTAGGAATCTATCTGGAAGAAACCATGCCTTCAGGAAATCTAATGCTTCATGCTATTATTGTGGTAGGTATGGTCATTTAATGAATGAGTGCTATGCTTTGAAATCTGATGATAGAATGCATGCCAGATACACCCCAAATCATCATGAGCACAAAAGAAACAAACTCAAATTTAATCATCATATCATTTGTTTCACTTGCAATAAGCCTGGGCACAAGGCTATTGAGTGCTGGTCATGAAATCATTGGGGTAAAAATGAATCTAGAAGCAAGCATCTTAAATGCTTCGAATGTGGGAGGCATGGCCATACAGTCAAGGACTGTTGGCATGCCCAAGTAAGTCATGTTAATAACAAAGTTTTTAAATTCTCTGCAAAATGACCTGTGAACTTTTCATGCTTTAATTATGGTAAATCAGGTCACAAATTTGCTGAATGCTGGATGAAGAAGAATAAGAAATAGAATGTCCATGTAAACAACAGAACAACTCATGCTCAATCTCATAGGTCTCATGCTTCTTTTGATAAGCATCATAGGACCAGACAATCTGTTGCATCATGTCATTATTGTGGAAATTTTGGACATTCTATGTCTGATTGTTCTTTTATGGAATTTGATGATAATGTTGCAAAAAGAATGTTTAGAACACCTGATAGGGGTAGTGCAGGACCCAAGACTGCTTGGGTCTCTGCAAGATCATATTGATTGATATGTTGCAGGTGTGCCTTGGTGAGAGAAATAAAAGGGTTAATTTAGCCAAGGCACTCAAAAAGGAAGCCCCAGGATTCTACATCTCAGGTCAGTTCTGAACTTTGTTTTAAAATTCATCATCTGAATTTGTGAGTATGAAAAAATGTGAATTTCATGTTGATCTGCTTGTCTGAATTTTGATGATCTCTTCACTGAATTCAATTCTGAATATATTTGATGCTCTTCTCTCACTGATTATTGCACTAAATAAATGGGCTGTTAGATGCTCTGCACAATCATTTTTACAGTCGATGCTTTATATGACTGCATGCTTGTTGTTGAATGCATAATAGGGCTGCTTTGCACTACATTATCATTTGCTTAACCCTGGTATATAAAATGATATGTTACTAAAGGGCAAGGAAATCTGCCCGGAGGTTTCTACCATGTGTGAGATGGTCTTTGAGACCAGGTTCTTCACCAAGTACCATGGGTCCTGTCTTCATGTAGAACAGTGTACTACATCATATGTTGAAAAATCTGAAAAAGGATAAAAATGCTTATAACTTGGATGCATAAATCTGAATTGATTGCATACTTGTCTCATGTATCCTTGGTGTATAGTCTGCATGTAGGACAGTATGTTGCATAGCATATCTCTTGCATAATGATGTCAGGGGGAGCTGAGAGTTCTATTCAATTCATTGAATCCTATTCACTTCTCAGTGTTCTCATTCAAATGATTCACATTCCTTGACATCAGTTGCACATTGAACCATATTGCCAATTGATATCTTTTCCCCATCATTCTCACTGAACAACAGCTTTGCATCTGGTTTAGCACATTGAATTATGATTATTCCAATTGTTCACTTATAAGAATCACTTTTACAAATTGAAAGGAACTAAAGGTTTAACCTTTATAAATTGGAGAGTTAAGTGTCTACACTTCAGAATTTGAGATAAAAGAAAACTTTTGTAGCTCTTAATCTTTGTCTCATGGCTAAAATAGAAAAAGTTTTTGTAATGCCTAAATGTGTTTAACTGGAGATGTCTAGAACAGGCTAATAAGAGTGTGTACTGATTTTTTAAACAATCACTCTAAAAGAATTAAGGGCAGTAGTAAATAAGATCATTAATGTTAAGAACTGAACACAGTGACAGAGCAATGGCTGATTGCACTAAGAAACTTTGAACTCCTCCAAAGAAGCAGGAGAATTCACATGTCATGAGGTGATTCAGAATATCTCTATTCATAGGGTCAAATCTATAGGGGGAGTCCTCACCAAGTAACTGAGGGTACTGGCCTCTAATCAAGGTGTACCCTTAATGTCAAAAGTGAAGACTATCCTTTGTGGGTTCTGATCTGAAATAGGTCTAGTAGTTTATGCCTAGTAACTGGGGGTACCTACCTCTGATCAATGTGTACACCTAATGTCAACAGCATAAATGCCACTGATCTATTTACTTAGTTCAGGTTCTGAAAAATTCAAAAGTGAAAATCAAACTGTTGTAACCCTTCTAAAAACTAAAAGTCAATGAGTGAAAATTATTTTTATTAATACACATTCAAGTTGCCATTCTTGATCTTCCATGTTTAATCATAAAAAGGGTATTATTTCTGACTTACCTGTTAATACCATGTGCCCTAGATTCATTGCTATAAATGGAATCTATAAACTCTTTTTCAGGGGTCAGATGTTTTACTCTAGATTTATCACTATTAAACCTGAATTTTTTGTCAAAATTGTATGTTGCTGATTCTTATACTTTAACATTTGTTTATAATCATGCTTCCTTTCTGAACCTATGATTCAGCTGTTGTCAAGTGACCCTCCTACCTTCTCTACCTTGTTTATCTGTTCATATTCCTTCTCAAAGGGGGAGCATTTATTTAGGGGGAGAAATAATTCAGGAGGAGTCATACCTTCAGGGGGAGTTTATTGCTCTAGAAGTCACTTGCATGCATACTGCCATGTTGCACTCATGTTCTTATTGTTCTTCCCTTTTCGATTATGTCAAAGGGGGAGAAAATTTTATGTGTGACTCACTGTCACTGTTTATTGCCATCATCAAAAAGGGGGAGAATGTTGTGCCCCTTAGGCACAAGCATGTGCTATGTTGCTTTGATGATAGCAAGACAGTGAGTGCATTTGAGTGCATTTGATATTGTATTTTGATGATTGCAATGCTATTGTGTTTTGATGATTGCAATAAACAAAGTACATTTCTGTGCATTCTTATCCTTGAGCATTTTGCATATGATAGCAACATGAATGATGATGTTTAACATTGATGACATTTATTCTTTATATATATGCATTGCATACTGTCAGATATCATGTCTCTGCATGTATCTACAGTCTGAACAGTAGTGGGTCGACCCACCCTTGCTGATGCGTCGACCCATCAGAACATTGATTGTTTGGGAAGCAAAGTCTATACACTGCAGGGTAAAGCCCAATGTCTAGGCATTGCTGCATCGCTTGCATTTCAGAGTCTATACATTGGTTTTGTCATGCACATAGACTTCCAAGTCTATACATTCCTGCATTAGTGTGCTTCACGCTTTGTTCATGGCTGAGAGTCTATACACTGGGTTTGAAGTGTATACATTGAGCATCTCAATGAGCATCTCATGTAAGTCCATACATTCATAGTGCATTGCATTGGATAAGTATATACAACGTCAGTTCATGCATGACTTAGGCAAAGTATGTACAGCGTCAACGCATCTCACTGGCTCATGTTACAGTGTCAACACACTTCATTGGATGTGTGTACAGCGTCAACTCGCTAAGTGTGTACAGCGTCAACGCATGAAGTCTGTACATCAGTCTTAATATTCTAAGTCTGTACAGCCGTTGGCTTTGAACCTCAGAGTCTGTACATCCGAATTGCCCTTGATCTAGTCAAGTGTATACACTCTTTCACTGTAGCTTTCACATATTCAAGTCTACACATCGTGAAAGTCTATACATTCATCACTTACCTTTCGCTCAAGGCAAAGTCGATACACTAGGGTCTTATCCTACGTTTCATAAGTGAAGTCTATACATTCGGTTCTGAAGCTTAAAGTCTATACAGTCCAGCCTAGTCCTACGATCAAGGCTTTAGCTACAATCAAGTCTGTACAATGGCTTCGCTTCATCAAGTCTGTACATTGAATCGCCAACTTCTTTGAAGCCCATACATCGCTCAAAGTCTGTACAGAGTCCAGCGTCTCAGTTAGCGTCTCATGGATTTGAGCAAAGTCTGTACATCGGTCTGTCAGCAAGTCTGAACATCATCCGTCTTTGTTAGCGTCTCATGCATTGGGCTAAGTCTGTACAACATTCAATGTCTAGAGCTTCATGAAGTCTATACATCAGACTGTTACAGCAAGTCTGTACATTGTCCGTCTTCCTTAGCGTCTTGATATTTGAAGTCTATACATCCATCGTGGAGCTTCATGTCTACACATCGCTTCGCTCCATCAAGTCTGTACGTCACCACAAGAAAGTTCGCGAATAGCGACCGACATATTCGGTCTCTATTCAGTCGTTCTTCGGTCGCAAAATCCAATAGCGACCGAACAGACACCACTTGGCGACCGAATATTTCGGTCGCTATATAATAGTCGCTAAATCGCGACCGACATAAGTCGGTCGCGGATACGGTCGCTGATGGCGACCGAATAACTTCGGTCGCCGAATCAGTCGTGCATAGAGACCGATATAACTCGGTCGCAAGAACGGTCCTAGAGTCAATCGGTCTCTATTCGGTCTCCATTCGGTCTCCATTCCGTCGCCAATTTTGTAGTATTTTTTTAAAAAAAAATTATATAAACGACTATAAATAATATAATTTGATAAAAGAAATAATATATGGTCTCTATTCGGTCGCTATGCGGTCGCCAAAGTTAATATTTTCATAAAATAAGTAATAACTTCGGTCGCTATTCGGTCTCCATGCGGTCGCTAATTAAAATTTTTTTTTTTCAAAAATTAATATAAAGCTACTATAAATCACCTGATAAATAACAATTTAATAAAATAAATAACCTGTTACATAACAATTTCATAAAAACATATAAATCAACTACACAACTCATAATCTCCACAAATTTCAAATTCATCACATACAAACACACAAATTAATCATACATCCATAATAAAATGGCAACATACAAATAACTAAAATGAAATCACAAATCCTCCGCATATGTGTCATCCTGGTCGTCGTCTCGTCCAACATCTCGCGACGGATGATCCTGTATATCATTTAAAAAAATTAAAATCAATTCTTTAATAAAGAAATCAATTATTCTTGAAAATTAAAAGCAAGATGTTTTTCATTGAAGTGAAATTGACGAATGATAATTTTAAACGTTTTGCTCAAATCGGTAGTCCGATTTAGAATCCGTCAGCTCTCACAAGTCACGTCTACCTCCCAGGTCGTGTTGGAATGATCGGAATGCCGATCGGATCAGTATTTCACATTCTGGACCCCCGGACCCCGACGGCTTTGATTATAAACCAAGTGCATTTGCAAATTGCACTTTTGAGCGTCGGGCTCAAACCGGATGTCCGATTTAGAATCCGTCAGCTCTGACAAGTCACGTCTACCTCCCAGGTTGTGTTGGAATGATCGGAATGCCGATCGGATCAGTATTTCACATTCTGGACCCCCGGACCCCGACGGCTTTGATTATAAACCAAGTGCATTTGCAAATTGCACTTTTGAGCGATTTGCTCAAACCGGTAGTCCGATTTAGAATCCGTCAGCTCTGACAAGTCACGTCTACCTCCCAGGTCGTGTTGGAATGATCGGAATGCCGATCGGATCAGTATTTCACATTCTGGACCCCCGGACCCCGACGGCTTTGATTATAAACCAAGTGCATTTGCAAATTGCACTTTTGAGCGTCGGGCTCAAACCGGATGTCCGATTTAGAATCCGTCAGCTCTGACAAGTCACGTTTACCTCCCAGGTTGTGTTGGAATGATCGGAATGCCGATCGGATCAGTATTTCACATTCTGGACCCCCGGACCCCGACGGCTTTGATTATAAACCAAGTGCATTTGCAAATTGCACTTTTGAGCGATTTGCTCAAACCGGTAGTCCGATTTAGAATCCGTCAGCTCTGACAAGTCACGTCTACCTCCCAGGTCGTGTTGGAATGATCGGAATGCCGATCGGATCAGTATTTCACATTCTGGACCCCCGGACCCCGACGGCTTTGATTATAAACCAAGTGCATTTGCAAATTGCACTTTTGAGCGTCGGGCTCAAACCGGATGTCCGATTTAGAATCCGTCAGCTCTGACAAGTCACGTCTACCTCCCAGGTTGTGTTGGAATGATCGGAATGCCGATCGGATCAGTATTTCACATTCTGGACCCCCGGACCCCGACGGCTTTGATTATAAACCAAGTGCATTTGCAAATTGCACTTTTGAGCGATTTGCTCAAACCGGTAGTCCGATTTAGAATCCGTCAGCTCTGACAAGTCACGTCTACCTCCCAGGTCGTGTTGGAATGATCGGAATGCCGATCGGATCAGTATTTCACATTCTGGACCCCCGGACCCCGACGGCTTTGATTATAAACCAAGTGCATTTGCAAATTGCACTTTTGAGCGTCGGGCTCAAACCGGATGTCCGATTTAGAATCCGTCAGCTCTGACAAGTCACGTCTACCTCCCAGGTTGTGTTGGAATGATCGGAATGCCGATCGGATCAGTATTTCACATTCTGGACCCCCGGACCCCGACGGCTTTGATTATAAACCAAGTGCATTTGCAAATTGCACTTTTGAGCGATTTGCTCAAACCGGTAGTCCGATTTAGAATCCGTCAGCTCTGACAAGTCACGTCTACCTCCATGGTCGTGTTGGAATGATCGGAATGCCGATCGGATCAGTATTTCACATTCTGGACCCCCGGACCCCGACGGCTTTGATTATAAACCAAGTGCATTTGCAAATTGCACTTTTGAGCGTCGGGCTCAAACCGGTAGTCCGATTTAGAATCCGTCAGCTCTGACAAGTCACGTCTACCTCCCAGGTCGTGTTGGAATGATCGGAATGCCGATCGGATCAGTATTTCACATTCTGGACCCCCGGACCCCGACGGCTTTGATTATAAACCAAGTGCATTTGCAAATTGCACTTTTGAGCGTCGGGCTCAAACCGGATGTCCGATTTAGAATCCGTCAGCTCTGACAAGTCACGTCTACCTCCCAGGTTGTGTTGGAATGATCGGAATGCCGATCGGATCAGTATTTCACATTCTGGACCCCCGGACCCCGACGGCTTTGATTATAAACCAAGTGCATTTGCAAATTGCACTTTTGAGCGATTTGCTCAAACCGGTAGTCCGATTTAGAATCCGTCAGCTCTGACAAGTCACGTCTACCTCCATGGTCGTGTTGGAATGATCGGAATGCCGATCGGATCAGTATTTCACATTCTGGACCCCCGGACCCCGACGGCTTTGATTATAAACCAAGTGCATTTGCAAATTGCACTTTTGAGCGTCGGGCTCAAACCGGTAGTCCGATTTAGAATCCGTCAGCTCTGACAAGTCACGTCTACCTCCCAGGTCGTGTTGGAATGATCGGAATGCCGATCGGATCAGTATTTCACATTCTGGACCCCCGGACCCCGACGGCTTTGATTATAAACCAAGTGCATTTGCAAATTGCACTTTTGAGCGTCGGGCTCAAACCGGATGTCCGATTTAGAATCCGTCAGCTCTGACAAGTCACGTCTACCTCCCAGGTTGTGTTGGAATGATCGGAATGCCGATCGGATCAGTATTTCACATTCTGGACCCCCGGACCCCGACGGCTTTGATTATAAACCAAGTGCATTTGCAAATTGCACTTTTGAGCGATTTGCTCAAACCGGTAGTCCGATTTAGAATCCGTCAGCTCTGACAAGTCACGTCTACCTCCCAGGTCGTGTTGGAATGATCGGAATGCCGATCGGATCAGTATTTCACATTCTGGACCCCCGGACCCCGACGGCTTTGATTATAAACCAAGTGCATTTGCAAATTGCACTTTTGAGCGTCGGGCTCAAACCGGATGTCCGATTTAGAATCCGTCAGCTCTGACAAGTCACGTCTACCTCCCAGGTTGTGTTGGAATGATCGGAATGCCGATCGGATCAGTATTTCACATTCTGGACCCCCGGACCCCGACGGCTTTGATTATAAACCAAGTGCATTTGCAAATTGCACTTTTGAGCGATTTGCTCAAACCGGTAGTCCGATTTAGAATCCGTCAGCTCTGACAAGTCACGTCTACCTCCATGGTCGTGTTGGAATGATCGGAATGCCGATCGGATCAGTATTTCACATTCTGGACCCCCGGACCCCGACGGCTTTGATTATAAACCAAGTGCATTTGCAAATTGCACTTTTGAGCGTCGGGCTCAAACCGGTAGTCCGATTTAGAATCCGTCAGCTCTGACAAGTCACGTCTACCTCCCAGGTCGTGTTGGAATGATCGGAATGCCGATCGGATCAGTATTTCACATTCTGGACCCCCGGACCCCGACGGCTTTGATTATAAACCAAGTGCATTTGCAAATTGCACTTTTGAGCGTCGGGCTCAAACCGGATGTCCGATTTAGAATCCGTCAGCTCTGACAAGTCACGTCTACCTCCCAGGTTGTGTTGGAATGATCGGAATGCCGATCGGATCAGTATTTCACATTCTGGACCCCCGGACCCCGACGGCTTTGATTATAAACCAAGTGCATTTGCAAATTGCACTTTTGAGCGATTTGCTCAAACCGGTAGTCCGATTTAGAATCCGTCAGCTCTGACAAGTCACGTCTACCTCCATGGTCGTGTTGGAATGATCGGAATGCCGATCGGATCAGTATTTCACATTCTGGACCCCCGGACCCCGACGGCTTTGATTATAAACCAAGTGCATTTGCAAATTGCACTTTTGAGCGTCGGGCTCAAACCGGTAGTCCGATTTAGAATCCGTCAGCTCTGACAAGTCACGTCTACCTCCCAGGTCGTGTTGGAATGATCGGAATGCCGATCGGATCAGTATTTCACATTCTGGACCCCCGGACCCCGACGGCTTTGATTATAAACCAAGTGCATTTGCAAATTGCACTTTTGAGCGTCGGGCTCAAACCGGATGTCCGATTTAGAATCCGTCAGCTCTGACAAGTCACGTCTACCTCCCAGGTTGTGTTGGAATGATCGGAATGCCGATCGGATCAGTATTTCACATTCTGGACCCCCGGACCCCGACGGCTTTGATTATAAACCAAGTGCATTTGCAAATTGCACTTTTGAGCGATTTGCTCAAACCGGTAGTCCGATTTAGAATCCGTCAGCTCTGACAAGTCACGTCTACCTCCCAGGTCGTGTTGGAATGATCGGAATGCCGATCGGATCAGTATTTCACATTCTGGACCCCCGGACCCCGACGGCTTTGATTATAAACCAAGTGCATTTGCAAATTGCACTTTTGAGCGTCGGGCTCAAACCGGATGTCCGATTTAGAATCCGTCAGCTCTGACAAGTCACGTCTACCTCCCAGGTTGTGTTGGAATGATCGGAATGCCGATCGGATCAGTATTTCACATTCTGGACCCCCGGACCCTGACGGCTTTGATTATAAACCAAGTGCATTTGCAAATTGCACTTTTGAGCGATTTGCTCAAACCGGTAGTCCGATTTAGAATCCGTCAGCTCTGACAAGTCACGTCTACCTCCATGGTCGTGTTGGAATGATCGGAATGCCGATCGGATCAGTATTTCACATTCTGGACCCCCGGACCCCGACGGCTTTGATTATAAACCAAGTGCATTTGCAAATTGCACTTTTGAGCGTCGGGCTCAAACCGGTAGTCCGATTTAGAATCCGTCAGCTCTGACAAGTCACGTCTACCTCCCAGGTCGTGTTGGAATGATCGGAATGCCGATCGGATCAGTATTTCACATTCTGGACCCCCGGACCCCGACGGCTTTGATTATAAACCAAGTGCATTTGCAAATTGCACTTTTGAGCGTCGGGCTCAAACCGGATGTCCGATTTAGAATCCGTCAGCTCTGACAAGTCACGTCTACCTCCCAGGTTGTGTTGGAATGATCGGAATGCCGATCGGATCAGTATTTCACATTCTGGACCCCCGGACCCCGACGGCTTTGATTATAAACCAAGTGCATTTGCAAATTGCACTTTTGAGCGATTTGCTCAAACCGGTAGTCCGATTTAGAATCCGTCAGCTCTGACAAGTCACGTCTACCTCCATGGTCGTGTTGGAATGATCGGAATGCCGATCGGATCAGTATTTCACATTCTGGACCCCCGGACCCCGACGGCTTTGATTATAAACCAAGTGCATTTGCAAATTGCACTTTTGAGCGTCGGGCTCAAACCGGTAGTCCGATTTAGAATCCGTCAGCTCTGACAAGTCACGTCTACCTCCCAGGTCGTGTTGGAATGATCGGAATGCCGATCGGATCAGTATTTCACATTCTGGACCCCCGGACCCCGACGGCTTTGATTATAAACCAAGTGCATTTGCAAATTGCACTTTTGAGCGTCGGGCTCAAACCGGATGTCCGATTTAGAATCCGTCAGCTCTGACAAGTCACGTCTACCTCCCAGGTTGTGTTGGAATGATCGGAATGCCGATCGGATCAGTATTTCACATTCTGGACCCCCGGACCCCGACGGCTTTGATTATAAACCAAGTGCATTTGCAAATTGCACTTTTGAGCGATTTGCTCAAACCGGTAGTCCGATTTAGAATCCGTCAGCTCTGACAAGTCACGTCTACCTCCCAGGTCGTGTTGGAATGATCGGAATGCCGATCGGATCAGTATTTCACATTCTGGACCCCCGGACCCCGACGGCTTTGATTATAAACCAAGTGCATTTGCAAATTGCACTTTTGAGCGTCGGGCTCAAACCGGATGTCCGATTTAGAATCCGTCAGCTCTGACAAGTCACGTCTACCTCCCAGGTTGTGTTGGAATGATCGGAATGCCGATCGGATCAGTATTTCACATTCTGGACCCCCGGACCCCGACGGCTTTGATTATAAACCAAGTGCATTTGCAAATTGCACTTTTGAGCGATTTGCTCAAACCGGTAGTCCGATTTAGAATCCGTCAGCTCTGACAAGTCACGTCTACCTCCCAGGTCGTGTTGGAATGATCGGAATGCCGATCGGATCAGTATTTCACATTCTGGACCCCCGGACCCCGACGGCTTTGATTATAAACCAAGTGCATTTGCAATTGCACTTTTGAGCGTCGGGCTCAAACCGGATGTCCGATTTAGAATCCGTCAGCTCTGACAAGTCACGTCTACCTCCCAGGTTGTGTTGGAATGATCGGAATGCCGATCGGATCAGTATTTCACATTCTGGACCCCGGACCCCGACGGCTTTGATTATAAACCAAGTGCATTTGCAAATTGCACTTTTGAGCGATTTGCTCAAACCGGTAGTCCGATTTAGAATCCGTCAGCTCTGACAAGTCACGTCTACCTCCATGGTCGTGTTGGAATGATCGGAATGCCGATCGGATCAGTATTTCACATTCTGGACCCCCGGACCCCGACGGCTTTGATTATAAACCAAGTGCATTTGCAAATTGCACTTTTGAGCGTCGGGCTCAAACCGGTAGTCCGATTTAGAATCCGTCAGCTCTGACAAGTCACGTCTACCTCCCAGGTCGTGTTGGAATGATCGGAATGCCGATCGGATCAGTATTTCACATTCTGGACCCCCGGACCCCGACGGCTTTGATTATAAACCAAGTGCATTTGCAAATTGCACTTTTGAGCGTCGGGCTCAAACCGGATGTCCGATTTAGAATCCGTCAGCTCTGACAAGTCACGTCTACCTCCCAGGTTGTGTTGGAATGATCGGAATGCCGATCGGATCAGTATTTCACATTCTGGACCCCCGGACCCCGACGGCTTTGATTATAAACCAAGTGCATTTGCAAATTGCACTTTTGAGCGATTTGCTCAAAACCGGTAGTCCGATTTAGAATCCGTCAGCTCTGACAAGTCACGTCTACCTCCATGGTCGTGTTGGAATGATCGGAATGCCGATCGGATCAGTATTTCACATTCTGGACCCCCGGACCCCGACGGCTTTGATTATAAACCAAGTGCATTTGCAAATTGCACTTTTGAGCGTCGGGCTCAAACCGGTAGTCCGATTTAGAATCCGTCAGCTCTGACAAGTCACGTCTACCTCCCAGGTCGTGTTGGAATGATCGGAATGCCGATCGGATCAGTATTTCACATTCTGGACCCCCGGACCCCGACGGCTTTGATTATAAACCAAGTGCATTTGCAAATTGCACTTTTGAGCGTCGGGCTCAAACCGGATGTCCGATTTAGAATCCGTCAGCTCTGACAAGTCACGTCTACCTCCCAGGTTGTGTTGGAATGATCGGAATGCCGATCGGATCAGTATTTCACATTCTGGACCCCCGGACCCCGACGGCTTTGATTATAAACCAAGTGCATTTGCAAATTGCACTTTTGAGCGATTTGCTCAAACCGGTAGTCCGATTTAGAATCCGTCAGCTCTGACAAGTCACGTCTACCTCCCAGGTCGTGTTGGAATGATCGGAATGCCGATCGGATCAGTATTTCACATTCTGGACCCCCGGACCCCGACGGCTTTGATTATAAACCAAGTGCATTTGCAAATTGCACTTTTGAGCGTCGGGCTCAAACCGGATGTCCGATTTAGAATCCGTCAGCTCTGACAAGTCACGTCTACCTCCCAGGTTGTGTTGGAATGATCGGAATGCCGATCGGATCAGTATTTCACATTCTGGACCCCCGGACCCCGACGGCTTTGATTATAAACCAAGTGCATTTGCAAATTGCACTTTTGAGCGATTTGCTCAAACCGGTAGTCCGATTTAGAATCCGTCAGCTCTGACAAGTCACGTCTACCTCCATGGTCGTGTTGGAATGATCGGAATGCCGATCGGATCAGTATTTCACATTCTGGACCCCCGGACCCCGACGGCTTTGATTATAAACCAAGTGCATTTGCAAATTGCACTTTTGAGCGTCGGGCTCAAACCGGTAGTCCGATTTAGAATCCGTCAGCTCTGACAAGTCACGTCTACCTCCCAGGTCGTGTTGGAATGATCGGAATGCCGATCGGATCAGTATTTCACATTCTGGACCCCCGGACCCCGACGGCTTTGATTATAAACCAAGTGCATTTGCAAATTGCACTTTTGAGCGTCGGGCTCAAACCGGATGTCCGATTTAGAATCCGTCAGCTCTGACAAGTCACGTCTACCTCCCAGGTTGTGTTGGAATGATCGGAATGCCGATCGGATCAGTATTTCACATTCTGGACCCCCGGACCCCGACGGCTTTGATTATAAACCAAGTGCATTTGCAAATTGCACTTTTGAGCGATTTGCTCAAACCGGTAGTCCGATTTAGAATCCGTCAGCTCTGACAAGTCACGTCTACCTCCATGGTCGTGTTGGAATGATCGGAATGCCGATCGGATCAGTATTTCACATTCTGGACCCCCGGACCCCGACGGCTTTGATTATAAACCAAGTGCATTTGCAAATTGCACTTTTGAGCGTCGGGCTCAAACCGGTAGTCCGATTTAGAATCCGTCAGCTCTGACAAGTCACGTCTACCTCCCAGGTCGTGTTGGAATGATCGGAATGCCGATCGGATCAGTATTTCACATTCTGGACCCCCGGACCCCGACGGCTTTGATTATAAACCAAGTGCATTTGCAAATTGCACTTTTGAGCGTCGGGCTCAAACCGGATGTCCGATTTAGAATCCGTCAGCTCTGACAAGTCACGTCTACCTCCCAGGTTGTGTTGGAATGATCGGAATGCCGATCGGATCAGTATTTCACATTCTGGACCCCCGGACCCCGACGGCTTTGATTATAAACCAAGTGCATTTGCAAATTGCACTTTTGAGCGATTTGCTCAAACCGGTAGTCCGATTTAGAATCCGTCAGCTCTGACAAGTCACGTCTACCTCCCAGGTCGTGTTGGAATGATCGGAATGCCGATCGGATCAGTATTTCACATTCTGGACCCCCGGACCCCGACGGCTTTGATTATAAACCAAGTGCATTTGCAAATTGCACTTTTGAGCGTCGGGCTCAAACCGGATGTCCGATTTAGAATCCGTCAGCTCTGACAAGTCACGTCTACCTCCCAGGTTGTGTTGGAATGATCGGAATGCCGATCGGATCAGTATTTCACATTCTGGACCCCCGGACCCTGACGGCTTTGATTATAAACCAAGTGCATTTGCAAATTGCACTTTTGAGCGATTTGCTCAAACCGGTAGTCCGATTTAGAATCCGTCAGCTCTGACAAGTCACGTCTACCTCCATGGTCGTGTTGGAATGATCGGAATGCCGATCGGATCAGTATTTCACATTCTGGACCCCCCGGACCCCGACGGCTTTGATTATAAACCAAGTGCATTTGCAAATTGCACTTTTGAGCGTCGGGCTCAAACCGGTAGTCCGATTTAGAATCCGTCAGCTCTGACAAGTCACGTCTACCTCCCAGGTCGTGTTGGAATGATCGGAATGCCGATCGGATCAGTATTTCACATTCTGGACCCCCGGACCCCGACGGCTTTGATTATAAACCAAGTGCATTTGCAAATTGCACTTTTGAGCGTCGGGCTCAAACCGGATGTCCGATTTAGAATCCGTCAGCTCTGACAAGTCACGTCTACCTCCCAGGTTGTGTTGGAATGATCGGAATGCCGATCGGATCAGTATTTCACATTCTGGACCCCCGGACCCCGACGGCTTTGATTATAAACCAAGTGCATTTGCAAATTGCACTTTTGAGCGATTTGCTCAAACCGGTAGTCCGATTTAGAATCCGTCAGCTCTGACAAGTCACGTCTACCTCCATGGTCGTGTTGGAATGATCGGAATGCCGATCGGATCAGTATTTCACATTCTGGACCCCCGGACCCCGACGGCTTTGATTATAAACCAAGTGCATTTGCAAATTGCACTTTTGAGCGTCGGGCTCAAACCGGTAGTCCGATTTAGAATCCGTCAGCTCTGACAAGTCACGTCTACCTCCCAGGTCGTGTTGGAATGATCGGAATGCCGATCGGATCAGTATTTCACATTCTGGACCCCCGGACCCCGACGGCTTTGATTATAAACCAAGTGCATTTGCAAATTGCACTTTTGAGCGTCGGGCTCAAACCGGATGTCCGATTTAGAATCCGTCAGCTCTGACAAGTCACGTCTACCTCCCAGGTTGTGTTGGAATGATCGGAATGCCGATCGGATCAGTATTTCACATTCTGGACCCCCGGACCCCGACGGCTTTGATTATAAACCAAGTGCATTTGCAAATTGCACTTTTGAGCGATTTGCTCAAACCGGTAGTCCGATTTAGAATCCGTCAGCTCTGACAAGTCACGTCTACCTCCCAGGTCGTGTTGGAATGATCGGAATGCCGATCGGATCAGTATTTCACATTCTGGACCCCCGGACCCCGACGGCTTTGATTATAAACCAAGTGCATTTGCAAATTGCACTTTTGAGCGTCGGGCTCAAACCGGATGTCCGATTTAGAATCCGTCAGCTCTGACAAGTCACGTCTACCTCCCAGGTTGTGTTGGAATGATCGGAATGCCGATCGGATCAGTATTTCACATTCTGGACCCCCGGACCCCGACGGCTTTGATTATAAACCAAGTGCATTTGCAAATTGCACTTTTGAGCGATTTGCTCAAACCGGTAGTCCGATTTAGAATCCGTCAGCTCTGACAAGTCACGTCTACCTCCATGGTCGTGTTGGAATGATCGGAATGCCGATCGGATCAGTATTTCACATTCTGGACCCCCGGACCCCGACGGCTTTGATTATAAACCAAGTGCATTTGCAAATTGCACTTTTGAGCGTCGGGGCTCAAACCGGTAGTCCGATTTAGAATCCGTCAGCTCTGACAAGTCACGTCTACCTCCCAGGTCGTGTTGGAATGATCGGAATGCCGATCGGATCAGTATTTCACATTCTGGACCCCCGGACCCCGACGGCTTTGATTATAAACCAAGTGCATTTGCAAATTGCACTTTTGAGCGTCGGGCTCAAACCGGATGTCCGATTTAGAATCCGTCAGCTCTGACAAGTCACGTCTACCTCCAGGTTGTGTTGGAATGATTGGAATGCCGATCGGATCAGTATTTCACATTCTGGACCCCCGGACCCCGACGGCTTTGATTATAAACCAAGTGCATTTGCAAATTGCACTTTTGAGCGATTTGCTCAAACCGGTAGTCCGATTTAGAATCCGTCAGCTCTGACAAGTCACGTCTACCTCCATGGTCGTGTTGGAATGATCGGAATGCCGATCGGATCAGTATTTCACATTCTGGACCCCCGGACCCCGACGGCTTTGATTATAAACCAAGTGCATTTGCAAATTGCACTTTTGAGCGTCGGGCTCAAACCGGTAGTCCGATTTAGAATCCGTCAGCTCTGACAAGTCACCTCTACCTCCCAGGTCGTGTTGGAATGATCGGAATGCCGATCGGATCAGTATTTCACATTCTGGACCCCCGGACCCCGACGGCTTTGATTATAAACCAAGTGCATTTGCAAATTGCACTTTTGAGCGTCGGGCTCAAACCGGATGTCCGATTTAGAATCCGTCAGCTCTGACAAGTCACGTCTACCTCCCAGGTTGTGTTGGAATGATCGGAATGCCGATCGGATCAGTATTTCACATTCTGGACCCCCGGACCCCGACGGCTTTGATTATAAACCAAGTGCATTTGCAAATTGCACTTTTGAGCGATTTGCTCAAACCGGTAGTCCAAATTGGACTCCGTCAGTTTCTACAAGTCACGTCTACCTCCCAGGTCGTGTTGGAATGATCGGAATGCCGATCGGATCAGTATTTCACATTCTGGACCCCGGACCCCGACGGCTTTGATTATAAACCAAGTGCATTTGCAAATTGCACTTTTGAGCGTCGGCTCAAACCGGATGTCCGATTTGGACTCCGTCAGTTTCTACAAGTCACGTCTACCTCCCAGTCGTGTTGGAATGATCGGAATGCCGATCGGATCAGTATTTCACATTCTCGACCCCCGGACCCCGACGGCTTTGATTATAAACCAAGTGCATTTGCAAATTGCACTTTTGAGCGTCGGGCTCAAACCGGATGTCCGATTTAGAATCCGTCAGCTCTGACAAGTCACGTCTACCTCCCAGGTTGTGTTGGAATGATCGGAATGCCGATCGGATCAGTATTTCACATTCTGGACCCCCGGACCCCGACGGCTTTGATTATAAACCAAGTGCATTTGCAAATTGCACTTTTGAGCGATTTGCTCAAACCGTTAGTCCAAATTGGACTCCGTCAGTTTCTACAAGTCACGTCTACCTCCCAGGTCGTGTTGGAATGATCGGAATGCCGATCGGATCAGTATTTCACATTCTCGACCCCCGGACCCCGACGGCTTTGATTATAAACCAAGTGCATTTGCAAATTGCACTTTTGAGCGATG